>OZ020606.1:60773453-61300212 GCA_963971545.1 Philophylla caesio
GTTTGTAGTTTGGTTTGTTTAAGGAAGATGAAATAAACACAACAGCCATCTCGGCTAGCGTGGCCACAATAGGTAGCGTATTGGCTCTGCAACTCCGAGCTCCCGGGTTCAAAGCCTGAGAGAAGTGGTTATGAAAATTAAATTAAAAATAATTTAATTTAATAATCAAAAAGAAGTCTGATGAGGAAATGTGGTGATTTCCGAAATAGTACTATAACTTCAACCATTAAAAACTGTTGTTGTTTTTTCACTAACAAATCTTCCATAAACTGGCCTTGAGCTCAATAAAATTATAAAATATTAACATTTTACTAGGCCAACAGAAAAATGAACAAACATTTATAGACAAGGATGAGCACGCCTTAGAAATGCATATAATGTAAAATAAAAACAGAATTTGCAAAATAAAAACACAAACAACAACCACACAAACAAGTTAAATAGCGGCAGATCAGTTGCTCTTGTTTGTAGTTGGTTTGTTTAAGGAAGATGAAATAAACACAACAGCCAACTCGGCTAGCGTAGCACAATAGGTAGCGTATTGGCTCTGCAACTCCGAGCTCCCGGGTTCAAAGCCTGAGAGAAGTGGTTATGAAAATTAAATTAAAAATAATTTAATTTAATAATCAAAAAGAAGTCTGATGAGGAAATGTGGTGATTTCCGAAATAGTACTATAACTTCAACCATTAAAAACTGTTGTTGTTTTTTCACTAACAAATCTTCCATAAACTGGCCTTGAGCTCAATAAAATTATAAAATATTAACATTTTACTAGGCCAACAGAAAAATGAACAAACATTTATAGACAAGGATGAGCACGCCTTAGAAATGCATATAATGTAAAATAAAAACAGAATTTGCAAAATAAAAACACAAACAACAACCACACAAACAAGTTAAATAGCGGCAGATCAGTTGCTCTTGTTTGTAGTTGGTTTGTTTAAGGAAGATGAAATAAACACAACAGCCAACTCGGCTAGCGTAGCACAATAGGTAGCGTATTGGCTCTGCAACTCCGAGCTCCCGGGTTCAAAGCCTGAGAGAAGTGGTTATGAAAATTAAATTAAAAATAATTTAATTTAATAATCAAAAAGAAGTCTGATGAGGAAATGTGGTGATTTCCGAAATAGTACTATAACTTCAACCATTAAAAACTGTTGTTGTTTTTTCACTAACAAATCTTCCATAAACTGGCCTTGAGCTCAATAAAATTATAAAATATTAACATTTTACTAGGCCAACAGAAAAATGAACAAACATTTATAGACAAGGATGAGCACGCCTTAGAAATGCATATAATGTAAAATAACAGAATTTGCTAAATAAAAACACAAACAACAACCACACAAACAAGTTAAATAGCGGCAGATCAGTTGCTCTTGTTTGTAGTTGGTTTGTTTAAGGAAGATGAAATAAACACAACAGCCAACTCGGCTAGCGTAGCACAATAGGTAGCGTATTGGCTCTGCAACTCCGAGCTCCCGGGTTCAAAGCCTGAGAGAAGTGGTTATGAAAATTAAATTAAAAATAATTTAATTTAATAATCAAAAAGAAGTCTGATGAGGAAATGTGGTGATTTCCGAAATAGTACTATAACTTCAACCATTAAAAACTGTTGTTGTTTTTTCACTAACAAATCTTCCATAAACTGGCCTTGAGCTCAATAAAATTATAAAATATTAACATTTTTCTAGGCCAACAGAAAAATGAACAAACATTTATAGACAAGGATGAGCACGCCTTAGAAATGCATATAATGTAAAATAAAAACAGAATTTGCAAAATAAAAACACAAACAACAACCACACAAACAAGTTAAATAGCGGCAGATCAGTTGCTCTTGTTTGTAGTTGGTTTGTTTAAGGAAGATGAAATAAACACAACAGCCAACTCGGCTAGCGTAGCACAATAGGTAGCGTATTGGCTCTGCAACTCCGAGCTCCCGGGTTCAAAGCCTGAGAGAAGTGGTTATGAAAATTAAATTAAAAATAATTTAATTTAATAATCAAAAAGAAGTCTGATGAGGAAATGTGGTGATTTCCGAAATAGTACTATAACTTCAACCATTAAAAACTGTTGTTGTTTTTTCACTAACAAATCTTCCATAAACTGGCCTTGAGCTCAATAAAATTATAAAATATTAACATTTTACTAGGCCAACAGAAAAATGAACAAACATTTATAGACAAGGATGAGCACGCCTTAGAAATGCATATAATGTAAAATAAAAACAGAATTTGCAAAATAAAAACACAAACAACAACCACACAAACAAGTTAAATAGCGGCAGATCAGTTGCTCTTGTTTGTAGTTGGTTTGTTTAAGGAAGATGAAATAAACACAACAGCCAACTCGGCTAGCGTAGCACAATAGGTAGCGTATTGGCTCTGCAACTCCGAGCTCCCGGGTTCAAAGCCTGAGAGAAGTGGTTATGAAAATTAAATTAAAAATAATTTAATTTAATAATCAAAAAGAAGTCTGATGAGGAAATGTGGTGATTTCCGAAATAGTACTATAACTTCAACCATTAAAAACTGTTGTTGTTTTTTCACTAACAAATCTTCCATAAACTGGCCTTGAGCTCAATAAAATTATAAAATATTTATATGTAAAAACTTCAATAAATTTCAACTTGCTATTTAGATAAGCTATATTGTAAGACAAAACTGAAAGTGGTTTAAAAGCAACGCCCACGTTTGTTAAGCTTCCGATATTGTTAGAAATGCATGTTGAGGAGGCCTGACTTAAACTTAGACTACTACTAGATTTATGATTCAGTTTTTTTTCGCAGAGGCTTTTCGAATCAGCTCCATACAGCTAACGTTTATAACTTTTAGGGCCGTTGCACTATCTCCGGTTAATTGCTTAATCGATACTAATACGCCTGTTATGTTCATCCGCCAGATAAGTAAGCGCTTAATAATAAGATAAATTGTAGCTTACCGCCAGATTTTATACCAGATATGGTGCAAACGGCCCTTAGAGTATTTTAACTTCTGAAAGGGCTAACATTCACGGCTTGCGTTTTTTGGCGTACGCACGATTTAATATCGTTTAAACGTTATGAATTAAAAAAATATAACTTATTGCTACGCCAAAATGCGAACGCTTTATTGATATTCTTAAAACTGATTTACATTTTGAATTATTAATCTCAAAATACAATAGCGCAGTGGCAGTGGCAGTGGCATCTATTCGAAATCAGCTGATTTTTAGAAACTGTGCTGTGCAATGAAGCGACACAGAACACAGCAGTAACAGTTCGCAGTACTGCTCAACTTAGCCCAAATTCTAAATTCACTGCCACTGCCTTTATTCCAGCCAACTTCGCGGACATATATGTATGAAACAAAGCCAACTTCTGTCTGTTTGTCACTGACAACTAAAATTTTTAACCAATTTGGCACGAATTTCTGTATTTTTGAGTTTTCCGCAGACATTTTGCAGGTAAGTTTTTAATTTTTCACAATCTGTTATTTAACTTACAATGTGTGAATGTACACATTACCTTAGGAGTACAATAGATGAACGGATAATCGAATTTGTAAGAGACAGCCGTTGCATCTACGACAAGAAGCACGGCGGCTATAAAAACCAATTGAATAAAGACCGCTTATGGTCTTTATACTCGGCATTGGATTCGATGATGTCTCGGACTTCTAGTTGTTCGTCATGTTGATTGTATATGGCATTCCTGTTGCAGGTTGGAGTATTGTTCTCCATCGATTGTTGCGGAGTAGTTAAATTGTATTAATTTCGGTCCATCTATTTTTACGTTGTTCCAGGTGTGGTTGTAATCTGTTATAACATTTCCGTTTTCTAGTATTTGGAGTGGTGCGTTGTTTTCTTGTATCACTTCACATTTGGCAGGCTAATTTTCTAATATGTTGATAGTTCTTAATTTTACATACATATATAGTTCCCAACATAGTTTTTACATTTTTCATTAGGTGCAAAGACAATGTGACATTTTGCTATCTTAGAATCCAATAAAATTTCTCCATTATGTATGCAAGTGGGTATAGAAGTGGGAAGATTCAAGTCTCTTACCAAATTATTTAGCTCGCCCTGGGAAAACATTTTCGGACTGCTGTAATCTTCAAATTCAAAACTTGAGATGTCATCGGGTTCAGGTACAGCACCATCTTCGTCAGAACTTTTAATCTCTTCCAAGGTATCAGGGACCTTGGGCACTGGTATTTCGGTCTCATGAGGGATGGGACGAGTAGCTGATTGCAGATTTGGGTATGAAATTGACTGTTTCCATTGTGACTGAGTGAATTGTTTTGATGTATTGTCGTACCGCATTAAAAATTTTGTCTTCCGGTGAGTGATTATGCTCCTGCGAGTTCGATCAGGGTGCTGTGTATACGATCAACTTGACCGTTGGTTGTCGAATGAAATATTGGTGTTACTGTATGTACAATTTGTAGTTTTTCGTGAACTTGTTTCGCACGTATGCCCGTGAATGTTGATTCATTACACAAGTCAGCAAAAAAAAAAATAATTGGAAGCTGTTTTGGTTTTTTTATGTAATCGTTATGTTTCGGAAAAGAGTCTCTAATAAGGTTTTATATGATAAATGTAAAGTATCACGAATAGACTATTTTTTACTTAAATCATCAATACGTTTTGTTGATAGAATGGTATATTTAGAAAACGAACTAGTCAAAGAATATTTAACAAAGCAAAGAGAAATATCTCTACCTCTTTCAGAACGATACTTATCACCTCTGTGCTTAAAAATACTCAAAGATAATAATATGTTGCATAGAAGCAGCAAAGCAATTTATTACCACAGACGATTTAACACATATGACGTTAACCACGAAAATTTAGTGTATAGTACCGAACAGTATGTAGTCAGATAACTAGGTACATAATATATAGATTATAAGTATTTTAAATACAGTTATTTTTGTTAAGTACCATCTCCTTTTAGCCCTTTTTGGGAGATCGTTTAATCATTTAAAAGTTTGTTAAAGACATCGTAACTACCTAAAGAAAATGTAATATGATTATATAACTAGTCAATTAAATTTTAAACTCCTAGATAAATACTTTGTATGTTAGGATAACACTAATTAACCGTAAGGAAAATAATTATAATATTAATGACTTTGGGCAATAAAATGAAATGAAATGAAATGAAATGAAATAGGTGCAAAGACAATGTTACATTTTGCTATCTTAGAATCCAATAAAATTTGTCCATTATATATGCAAGTGGGTATAGATTGACCAAGTTATATTTTGTTTTCAAAACTGGATATTTATATACAGTTACAATTACGTGGTTAAAGTAGCAGACATGTATGACATACGCTGACATTCTAATATATTTATTAAAAGTGAGTCTAATGCTTCATTGGATACTATTCGTTGAATGTCCTTTAAGTTTAGAGTTCCTGAGTAGAAGTTTCCATTTTTTGCCAAATTAATTGTATTAGCGACAGAGAATAGTTCGTTGTATAATTCGGTCATCACTAAATCATCTGTTATAGTTTTAGGATCGAGAGTCTCTAAAATTCTTTCAAACTGCGAAATTATATTATTTTGTTTATATTTAATCCTGTCTTAATTTCGATTAAGTCGCGTTATCGGTTGTACCCGTAATAATTTTAAGAGCTGACCCTAGAAAAATAAGTGAACGTCTAGCCCTAAAGATATGGGGAAGTAATTGTGACTTAAATGTCTCTATTTTGTTGACTAATATTTGATCGTAGGTAGATCGTACTATTTTCTCATAGGGTGCTAATATTTTTAAAATGTTTGCTACATGATATAAAAATGAAGTGTCCTGAGACACGAATACTGGATCGGTTTCTATTATTACATTTTTTTTTTCCTTCAAATCAATTATACTCTCGCAGAGGTAGAGCTAGAGGTTAAAAATAAAATTATTATTCCTTGCATGCTTGTACTCGTATATTGTCTTTGTGTATAACCGTACCTCGATTTGTGTATTGTGTCACCTCTGTCTTCTTTTATTGTATGTTTCGCGTATTTTCGTACGGTTTTGTTTTGACGGTGTGTTTTGGAGTATATAACGTCCCCTTTTTTGTAAGTGATACACTTTGTTTTGATTTGCTTCGAGTTTTTTTTTTAATGTCAGGATACCCTTCTCGAAAAACACGTCCTCGGGTTTCTCTACTGTGACTGAGTGAATTGTTTTGTTGTATTGTCGTACCGCGTTAAAAATTTCGTCTTATGGTGGGTGATTATGCTCCTGCGAGTTCGATCAGGGTGCTGTGTATACGCTCAACTTGACCGTTGGTTGTCGAATGAAATATTTGTGTTACTGTATGTACAATTTGTAGTTTTTCGTGAACTTGTTTCGCACGTATGCCCGTGAATGTTGATTCATTACACAAGTCAGCAAAAAAAAAAGTAATTGGAAGCTGTTTTGGTTTACCAGATTTCTGAAATTATTACCATTTAACAGAGCTACCACTTTCGCAATGTCTAAGGTCTCTTCACCAAGTAGACCATGCCAATGAAGTGAAGTACGAACATTTTCAACTTCTGCGCCAGGCAGATACAAGGATTATTTCTATGTCTCAGCCATTTCCAATAATTTCCCGTCTAAATGTCTATTAAAGGATAGCTGGGAAGAAAGGTGAATGCCCAAATATTTATATTCGTTGACGATGTCAATAATCTCATTACCGTAACGCCACTTTCATGAACTGGGAATTATACCACCCTTTCTAAAGATTTATTAAGTTGCTTAGCAACTATCGCTAGCTTGTAGAGGAGTATATTAAGGGGAATCGTGTCAAAGGCACACTTAAAGTCAACGAAAAAAGCAAACGATTTCTTTTTCAGGATACAATGGTGCTGAATTACGCTTGCTAACACGGATATATTGTCTGTTGTTGAGTAGTTTTTATGAAACCCAGCTTGGAATTCCTTCAAGACGTTGTTGCATTCAGGGAAACAATGTGCCGCAAACTTATAGAACTAGTAGCTAATACGATCTTGTCCTGGGGCTTTATTCATTTTTCACACCGAACAACATGGGACAATTTATTGAGTTCAAAAGAGGCATCAAGAACGGGGTTTTTATTCAGAGGCATTTCCCTGAGCACACCCAACGCATCTTCAGGGAGCAAGAGTAACTTTTCAAAATGCACGTATAAATCGTAAGTTTGAAGGCTTGAACAGACATTGGCGGGCGAGTCCCTAAGTGTGTTTGCTATGCGCCCCCAATCACTGGTATTTCTGACAGAGTTAAGTAATTCAATCTGATTGCAACTCCAATCCTGTCTTTTCTCACGAGCCGATAAATAAGTAACTCCAAGCAAGCTAATAAACTTTAGTTTGTAACGAGATTCAATACACTTTCTGTAACCGAATAAGCAACCGCCACTATCACGTCCAACTTTATGTACTTTAGTTGCATCGATCCAGTGAAGCTGGTAGCCTTTAAAATGGTGAAAAAACGTTGACCTGTTTTCTGCAACAACATGCGTTTCAAAAAGGAAAAAGATCTCAAATTTCCGTATATATGTAAAAACTTCAATAAATTTCAACTTGCTATTTAGATAAGCTATATTGTAAGACAAAACTGAAAGTGATTTAAGAGCAACGCCCACGCTTGTTAAGCTTCCGATATTGTTAGAAATGCATATTAAGGAGGCCTGACTTAAACTTAGACTACTACTAGATTTATGTTTCTTTTTTTTTTTTCGCAGAGGCTTTTCGAATCAGCTCCATATAGCTAACGTTTATAACTTTTAGGGCCGTTGCACTATCTCCGGTTAATTGCTTAATCGATACTAATACGCCTGTTATGTTCATCCGCCAGATAAGTAAGCGCTTAATAATAAGATAAATTGTAGCTTACCGCCAGATTTTATACCAGATATGGTGCAAACGGCCCTTAGAGTATTTTAACTTCTGAAAGGCCTAACATTCACGGCTTGCGTTTTTTGACGTACGCACGAGTTAATATCGTTTACACGATATGAATTAAAAAAATAGAATTTATTGCTACGCCGAAAGGCGAGCGCTTTATTGATATTCTAAAACTGATTTACATTTTGAATTCTTAATCTCAAAATACAATAGCGCAGTGGCAGTGGCAGCTTTTCGAAATCAGCTGATTTTTATAAACTGTGCTGTGCAATGGAGCGACACAGAACACAGCAGTAACAGTTCGCAGTACTGCTCAACTTAGCCCAAATTCTAAATTCACTGCCACTGCCTTTATTTCAGCCAACTTCGCGGACATATATGAAACACAGCCAACTTCTGACAACTAAAATTTTTAACCAATTTGGCGCGAATTTCTGTATTTTGGTGTTTTCCGCAGACATTTTGAACCTTTTGCAGGTAAGTTTTTTACTTTTCACAATCTGTTATTTAACTTACAATGTGTGAATGTACCTCAGGAGTACAATAAATGAACGGTTAATCGAATTTGTAAGAGACAGACGTTGCATCTACGACAAGAAGCGCGGCGGCTATAAAAACCAATTGAATAAATAATCGGCATTGGATTCGATGATGTATATGGCATCATTGAATTTATGTTGCAGCTTGGAGTATTGTTCTGCATCGATTGCTGCGGAGTAGTTAAATTGTATTAATTTCGGCCCATCTATTTTTACGTTGTTCCAGGTGTGGTTGTAATGTGTTATAACATTTCCGTTTACTAGTATTTGGAGTGGTGCGTTGTTTTCGTGTATCACTTCACATTTGGCAGGCTAATTTTCTAATATGTTGATAGTGCAATGGCCTGAGTTCTTAATTTTACAAGTTCCCAACATAGTTTTTACATTTTTCAATAGGTGCAAAGACAATGTTACATTTTGCTATCTTAGAATCCAATAAAAGTTGTCCGTTATGTATGCAAGTGGGTATAGTCTGACCAAGTTATATTTTGTTTTTAAAACTGGATATTTATATACAGTTACAATTACGTGGTTAAAGTAGCAGACATGTATGACATACGCTGACATTCTAATATATTTATTAAAAGTGAGTCTAATGCTTCATTGGATACTATTCGTTGAATGTCCTTTAAGTTAAGAGTTCCTGAGTAGAAGTTTCCATTTTTTGCCAAATTAATTGTATTAGCGACAGAGAATAGTTCGTTGTATAATTCGGTCATCACTAAATAATCTGTTATAGTTTTAGGATCGAGAGTCTCTAAAATTCTTTCAAACTGCGAGATTATATTATTTTGTTTATATTTAATCCTGTCTTAATTTCGATTAAGTCGCGTTATCGGATCTACCCGTAATAATTTTAAGAGCTGACCCTAGAAAAATAAGTGAACGTCTAGCCCTAAAGATATGGGGAAGTAATTGTGACTTAAGTGTCTCTATTTTGTTGACTAATATTTGATCGTAAGTAGATCGTACTATTTTCTCATAGGGTGCTAATATTTTTAAAATGTTTGCTACATGATATAAAAATGAAGTGTCCTGAGACACGAATACTGGATCGGTTTCTATTATTACTTATTTTTTATCCTTCAAATCAATTATACTCTCGCAGAGCTTAAAAATAAAATTATTATTCCTTGCATGCTTGTACTCGTATATTGTCTTTGTGTATAACCGTACCTCGATTTGTAAGTATTGTATCACCTCTGTCTTCTTTTATTGTATGTTTCGCGTATTTTCGTACGGTTTTGTTTTGACGGTGTGTTTTGGAGTATATAACGTTCCCTTTTTTGTAAGTGATACACTTTGTTTTGATTTGCTTCAAGTTTTTTTTTTAATGTCAGGATACCCTTCTCGAAAAACACGTCCTCGGGTTTCTCTACTGTGACTGAGTGAATTGTTTTCTTGTATTGTCGTACCGCGTTAAAAATTTCGTCTTACGGTGAGTGATTATGTTCCTGCGAGTTCGATCAGGGTGCTGTGTATACGCTCAACTTGACCGTTGGTTGTCGAATGAAATATTTGTGTTACTGTATGTACAATTTGTAGTTTTTCGTGAACTTGTTTCGCACGTATGCCCGTGAATGTTGATTCATTACACAAGTCAGCAAAAAAAAAGTAATTGGAAGCTGTTTTGGTTTACCAGATTTCTGAAATTATTACCATTTAACAGAGCTACCACTTTCACAATGTCTAAGGTCTCTTCACCAAGTAGACGGATTCGAATATTTTTAAAACTCGGGCAAATGCCAATGAAGTGAAGTACGCTTTCTCTCCCCAAATTACACACTTGGCAGAGTGAAGGGGACCCATTTTTATAAACCCTTGCATTCAGGTTAAGAAGCCCCCACTTAAGGCGGAAAATTTAACTTGCAGCATAGGCAATATAATCGTCGTTGAAGTAATGATTATCCAACTTCATAAAAGTAGCTGCCCTTTCGATGGTAAGTCGAGACACCGAACGATATATAACATATGCGAGCGTAGGGTATGAAGATGCAGTAATGTAAGCCAGTCTCCAAATACAGCATGTAGTTCGGCGTTCGAAAGAATCTCAGTAGTTTTCCCACTTGATCGTGCTCCTCAAAGCCCCAAACTTGAGCACCATAGCGCACGATTGATCTGGCGGCTGCATCGAACATTTTCAACTTCTGCGTCAGGCAGATACAAGGATTATTTCTATGTCTCAGCCATTTCCAATAATTTCCCGTCTAAATGTATATTAAAGGATAGCTGGGAAGAAAGGTGAATGCCCAAATATTTATATTCGTTGACGATGTCAATAATCTCATTACCGTAACGCCACTTTCATGAACTGGGAATTATACCACCCTTTCTAAAGACCATCACCTTTGATTTATTAAGTTGCTTAGCAACTATCGCTAGCTCGTAGAGGAGTATATTGCGGGAATCGTGTCAAAGGCACACTTAAAGTCAACGAAAAAAGCAAACGATTTCTTTTTCAGGATACAATGGCGCTGAATTACGGTTGCTGACACGGATATATTGTCTGTTGTTGAGTAGTTTTTATGAAACCCAGCTTGGAATTCCTTCAAGACGTTGTTGCATTCAGGGAAACATTGTGCCGCAAACTTATAGAACTAGTAGCTAATACGATCTTGTCCTGGGGCTTTATTCATTTTTCACACCGAACAACATGGGACAATTTATTGAGTTCAAAAGAGGCATCAAGAAAGGGAGCAAGAGTAACTTTTCAAAATGCACATATAAATCGTAAGTTTGAAGGCTTGAACAGACATTGGCGGGCGATTCCCTAAGTGTGTTTGCTATGCGCCCCAAATCACTGGTATTTCTGACAGAGTTAAGTAATTCAATCTGATTGCAACTCCACTCCTGTCTTTTCTCACTGGCCGATAAAGAAGTAACTCCAAGCAAGCTAATAAACTTTAGTTTTTAACGAGATTCAATACACTTTCTGTAACCGAATAAGCAACCGCCACTATCACGTCCAACTTTATGTACTTTAGTAGCATCGATCCAGTGAAGCTGGTAGCCTTTAAAATGGTGAAAAAACGTTGACCTGTTTTCTGCAACAACATGCGTTTCAAAAAGGAAAAAGATCTCAAATTTCCGTATATATGTAAAAACTTCAATAAATTTCAACTTGCTATTTAGATAAGCTATATTGTAAGACAAAACTGAAAGTGATTTAAGAGCAACGCCCACGTTTGTTAAGCTTCCGCTATTGTTAGAAATGCATGTTGAGGAGGCCTGACTTAAACTTAGACTACTACTAGATATATGTTTGTTTTTTTTTCGCAGAGGCTTTTCGAATCAGCTCCATATAGCTAACGTTTATAACTTTTAGGGCCGTTGCACTATCTCCGGTTAATTGCTTAATCGATACTAATACGCCTGTTATGTTCATCCGCCAGATAAGTAAGCGCTTAATAATAGTATAAATTGTAGCTTACCGCCAGATTTTATACCAGATATGGTGCAAACGGCCCTTAGAGTATTTTAACTTCTGAAAGGCCTAACATTCACGGCTTGCGTTTTTTGACGTACGCACGAGTTAATATCGTTTACACGATATGAATTAAAAAAATAGAATTTATTGCTACGCCGAAAGGCGAGCGCTTTATTGATATTTTAAAACTGATTTACATTTTGAATTCTTAATCTCAAAATACAATAGCGCAGTGGCAGTGGCAGCTTTTCGAAATCAGCTGATTTTTATAAACTGCGCTGTGCAATGGAGCGACACAGAACACAGCAGTAACAGTTCGCAGTACTGCTCAACTTAGCCCAAATTCTAAATTCACTGCCACTGCCTTTATTTCAGCCAACTTCGCGGACATATATGAAACACAGCCAACTTCTGACAACTAAAATTTTTAACCAATTTGGCGCGAATTTCTGTATTTTGGTGTTTTCCGCAGACATTTTGAACCTTTTGCAGGTAAGTTTTTTTACTTTTCACAATCTGTTATTTAACTTACAATATGTGAATGTACCTCAGGAGTACAATAAATGAACGGTTAATCGAATTTGTAAGAGACAGACGTTGCATCTACGATAAGAAGCACGGCGGCTATAAAAACCAATTGAATAAATAATCGGCATTGGATTCGATGATGTATATGGCATCATTGAATTTATGTTGCAGCTTGGAGTATTGTTCTGCATCGATTGTTGCGGAGTAGTTAAATTGTATTAATTTCGGCCCATCTATTTTTACGTTGTTCCAGGTGTGGTTGTAATGTGTTATAACATTTCCGTTTACTAGTATTTGGAGTGGTGCATTGTTTTCGTGTATCACTTCACATTTGGCAGGCTAATTTTCTAATATGTTGATAGTGCAATTGCCTGAGTTCTTAATTTTACAAGTTCCCAACATAGTTTTTACATTTTTCAATAGGTGCAAAGACAATGTTACATTTTGCTATCCAAGAATCCAATAAAAGTTGTCCGTTATGTATGCAAGTAGGTATAGTCTGACCAAGTTATATTTTGTTTTTAAAACTGGATATTTATATACAGTTACAATTACGTGGTTAAAGTAGCAGACATGTATGACATACGCTGACATTCTAATATATTTATTAAAAGTGAGTCTAATGCTTCATTGGATACTATTCGTTGAATGTCCTTTAAGTTTAGAGTTCCTGAGTAGAAGTTTCCATTTTTTGCCAAATTAATTGTATTAGCGACAGAGAATAGTTCGTTGTATAATTCGGTCATCACTAAATCATCTGTTATAGTTTTAGGATCGAGAGTCTCTAAAATTCTTTCAAACTGCGAAATTATATTATTTTGTTTATATTTAATCCTGTCTTAATTTCGATTAAGTCGCGTTATCGGTTGTACCCGTAATAATTTTAAGAGCTGACCCTAGAAAAATAAGTGAACGTCTAGCCCTAAAGATATGGGGAAGTAATTGTGACTTAAATGTCTCTATTTTGTTGACTAATATTTGATCGTAGGTAGATCGTACTATTTTCTCATAGGGTGCTAATATTTTTAAAATGTTTGCTACATGATATAAAAATGAAGTGTCCTGAGACACGAATACTGGATCGGTTTCTATTATTACATATTTTTTATCCTTCAAATCAATTATACTCTCGCAGAGGTAGAGCTAGAGGTTAAAAATAAAATTATTATTCCTTGCATGCTTGTACTCGTATATTGTCTTTGTGTATAACCGTACCTCGATTTGTGTATTGTGTCACCTCTGTCTTCTTTTATTGTATGTTTCGCGTATTTTCGTACGGTTTTGTTTTGACGGTGTGTTTTGGAGTATATAACGTCCCCTTTTTTGTAAGTGATACACTTTGTTTTGATTTGCTTCGAGTTTTTTTTTAATGTCAGGATACCCTTCTCGAAAAACACGTCCTCGGGTTTCTCTACTGTGACTGAGTGAATTGTTTTCTTGTATTGTCGTACCGCGTTAAAAATTTCGTCTTACGGTGAGTGATTATGCTCCTGCGAGTTCGATCAGGGTGCTGTGTATACGCTCAACTTGACCGTTGGTTGTCGAATGAAATATTTGTGTTACTGTATGTACAATTTGTAGTTTTTCGTGAACTTGTTTCGCACGTATGCCCGTGAATGTTGATTCATTACACAAGTCAGCAAAAAAAAAAGTAATTGGAAGCTGTTTTGGTTTACCAGATTTCTGAAATTATTACCATTTAACAGAGCTACCACTTTCGCAATGTCTAAGGTCTCTTCACCAAGTAGACGGATTCGAATATTTTTAAAACTCGGGCAAATGCCAATGAAGTGAAGTACGCTTTCTCTCCCCAAATTACACACTTGGCAGAGTGAAGAGGACCCATTTTTATAAACCCTTGCATTCAGGTTAAGAAGCCCCCACTTAAGGCGGAAAATTTAACTTGCAGCATAGGCAATATAATCGTCGTTGAAGTAATGATTATCCAACTTCATAAAAGTAGCTGCCCTTTCGATGGTAAGTCGAGACACCGAACGATATATAACATATGCGAGCGTAGGGTATGAAGATGCAGTAATGTAAGCCAGTCTCCAAATACAGCATGTAGTTCGG
Source organism: Philophylla caesio (assembly GCA_963971545.1). Lineage (NCBI taxonomy): Eukaryota > Metazoa > Arthropoda > Insecta > Diptera > Tephritidae > Philophylla > Philophylla caesio. The sequence continues at coordinate 60,787,882 of OZ020606.1, forward strand.
CGTTCGAAAGAATCTCAGTAGTTTTCCCACTTGATCGTGCTCCTCAAAGCCCCAAACTTGAGCACCATAGCGCACGATTGATCTGGCGGCTGCATCGAACATTTTCAACTTCTGCGTCAGGCAGATACAAGGATTATTTCTATGTCTCAGCCATTTCCAATAATTTCCCGTCTAAATGTCTATTAAAGGATAGCTGGGAAGAAAGGTGAATGCCCAAATATTTATATTCGTTGACGATGTCAATAATCTCATTACCGTAACGCCACTTTCAGGAATTATACCACCCTTTCTAAAGATTTATTAAGTTGCTTAGCAACTATCGCTAGCTTGTAGAGGAGTATATTAAGGGGAATCGTGTCAAAGGCACACTTAAAGTCAACGAAAAAAGCAAACGATTTCTTTTTCAGGATACAATGGCGCTGAATTACGCTTGCTAACACGGATATATTGTCTGTTGTTGAGTAGTTTTTATGAAACCCAGCTTGGAATTCCTTCAAGACGTTGTTGCATTCAGGGAAACAATGTGCCGCAAACTTATAGAACTAGTAGCTAATACGATCTTGTCCTGGGGCTTTATTCACACCGAACAACATGGGACAATTTATTGAGTTCAAAAGAGGCATCAAGAAAGGGGTTTTTATTCAGAGGCATTTCCCTGAGCACACCCAACGCATCTTCAGGGAGCAAGAGTAACTTTTCAAAATGCACATATAAATCGTAAGTTTGAAGGCTTGAACAGACATTGGCGGGCGAGTCCCAAAGTGTGTTTGCTATGCGCCCCCAATCACTGGTATTTCTGACAGAGTTAAGTAATTCAATCTGATTGCAACTCCACTCCTGTCTTTTCTCACTAGCCGATAAAGAAGTAACTCCAAGCAAGCTAATAAACTTTAGTTTTTAACGAGATTCAATACACTTTCTGTAACCGAATAAGCAACCGCCACTATCACGTCCAACTTTATGTACTTTAGTAGCATCGATCCAGTGAAGCTGGTAGCCTTTAAAATGGTGAAAAAACTTTGACCTGTTTTCTGCAACAACATGCGTTTCAAAAAGGAAAAAGATCTCAAATTTCCGTATATATGTAAAAACTTCAATAAATTTCAACTTGCTATTTAGATAAGCTATATTGTAAGACAAAACTGAAAGTGATTTAAGAGCAACGCCCACGTTTGTTAAGCTTCCGCTATTGTTAGAAATGCATGTTGAGGAGGCCTGACTTAAACTTAGACTACTACTAGATTTATGTTTCTTTTTTTTTTCGCAGAGGCTTTTCGAATCAGCTCCATATAGCTAACGTTTATAACTTTTAGGGCCGTTGCACTATCTCCGGTTAATTGCTTAATCGATACTAATACGCCTGTTATGTTCATCCGCCAGATAAGTAAGCGCTTAATAATAAGATAAATTGTGGCTTACCGCCAGATTTTATACCAGATATGGTGCAAACGGCCCTTAGAGTATTTTAACTTCTGAAAGGCCTAACATTCACGGCTTGCGTTTTTTGACGGAGTAGTTAAATTGTATTAATTTCGGCCCATCTATTTTTACGTTGTTCCAGGTGTGGTTGTAATGCGTTATAACATTTCCGTTTACTAGTATTTGGAGTGGTGCGTTGTTTTCGTGTATCACTTCATATTTGGCAGGCTAATTTTCTAATATGTTGATAGTGCAATTGCCTGAGTTCTTAATTTTACAAGTTCCCAACATAGTTTTTACATTTTTCAATAGGTGCAAAGACAATGTTACATTTTGCTATCCAAGAATCCAATAAAAGTTGTCCGTTATGTATGCATGTAGGTATAGTCTGACCAAGTTATATTTTGTTTTTAAAACTGGATATTTATATACAGTTACAATTACGTGGTTAAAGTAGCAGACATGTATGACATACGCTGACATTCTAATATATTTATTAAAAGTGAGTCTAATGCTTCATTGGATACTATTCGTTGAATGTCCTTTAAGTTTAGAGTTCCTGAGTAGAAGTTTCCATTTTTTGCCAAATTAATTGTATTAGCGACAGAGAATAGTTCGTTGTATAATTCGGTCATCACTAAATCATCTGCTATAGTTTTAGGATCGAGAGTCTCTAAAATTCTTTCAAACTGCGAAATTATATTATTTTGTTTATATTTAATCCTGTCTTAATTTCGATTAAGTCGCGTTATCGGTTGTACCCGTAATAATTTTAAGAGCTGACCCTAGAAAAGTAAGTGAACGTCTAGCCCTAAAGATATGGGGAAGTAATTGTGACTTAAATGTCTCTATTTTGTTGACTAATATTTGATCGTAGGTAGATCGTACTATTTTCTCATAGGGTGCTAATATTTTTAAAATGTTTGCTACATGATATAAAAATGAAGTGTCCTGAGACACGAATTCTGGATCGGTTTCTATTATTACATATTTTTTATCCTTCAAATCAATTATACTCTCGCAGAGGTAGAGCTAGAGGTTAAAAATAAAATTATTATTCCTTGCATGCTTGTACTCGTATATTGTCTTTGTGTATAACCGTACCTCGATTTGTGTATTGTGTCACCTCTGTCTTCTTTTATTGTATGTTTCGCGTATTTTCGTACGGTTTTGTTTTGACGGTGTGTTTTGGAGTATATAACGTCCCCTTTTTTGTAAGTGATACACTTTGTTTTGATTTGCTTCGAGTTTTTTTTTTAATGTCAGGATACCCTTCTCGAAAAACACGTCCTCGGGTTTCTCTACTGTGACTGAGTGAATTGTTTTGTTGTATTGTCGTACCGCGTTAAAAATTTCGTCTTACGGTGAGTGATTATGCTCCTGCGAGTTCGATCAGGGTGCTGTGTATACGCTCAACTTGACCGTTGGTTGTCGAATGAAATATTTGTGTTACTGTATGTACAATTTGTAGTTTTTCGTGAACTTGTTTCGCACGTATGCCCGTGAATCTTGATTCATTACACAAGTCAGAAAAAAAAAGTAATTGGAAGCTGTTTCGGTTTACCAGATTTCTGAAATTATTACCATTTAACAGAGCTACCACTTTCGCAATGTCTAAGGTCTCTTCACCAAGTAGACGGATTCGAATATTTTTAAAACTCGGGCAAATGGAAATGAAGTGAAGTACGCTTTCTCTCCCCAAATTACACACTTGGCAGAGTGAAGAGGACCCATTTTTATAAGCCCTTGCATTCAGGTTAGGAAGCCCCACTTAAGGCGGAAAATTTAACTTGCAGCATAGGCAATATAATCGTCGTTGAAGTAATGATTATCCAACTTCATAAAAGTAGCTGCCCTTTCGATGGTAAGTCGAGACACCGAACGATATATGACATATGCGAGCGTAGGGTATGAAGATGCAGTAATGTAAGCCAGTCTCCAAATACAGCATGTAGTTCGGCGTTCGAGAGAATCTCAGTAGTTTTCCCACTTGATCGTGCTCCTCAAAGCCCCAAACTTGAGCACCATAGCGCACGATTGATCTAGCGGCTGCATCGAACATTTTCAACTTCTGCGTCAGGCAGATACAAGGATTATTTCTATGTCTCAGCCATTTCCAATAATTTCCCGTCTAAATGTCTATTAAAGGATAGCTGGGAAGAAAGGTGAATGCCCAAATATTTATATTCGTTGACGATGTCAATAATCTCATTACCGTAACGCCACTTTCATGAACTGGGAATTATACCACCCTTTCTAAAGACCATCACCTTTGATTTATTAAGTTGCTTAGCAACTATCGCTAGCTTGTAAGGAGTATATTGCGGGGAATCGTGTCAAAGGCACACTTAAAGTCAACGAAAAAAGCAAACGATTTCTTTTTCAGGATACAATGGCGCTGAATTACGCTTGCTAACACGGATATATTGTCTGTTGTTGAGTAGTTTTTATGAAACCCAGCTTGGAATTCCTTCAAGACGTTGTTGCATTCAGGGAAACATTGTGCCGCAAACTTATAGAACTAGTAGCTAATACGATCTTGTCCTGGGGCTTTATTCATTTTTCACACCGAACAACATGGGACAATTTATTGAGTTCAAAAGAGGCATCAAGAAAGGGAGCAAGAGTAACTTTTCAAAATGCACATATAAATCGTAAGTTTGAAGGCTTGAACAGACATTGGCGGGCGAGTCCCTAAGTGTGTTTGCTATGCGCCCCCAATCACTGGTATTTCTGACAGAGTTAAGTAATTCAATCTGATTGCAACTCCACTCCTGTCTTTTCTCACTAGCCGATAAAGAAGTAACTCCAAGCAAGCTAATAAACTTTAGTTTGTAACGAGATTCAATACCTGTAACCGAATAAGCAACCGCCACTATCACGTCCAACTTTATGTACTTTAGTAGCATCGATCCAGTAAAGCTGGTAGCCTTTAAAATGGTGAAAAAACGTTGACCTGTTTTCTGCAACAACATGAGTTTCAAAAAGGAAAAAGATCTCAAATTTCCGTATATATGTAAAAACTTCAATAAATTTCAACTTGCTATTTAGATAAGCTATATTGTAAGACAAAACTGAAAGTCTTTTAAGAATAACGCCCACGTTTGTTAAGCTTCCGCTATTGTTAGAAATGCATGTTGAGGAGGCCAGACTTAAACTTAGACTACTACTAGATTTATGATTCAGTTTTTTTTCGCAGAGGCTTTTCGAATCAGCTCCATATAGCTAACGTTTATAACTTTTAGGGCCGTTGCACTATCTCCGGTTAATTGCTTAATCGATACTTATACGCCTGTTATGTTCATCCGCCATATAAGTAAGCGCTTAATAATAAGATAAATTGTAGCTTACCGCCAGATTTTATACCAGATATGGTGCAAACGGCCCTTAGAGTATTTTAACTTCTGAAAGGCCTAACATTCACGGCTTGCGTTTTTTGACGTACGCACGAGTTAATATCGTTTACACGATATGAATTAAAAAAATAAAATTTATTGCTACGCCGAAAGGCGAGCGCTTTATTGATATTCTAAAACTGATTTACATTTTGAATTCTTAATTTCAAAATACAATAGCGCAGTGGCAGTGGCAGCTTTTCGAAATCAGCTGATTTTTATAAACTGTACTGTGCAATGAAGCGACACAGAACACAGCAGTAACAGTTCGCAGTACTGCTCAACTTAGCCCAAATTCTAAATGCACTGCCACTGCCTTCATTGCAGCCAAGTTCGCGGACATATATGAAACACAGCCAACTCCTGACAACTAAAATTTTTAACCAATTTGGCGCGAATTTCTGCATTTTTGTGTTTTCCGCAGACATTTTGAACCTTTTGCAGGTAAGTTTTTAATTTTTCACAATCTGTTATTTAATTTACAATGTGTGAATGTACACATTATCTCAGGAGGACAATAGATGAACGGTTAATCGAATTTGTAAGAGACAGCCATTGCATCTACGACAAGAAGCACGGCGGCTATAAAAACCAATTGAATAAATACCGCTTATGGTCTTTATAATCGGCATTGGATTCGATGATGTACATGGCATCTTTGAATTCCTGTTGCAGCTTGGAGTATTGTTCTGCATCGATAGTTGCGGAGTAGTTAAATTGTATTAACTTCGGCCCATCTATTTTTACGTTGTTCCAGGTGTGGTTGTAATGTGTTATAACATTTCCGTTTTCTAGTATTTGGAGTGGGTGTTGTTTTCGTGTATCACTTCACATTTGGCAGGCTAATTTTCTAATATGTTGATAGTGCAATTGCCTGAGTTCTTAATTTTACATACATATATAGTTCCCAACATAGTTTTTACATTTTTCAATAGGTGCAAAGACAATGTTACATTTTGCTATCTTAGAATCCAATAAAATTTGTCCGTTATGTATGCAAGTGGTTATAGTCTGACCAAGTTATATTTTGTTTTTAAAACTGAATATTTATATACAGTTACAATTACGTGGTTAAAGTAGCAGACATGTATGACATACGTTGACATTCTAATATATTTATTAAAAGTGAGTCTAATGCTTCATTGGATACTATTCGTTGAATGTCTTTAAGTTTAGAGTTCCTGAGTAGAAGTTTCCATTTTTTGCCAAATTAATTGTATTAGCGACAGAGAATAGTTCGTTGTATAATTCGGTCATCACTAAATCATCTGTTATAGTTTTAGGATCAAGAGTCTCTAAAATTCTTTCAAACTGCGAGATTATTTTCTTTTGTTTGTTATTGTTTTCTATCATCATACTTAATCCTGTCTTAATTTAGATTAAGTCGTCGTGATCGGATGTACCCGTTATAATTTAAAGAGTTGACCCTAGAAAAAGAAGTTAACCTCTAGTCCTAAAGATATTGGGAAGTAATTGTGACTTAAGTGTCTCTATTTTGTTGACTAATATTTGATCGTAAGTAGATCGTACTATTTTCTCATAGGGTGCTAATATTTTTGAAATGTTTGCTACATGATATAAAAATTAAGTGTCCTGAGACACGAATACTGGATCGGTTTCTATCATTACATATTTTTTATCCTTCAAATCTATTATACTCTCGCAGAGGTAGAGGTAGAGGTTAAAAATAAAATTATTATTCCTTGCATGCTTGTACTCGTATATTGTCTTTGTGTATAACCGTACCTCGATTTGTAAGTATTGTGTCCCCTCTGTTCTAATATATTTGTTTAAAGTGAGTACAATGCTTCGTTGGATACTATTCGTTGAATGTCCTTTAAGTTTAAAGTTCCTGAGTAGAAGTTTTCTTTTTTTGCCAAATTAATTGTATTAGCGACAGAGAATAGTTCGTTGTATAATTCGGTCATCACAAAATCATCTGTTATATTTTTAGTATCGAGAGTCTCTAAAATTCTTTCAAACTGCGAGATTATTTTCTTTTGTTTGTTATTGTTTTCTGTCAGCATATTTAATCCTGTCTTAATTTCGATTAAGTCGTCGTGATCGGATGTACCCGTTATAATTTTAAGAGTTGACCCTAGAAAAAGAAGTTAACGTCTAGCCCTAAAGATATTGGGAAGTAATTGTGACTTAAGTGTCTCTATTTTGTTGACTTATATTTGATCGTAAGTAGATCGTACTATTTTCTCATGGGGTGCTAATATTTTTGAAATGTTTGCTACATGATATAAAAATGAAGTGTCCTGAGACACGAATACTGGATCGGTTTCTATCATTACATATATTTTATCCTTCAAATCAAGTATACTCTCGCAGAGAGTAGAGGTAGAGGTTAAAAATAAAATTATTATTCCTTACATGCTTGTACTCGTATATTGTCTTTGTGTATAACCGTACCACGATTTGTAAGTATTGTGTCACCTCTGTCTTCTTTTATTGTATGTTTCGCGTATTTTCGTACGTTTTTGTTTTGACGGTGTGTTTTGGAGTATATAACGTCCCGTTTTTTTTTAAGTGATACACTTTGTTTTGATTTGCTTCAAGTTTTTTTTAATGTCAGGATACCCTTCTCGAAAAACACGTCCTCGGGTTTCTCTCCTGTGACTGACTGAATTGTTTTGTTGTATGGTCGTACCGCGTTCAAAATTTCGTCTTACGGTGAGTGATTATGCTCCTGCGAGTTCGATCAGAGTGCTGTGTATACGCTCAACTTGACCGTTGGTTGTCGAATGAAATATTGGTGTTACTGTATGTACAATATGTAGTTTTTCGTGAACTTGTTTCGCACGTATGCCCGTGAATGTTGATTCATTACACAAGTCAGCAAAAAAAAAGTAATTGGAAGCTGTTTTGGTTTTTTTATGTAATTGTTATGTTTTTGGGTGTGCTGAATCCGAAAATAGCTTTAATTTTATCATAGAACGTCACGTTTTCTGACAATGTGGGTGTCTATGATAAAAAACATTTTTTTAATTTATAATTGAGTAACAAAACTAATATATTTATTTTAAATACAATAATTAGTAAGCACTAAACACATTTTTTTTCTCAGTGAGACTCCTTTTGCTACATTTTTGGTCGTCCTCTTGGGCAAAGTAGGAAGTAAACTGCTTCACAAGATATCTAAACCTAAACTGGTATTTCGGTCCCATGAGGGATGGGACGAGTAGCTAATTGCAGATTGGGGTATGAAATTGACTGCTTCCATTTTGAATTATACCCTTTCACATTACATGAACAAAAGTAACAATCATCACTATGGTTCTTTTGCTCGCGCCATACCATAGGAATCGCATATCGGAAAGCTTTTTTCTTGCCCTTAAACCAATTTCGAAGATCTTCAACTCATCGTTTGCAGACTTTATGAGCATATTTATTTCATTTTAACAATTACAAGCGATAATCAAAATAATAAGAAAATGATAACAATACAATAAAATTAACAAAAAATTAATTATGACAATAACAATTAAATGTTGCGTGTCACACTAAATAGAATAACATTGCAAGCTACGAGAATTCAATAACAATCAAATCCCTAAGCTTAGAGATATCTGTGAGACATTTTACCAGATTTCTGAAATTATAACCGTTTATCAGATCTACCACTTTCGCAATGTCTAAGGTCTCTTCACCAAGTAGACGGATTCGAATATTTTTAAAACTCGGGCAAATGCCAATGAAGTGAAGTACGCTTTCTCTCCCTTGCATTCAGGTTAAGAAGCCCCACCTTAACGCGGAAAATTTACCTTGCAGCATACGCAATATAATCGTCGGTGAAGTAATGATTATCTAACTTCATAAAAGTAGCTGCCCTTTCGACGGTAAGTCGAGACACCGAGCGATATATAACATATCCGAGCGTAGGGTATGAAGATACAGGGGCTGTAAGCCAGTCTCCAAATACAGCATGTAGTTCGGCGTATTTGACGGAAGGAAACTTTGTTTTTTGAGAAAGAATCGCAGTATTTTTCCCACTTGAACGTGCTCCTCAAAGCCCCAAACTTGAGCACCATAGCGCACGATTGATCTGACGGCTGCATCGCAAATTTTGAACTTCTGCGTCAGGCAGATACAAGGATTATTTCTATGTCTCAGCCTTTTCCAATAATTTCCCGTCTGAATGTCTATTAAAGGATAGCTGGGAAGAAAGGTGAATGTCCAAATATTTATATTCGTTGACGATGTCAATAATCTAATTACCGTAACGCCACTTCCATGAACTGGGAATTATACCACCCTTTCTAAAGACCATCACCTTTGATTTATTTAGGTTGCTTTTAATCCCAACCGAGTACAATAATTGTATAACGAGCTAATCATAATTTGCAAAAGATCTGGGGTCTCTGCAAGCAGAACCAGGTCATGAGGGTGCATAAGGACTTCTATCGTCGTACCTCCAACTTTTATACCGCCACATAGGTGGTCTTCTTGGTCATTCAGATACAAAGAAAATAATAACGGACTCAGCAGGCACCCTTGTCGAACGCCCTAGTTTACGTTAAATGACTCGAAAAGTTTACCATTGAACCACATCTGACAGGAAGTATTGTCGTACATCAGCCGTAGATTAGATTAGATTGATTGAGGGAGGAATGCACTGCGACCGATGGGTCTATTGTGCCCTCCACGGCTCTGATCATAGCACCTCCGTCAGCCTCAGCATCTCCAGGAAACCCAGAATGGTTGCCGGGGACATAGAGTGTATGAATTGCTCCTGCGGCCATGGTCGTCCTAGGGCAAGCCCCCTTCTGCGAGCCACCGCATCACACTCTAGGAGTAGATGCTGTAGTGTTTCATTTCCTGCGTTGCAAAAGCGACAATGGTCACCTGACCAGATTCCTAGTTTGTGCAGGTGGCCCCATAGTTTGCAGTGGCTTGTCAGCCTGTTATGATTCTTAGTTTCTCCTGGGCAGATTTATCAACATCCTGTGTCTTCTCAGGTTGTATCCTCCAAGGAGAGACTTGGCCTGTTTGAGGCCTGCTAGCTTGCTCCAATGTTGGCTCCTCAGTCTGATAGTCTCCTTTCTTAGCATCTCTTTAATCGTGCTTGGACCCACTGCCAGGATAGGCTCAGGTCCAATAGGGACGGAGGCCGCCGCCGTCCTGGCTAGCAAGTCAGCAGTTTCGTTGCCAGACACCCCTTTGTGACCCGGTACCCAGAGAAGTTGAATCCGGTTCTTCACCGCCAGGGCGTTCAGTCTCCCAATGCACTCCCTGACCAACGAAGAGTTTATTTCATAGGAGGAGAGAGCCTGGCTGTCGCTCGAAATGAGAATCGTCTAGTTGCGGTAATTTCTTCTCATGTTTATCTCAGCGCACACACTGATGGCCACGACCTCCGCCTGGAAGATGCTTGGGTAGGCCTCCAATGGAACCGAGATGTCGGATCTGGGGCCGTGGACGCCCGCCCCAACGCCCTCAGGGGTCCTGGAGCCATCAGTGTACCAATGCAGAGTACTCCTCCGGATGTGGTTATTCAGAATAGAGTCACTCCAGGTAGCCTTGCTGTGAATCTCCACTTCGAACTTTCTATCAAATTGTATCTCTTTGTGAATCTCATCCCTGGGGAAGCTTACCAGAGGAAGCTGAGGTTCTAGTCTATCCCTAACTTTGGACGACATCATCTTTCCCCTGCCGAAACCCTCCTTAGAGAAGTTCATTAGGGTTCGCTTAGCCACATGGTCAATGGTGATATGCAGTGGTTCGAGCTCCAGAATCACCTCAAGTGCTGCCGTTGGGCACGTGCGCATCGCTCCCGTAATGCACACACACGCCAGTCGTTGCAGCTTAGTGAGAGTTTGTCTCACTGTTGACAGGGCGACCCTGGATCCCCAAGCCACCGCCCCATAGGTGACCATTGGCCTCACTATCATGGTGTACATCCACCGCAGGATTTTGGGGCTGCACCCCCAAGATTTACCTGCGAGTCGTCTGCACACCATCAGTGCTCTCCTAGCCCTGGAGGTGGCCGCATCGACATGGGCCTTCCACAGAAGCTTAGAATCTAGGATGAAACCCAGGTATTTCACTTCTGTGGTTACTTCGACCGCGACCCCCCCCCCCCAGGGCTATGACTCTACTACCAAGTAGTTTTCTCTTCCTGGTAAAGGGAACGATAGAAGTTTTGGCAGGATTAATATTTAGTCTTCCTCCATGCACCATTTCCTTGCCAGGTTAAGCCCTCTCTGCACTATGTAAAAGAGGGTGCCCACGAACTTGCCCCTTGCAATTAGCACCAGGTCATCCGCATATTCCTGGCAGCGGATGCCGTTTTTGGTGAGAATGTGCAGGAGCTCGTCCACCACTAAGCTCCACAACAGCGGGGATAGTACCCCTCCTTGCGGGCATCCTTTGGTTGTCTGCAGTTGAACTGTGCCATCGCCAGTGTCAACTTCGGCTAATCTGCTCTCTAGCAGCCTCTTTATCCATTTACGAACGGTGAAGCCCTGAGAGCGAATCCAGGTCGATCCCCTTTTCCATTGTCTTCAAGACGAAGGAGGTGAGACTGATCGGCCTGAATGATTTTGCTGATAATATATCTCTTCTACCCACCTTCGGGATGAAAATAACCCGAGGTCGGACTCGATTCCCAGCGTCTAGCCACCAGCGAGCACTCGGCGGCACCAGAGAAGTGAGCCGAAAGTAGGGCGAGGGCCCTCTCCCTCTCGTCTTCTGTGTAGGACCCGTCAGGCCTTTTTATCGCCATTGTGGTCCCCGGAATATCCTTCGCTAAGGCTTTGTGTAGCCTGGCAGCTGCAGGAGTTGAGCTGATGCTCTCGCAGAATTTCCTGATGCTGCTACGCTTGGCTTTCCTGATCTGCTTGCTGTACTTCGTTAGGCAGGTCGAGTACTCCTCCCACAGCCCCGTGCGCCTGGCTCTATTAAAAAGCCTACGCACTTCTTTCCGGAGCATTGAGAGCTCCCGAGACCACCAGCCTAGTTGGGTTTTCCCTACTGGCTTTGTCTCGGGACAACTGGAGTGGAATGCATCCAATATGGCGCGGTTCATCTCACTCACCCTGCTTTCTAATTCCATACAGCTTGTTCTTTTATATTTGCTCTTAAGGTTCTCTAAATTTGCTTATAAATTCTCATTGTACTTGTCCCAGTTCGTTTTCTGGGATTTCGTTTGCTTCTTTCTGCACTGAACGTCACCGCCAGATCGAAGCGGATAATCCTGTGATCCGAGAGTAAGGGCTCTGACGAGACTTTCCAACCCGATATCAGAGGATTAGCCATCTCATTTCTCAGGGTAACGTCCAGTACCTCTTGTCTTACCCTAGTCACGAACGTTGGAGTACTTCCAACGTTGTGGATACCTAGGTTCTCGGTAAATATATACTCTAATAGGCACTCGCCGTGAGGGTTCGTATCCGTGCTGCCCTACTCCACATTGTGGACGTTCGCATCGCAGCTAATACTTAGGGGGAGCCTCCTGCGGTTGCAATGCCCCACCAGCTGCTGTACTGCAAGGGGAGGCACGTTGGTGTCATCCCCCGGGAAATATGCGGCGGCGAAGACGACGTCCGTCTTGCAATCACCCACCATCACCGTGGCTTGCACCGCCACCAGATCTTGCGTTAGTAACTCTGTAATGCAGAAGTATTTAATATTGTGCTTAAGCATTACACATGCTCTAGGTCTGTCACAGGAGTTGTCCCAAATTACCTTGTTACTCCTGTGGTTCAGGCCTCTTACCTGGCCCCTGTAGACCCACGGCTCTTGGATCAGTACTATGCCCAAGCTGTCCGTGGAAAACCTCCTTGCGATGACCGCAGAAGCAGCTACCGCACGATGGAGGTTGACCTGGGCTACTGATAATGCTGGCGGACTCATAGCTCGGGTTCTTCGAGGTCCGAGAGAAGTATGTCCCCCTCGTTACCTATACCCAGCTCCAGTCTTCTCCAATCTAGCGCCTCTACGAGCTCCTCGGAATTGGGAATGTCCTCTCCCTGGTTGCTGTCATTAGCTGCAATTATAGTGCTCAGCTGGGTTGACGACTGCACTCCTGTCTTCGAACCCCCTGGCGCCTCCACGGATGACACGATAGCAGGAGTAGCGGCAACGCCGGCGGCTCCAGTGTCCGTTGGGCACTGGGCTTTAGGCTCTTTGTTGCCGGGAGGTTCTCTCCTCCAAGGCCTCACTACCACCATGCCAAACCTGTAGTGCAGGAGGAATCCGGCTCTTTTTAGCGCCAGGTAGGATCCGTCGTCAATGCTCAAATTCAGTCTCAGCCCGCCGTCTTCGGTGCTGCTCGAGATGACCCTCCATACCGAAGAGTGTATACCCTCGTTTTGGGTCCGCAACAGCTGGAGCGCGTACTCCGCCAATTCGTCGGCGCTTCTCGGCAGAAAGACCGAAACGTTGTGCAATAGAGGAATCTCATTCCCCTTCTTGACACACATTATCGGCCCCTCACACCTTTCCAGCTTGTCTGCTACCTCGGTGAGCCTGCCTACTGTCCTCTCATCCTTGCAATCCACGAGGAGCATTCCCGAGCGGAAATAAATACACCCCGTAGAATGAAAGGGGAAAAGACGCCCCCTTAAACACCTCATGGACAATGGCGTCCTGCAGCCTTGTGAGGTCGTCCGAGTTAAGGGCCGCCGCTGGGTATTCTCTCGGCAGCACTGCCACCCGGATGCTCTAAGGGCTGCCGCGTAGCTGGGCTGCTGAGTGGCCTGCGACTGCCCACCGTTGACCCCCCTTGACCGCCCGACGCCATCTCAGGGAGTGTCGGCTGTTCCCGCTGCTTCTTACTTGATGGCTGCTCTGGCGGTGTTACTTGCTCACTGCCGCGCTTCGTAGCGGGCTCTGCTGTAAGCTGCTTCGATGCAGGTTCCCCGCTTCTCCGCATATCAGCGGGCGCGGGTCGCTGGTACCCAGTGTATAGTTCCCCGCTTCTCTGCTTACTAGCAGGCGCGGTTTCGCTGGTTTGGGTGCTAGTCCCGCTCTTCCGCACGATGGCGGGTGCGAGTGGCTCGCGTGGCTCGGTTCCGGTCATCGAGGGCACCCGGCTGACCACGGGGAGGGAGTGGAGGGGGTCTCGCCCTTCGGTGTTTCCTTTTCTGCTGCTGCCACCCTGCTGCATGGGAGGTCGGCGAGCCAGAACGGCTGCGTGACCTGTCCCGCCTGCCTGGTTATCTCTGTCGCTGACTGCTACCCGAGCGTAATTCACTCCTGGACCTTCGCCGGCTTTTTGACTGGTTACGATTCAGCCGGTGCCTGCTTGGGGAGCATCTTACGCTGGAGCCCTCTCTCATCACGCCTGCCCTGCAAGTAGAAGAAGAGATATTGCTTTGCGACCGATCTGCTTCGGCGGTTAGGTTATCCCCCCTTCTCTCACCCACACACTATATCTTACCTCTGCTCAGAGCTTTCGCTCTGCGTACTCCTGCGCTGGTGCTTCATCATCCATGGCATGCTCGATGAAGAGGACAGCCTCTTGAGCGGTCAGACGCTCCATGAAGCTACCTCTCCTCGCCGACGCCTGGGGTACACTCGTACTGCTGCCCTCCACTGCCACACTAGCTGATGTAGGCCCGCTGCTGCTGTTATTTCTTGTAAGTTTTTGTTTGTTGCTGTTATGCTGTAGTTGTTGTTTTTTTTTTTTTTTGTTGTATTCATCTTGTTCGTACGACCGCCAGCTCGGCTTGCGCAAAGCTCAGCGGTCTAAAGTTATAAAAGGGGGATCTCGGTCGTCCGCCGCGCCAGCGCCCCGTAGCGCGGTAAGGCCCAGTTACTCCTCGATGCGGCCCGGTGTCGAGGAGGCACCGAACAAAAACAGCCGGTTATTACCCTCCTGGCTGCAAACCTTCCAATGGGTACGGTGTCGCTTCACACCCTGGATTAGGAGGTGGCGATACTTGGTCCGCGTCCCCACTTGGAGCCGGCATAGAAATAGAAAAACAATTTCCTAGTAGCTTATACGATCTTGTCCTGGGACTTTATTCATTTTTCACACCGAATAACATGGGACAATTTATTGAGTTCAAAAGAAGCGTTTCCCTGAGCACACCCAACGCATCTTCAGGGAGCAAGAGTAACTTTTCAAAATGCACATAGAAGTCGTAAGTTTGAAGGTTTGAACAGACATTGGCGGGCGAGCCCCTAATTGTGTTTGCTATGCGCCCCCAATCACTGGTATTTCTCTCTTTTCTCACTAGCCGATAGATAAGTAGCTCCAAGCAATCTAATAAACTTTAGTTTGTAACGAGATTCAATACACTTTTTGTAACCGAATTAGCAACCGCCACTATCACGTCCAACTTTATGTACTTTAGTAGCATCGATCCAGTGAAGCTGGTAGCCCTTAAAATGGTGAAAAAACGTTGACTTGTTTTCTGCAAGAACATGCGTTTCAAAAAGGAAAAAGATCTCAAATTTCCGTATATATGTAAAAACTTCAATAAATTTCAACTTGCTATTTAGATAAGCTATATTGTAAGACAAAACTGAAAATGGTTTAAGAGCAACGCCCACGTTTGTTAAGCTTCCGATATTGTTAGAAATGCATGTTGAGGAGGCCTGACTTAAACTTAGACTACTACTAGATTTATGATTCAGTTTTTTTTCGCAGAGGCTTTTCGAATCAGCTCCATACAGCTGACGTTTATAACTTTTAGGGCCGTTGCACTATCTCCGGTTAATTGCTTAATCGATACTAATACGCCTGTTATGTTCATCCGCCAGATAAGTAAGCGCTTAATAATAAGATAAATTGTAGCTTACCGCCAGATTTTATACCAGATATGGTGCAAACGGCCCTTAGAGTATTTTAACTTCTGCAAGGCCTAACATTCAAAGCTTGCGTTTTTTGGCGTACGCACGATTTAATATCGTTTAAACGTTATGAATTAAAAAAATATAACTTATTGCTACGCCAAAATGCGAACGCTTTATTGATATTCTTAAAACTGATTTACATTTTGAATTATTAATCTCAAAATACAATAGCGCAGTGGCAGTGGCAGTGGCATCTATTCGAAATCAGCTGATTTTTAGAAACTGTGCTGTGCAATGAAGCGACACAGAACACAGCAGTAACAGTTCGCAGTACTGCTCAACTTAGCCCAAATTCTAAATTCACTGCCACTGCCTTTATTCCAGCCAACTTCGCGGACATATATGTATGAAACAAAGCCAACTTCTGTCTGTTTGTCACTGACAACTAAAATTTTTAACCAATTTGGCACGAATTTCTGTATTTTTGAGTTTTCCGCAGACATTTTGCAGGTAAGTTTTTAATTTTTCACAATCTGTTATTTAACTTACAATGTGTGAATGTACACATTACCTTAGGAGTACAATAGATGAACGGATAATCGAATTTGTAAGAAACAGCCGTTGCATCTACGACAAGAAGCACGGCGGCTATAAAAACCAATTGAATAAAGACCGCTTATGGTCTTTATACTCGGCATTGGATTCGATGATGTCTCGGACTTCTAGTTGTTCGTCATGTTGATTGTATATGGCATTCCTGTTGCAGGTTGGAGTATTGTTCTCCATCGATTGTTGCGGAGTAGTTAAATTGTATTAATTTCGGTCCATCTATTTTTACGTTGTTCCAGGTGTGGTTGTAATCTGTTATAACATTTCCGTTTTCTAGTATTTGGAGTGGTGCGTTGTTTTCGTGTATCACTTCACATTTGGCAGGCTAATTTTCTAATATGTTGATAGTTCTTAATTTTACATACATATATAGTTCCCAACATAGTTTTTACATTTTTCATTAGGTGCAAAGACAATGTGACATTTTGCTATCTTATAATCCAATAAAATTTCTCCATTATGTATGCAAGTGGGTATAGAAGTGGGAAGATTCAAGTCTCTTACCAAATTATTTAGCTCGCCCTGGGATAACATTTTCGGACTGCTGTAATCTTCAAATTCAAAACTTGAGATGTAATCGGGTTCAGGTACAGCACCATCTTCGTCAGAACTTTTAATCTCTTCCAAGGTAGCAGGGACCTTGGGCACTGGTATTTAGGTCTCATGAGGGATGGGACGAGTAGCTGATTGCAGATTTGGGTATGAAATTGACTGTTTCCATTGTGACTGAGTGAATTGTTTTGTTGTATTGTCGTACCGCGTTAAAAATGTCATCTTCCGGTGAGTGCTTATGCTCCTGCGAGTTCGATCAGGGTGCTGTGTATACGATCAACTTGACCGTTGGTTGTCGAATGAAATATTGGTGTTACTGTATGTACAATTTGTAGTTTTTCGTGAACTTGTTTCGCACGTATGCCCGTGTATGTTGATTCATTACACAAGTCAGCAAAAAAAAATTAATTGGAAGCTGCTTTGGTTTTTTTATGTAATTGTTATGTTTTTGGGTGTGCTGAATCCGAAAATAGCTTTAATTTTATCAGAGAATGGACGAAACTGCCGCAATTTCCTTGGTCTCGTGGGCAGTCCGTTTTTAAATAAAAAGAAAAGTAAATTCGTATTAGACGAATGGTCAAATATATGTATTTGTTTATTAACAAATCGGAATCTATATAACAGTATAAAATATTACTTACACTTGGTTTTATCCTTAGATGTTGGCTGGCGTTTGCTGGCGTAGAAAAAAACTGCTGTGTGCTGGTTGTCGCTCCAAAACAGAGAGAACCATGGATTTTTTCCTATTTGTTGCCGGACCGGCTGTTTTGCCTTAGTAAACCAGTTGGTTTGGCGAACAAAAGGATATCCCGTTAAAACGATTGATATATATAAGCCAATGGCAGGCAATTAGACAAAACCAGTATTTCTGAAACCAGGCTGATTCCCAGCAGTAAATCAGCCTGGGAAAAACCATGAAAATTACCCAGCAGTAAAATGGTTCAGGCTGCTGGCCTGAACATGCCGGGCGCCTTGCCATCGGCAATATTAATAAAGGGAGGAACAATTGAACGCTCCAGCCAACATCAAGTCCATCCCAAGATATGTACATCAATTATTTTATAAATGTATTATTGCTAGTGGGCTCCAGAAACTAACAGGCCGAATACGGTCGCTTGTACCACCAGCCCTCCTACCGAAATTGGGGGCGTAGTGTTGACCATCAGATGCCGGTAAACGTCGACGCCCAATGCCAGTCGAGTAGAAGGCGACATGTAGAACTTCAGGTCGGCCAGCCGCATAAATTGCCCGTTCGAAAGCCCGCTGGCTGAAGTCGCCGAATAGACCGGGACGACGTTCCGAGCCGCCAGCAGCAGAGCCGCGTTTTCTTTTTGCGCAGGGAGTGGACGGTCGGAACGGACGTGGTTCCAAGCCGCTCACCCGTAGAGTGTCTTCGGTTGGAGACCTGTGGTTCGATGACGATATAGTCGCCTTTGTAACGGCCGTCTCTTCGTCGGCAACCTCCGCTTTTTCCACCTGCTGAGCCCACGATTTGTAGAGAGACAGCACGTCGTCGGAGCTGTCGTCTTTGGGCCTCGTGCGGATGTCATCAACCGCGGTGTTGGGCTGTCTTCAGTCGCTTGTGGAACCAACATCGTCGAGGTGTAGCGATGTGTGGTATTTTTGCTTGAACCTGTGACACCAGTCTCTGCTGCTGAAGATATCCAGTCGGTGGCAGGGAGAAAGACAGCTAGGACAATAGCGGTGGCTAAGCACCACCTGCAGTGGCTTCTCTGCCGTCTTATCGCAGTACAACGAGTCATCTTTTCTGTATTGGGAAAAATACTCGACAGAAAAAAAACCAATAGGGTCTAAAAGTTACCGCTGATTGTTGTGGTTTGGTTGGGTGGTGAGCGTGGCGCACATTGGAGCTTCTTAGGAAGTGCTGGTCCTCTCCGATGGTAGCAAGACCAATTTGACGATTGGTCTCGTAACGACTCCCTTCTCGGTGCGTATTTCTGCCACTCTGACTGGTTTGTCGGTGCCGTGGTGAACGTTGACGACTCGTCCTAGTCGCCATTCGTTTGGTGGAAGGTGGTCCTCTCGAATAACAACCAAGTCGTCCACCTGCAAGTCTGATTGCTGTCGCTTCCACTTCGTCCGCTTTTGAAGCTCGTTCAAGCACTCGTTCTTCCACCGTTGACAAAACGAATGATGCAGCGCCTTCATCTTGTGCCATCGGTTGACCACAGAGGCAGGATTCTCCTTGATCTCAATCTTAGGCGGAACTAGGATGGGACTGCCGACGAGGAAATGTCCTGGAGTCAATGGTTTCAAGCTGGTGGCATCAGTGGATGCTGCATTAAGCGGTATTGAATTGAGACACGCTTCAATCCTACATAGTAATGTGGAAAACTCTTCAAACGTATATTTACAATTAGATGCAATTTTTCGAAAATGAGACTTGAAACTCATTACACCTGCTTCCCATAAGCCACCCATGTGCGGAGCAGATGCTGGGATGAAATGCCAAGAGAGCTGCTGATGAAAGTATTTGGACGTTACATCAGACTTCGAATGACCAAGACACGCTTTAAATTCTGTCTTTAAAGCTCTAGATCCTCCGACAAAATTGGTTCCATTTTCGGAGTATATATTTTTTGGGAACCCCCTACGTGATACGAACCTTGAAAAGGCTGCCAAGAAGGTGGGAGTGTTCAAGTCGTTTGCGGCTTCCAAGTGAATAGCTTTTGTTGCGAAGCAAACGAACAGGCATACGTATCCCTTCGTGATTACGCAGCTTCGCCCTCTATAACGCTTGATCTCGAATGGACCAGCGAAATCTACGCCCCTATTAGTAAAAGGGCGCGTGAAGGTAGTACGTTCTAATGGCAGGGCCGCCATGATTTGACTTTGCGCCCACTTCCTATAGATTGTACAAACCTTGCAGTTATGTATGATCGATTTCCAATATTGCGCTCGAATAAGCCGCAACATTAACTGGTTTCCCCATTCAAGGAGATCTCGTGAATAAATTGAGTTACCAGTCGCGAAAAATGAGAATTGTAGGGGAGAATTATGGGATGACGTTCGCTATAATTTAGGTCTTTCGACGCCCCAAGTCGTCCCCCCGCTCGAAGTAGACTATTTGAATCTATGAATGGATTAAGTTGGAGGATTTCACTCTTCGAACTTATTCTCTGTCCCTTCTTTAAGTCAGACCACTCACTCGGAAAGTGTTGTTCTTGACAAAGTGCTATCATTCGTTGAGTGGTGGCTTTGATTTCCTTAGAGGAAATTGCGGTAGACGGAGCTGTCAATTGAGCTTTCCGAATAGGGTGCGTACTTTGAAGAAGTGGCAAGACATACGACAGGACTCGCAAAGCTCTCGGAAGTGAAGATAATCTTTGAAGAATACCGTACATCTCTACAACTTTTGTCGCGTGCGACAGCACCCGCTTCTCTTCTTGGTCGGTCTGGAACACCGAGTCCTTAGAAGGCCATTTCGTTCTGTCCTTTTGAAGCCAAGAAGGGCCCTGCCACCACAACGAATTTCCAACCAAGTCGGGAGCCTCGACTCCACGGCTGCCTAGATCGGCTGGGTTCGAGGACGAATCCACATGATACCAACTCCGTTGGCCAACCTTCTCTACGATTTTGGTTACCCTATGCGAAACAAATGTTTACCAAGAACATGGTGGCTTCCGTAGCCAAGCCAGAACGATGGTGGAATCAGTCCATAAGAAAATCTGTAAGGATCGAAGATCCAAGTTAGGAATCACTGATTCCACCATTTCCGCCAGAAGTACCGCGCCACACAACTCCAAACGAGGCAGTAAGATTGTTTTTAACGGTGCAACCCTCGTTTTTGCTAAGAGGAGATTGACCGCAATACTGTCTCTCCTTTCGACGCGCAGGTAGATAGCCGCCGCATACGCCTTCTCCGATGCATCGCAGAAACCATGGAGCTCCATCTTTTCCGTCGGTGAGAATTGTACCCATCGTGGATTTTGGATTTCTCCTATTGCCGAGTACTCCATGGCAAACTTTGACCAGCGCTCAAGTGTTGTTGAAGATACCTGCTCATCCCAATCCGTTCCTTCCAACCAGATGTTCTGCATTTACATCTTCGCCACTATGATGATCGGTGCGAGCCACCCTAGGGGATCGAAAAATTTAGCGAGGGCAGACAAAATCTTGCGTTTTGTCACTACTTGAAATTGATCTAATTCCTTCGCAGCGAAGTAGAATTAATCCGAACGTGCATTCCGTCGTATGCCGAGAGCCTTAACGCTGCTCGTATCTTCGGAGTACAAGAAGTCTTGGCTGAGCAAATGAGAAACCGGAATATCGCGCAAGACTTCTTTGCTATTGGCAGTCCACTTACGAAGTGGGAAACCTGCCGAACTTAAGGCCTCGGTGATTTGATCCCGGGCCTTAATGGTGGACTCTAAGTCGTGTCCACCTGCGATCACGTCGTCGATGTACATGTGTTGCTTAAGGACTATCGAAGCCACGAAAGTGACAGTATTCAATTGAAATTGACGAACTGGTGCACTTATTGAATCGCGAAATTCTATTTTTTGAAATTTCCTCTGTTGAGGCTAAACTAGGATCTGTCGATACATTTTCTCTATGTCGCTACTAAAGACGAATTTGAAGAATCTCCAGCGGAGAATCAGTATCGTCAGATCCCTTTGTAAAATTGGTCCAGGCAGTAGCACATCATTGAGGCTTACTCCATTATCCGATGGACAGGACGCATTAAACACCATCCGAACCTTCGGAGAAGTGCTTTCGGGTTTGGTAACCGCATGATGGTGCAGGTAATAATTATCGGACCGGCCCTCATCCGGGAAACTGGACACCTGAGTCATGTGACCCAGTTGCTGATACTCCTTGAGTACCCTAGTATATTCCTCTCGTAAAGAGGGATTTTTTGCCAGACGACCTTCGCTGCGAAAGAACTGCGAGAAAGCTATCTTTCGCGAACACTCTAGAGAAACCTCTGTCGAAAAATTCCGGCGAAATGGTAACGAAACTATATATTCCCCGATTCGTCTCGCTTGGTAGTACCTTTAAAAACCTCCTCGCAGTACTCCTCTTCTGGTGTACGAGCTCTGCTACGGGGCAGGTCTTCTAGTTCCCAAAAGGCTGCATGCTGTCAATCCAGTGTCACCTCATTGTAGAATGAGACGCATGATGTCGTCGGCTTGGGTGAAGTCGTCCTTCCCGTCAGAATCCATCCGAAGACTGTCTCCTGAGCCAGCAACGAGCCAAAATCAGCCCCGGGAACGAATGTTGTATAGCAGCATCGATATCGCAGGTCGGCAGATTTCCCGTCAGTTGAGGTAGCACTAGCGCCGTTGTCTGAATCACCACCAAAGGATCGACCGGGGATCCTAAGGTTATGGAACACGCCTGGCTGGTTTGCGCTGAAACCGTGTCGTTGATTCTAGACACCCGTGCATTCACTTTCCTCGTTGGCAGCTTAATCCGACGTCGAAGTCGTTCCATCATGAACGAACACTCAGATCCAGAATCTATGAGCGCTCTGGCCGAAAAAATAGACCCACGATGTCTAATGTTGACTTGAGCTGTTCCCAGTAGAACCCCTTTGTTCGTGTTCGTAAAACACGACTGTACTTGGGTGGGAGGCTCAGTATTACCACTGGAGGAACTGGTACCAGAAGTGGTCCGGTTGGAACTAGCTCCGGACCCACTTGGAGAAGGGTTCGAAAACCCGCTTTTTCTCGAAGTAGTTTGCTGAACTGGGTTCAAATGCAACAGTGAGTGATGCCTGGAGTGGCATACTGAGCAATTGAACGCGCTGGTGCACTTCGCGACCCCATGTCCGGAGGACAGGCAGTTCAGGCAGAGTTGACTCCTTCTAGCGAAGTTGCTTCTTTCTGAAGGAGCAATTTTTTGAAATCGTGGGCAAGATCGTATGCTGTGTGCATCTGAATTGCACAGCTTGCATTGATTCCTTGCCACACTCGCTTAAAAAGTTTGTAGTTTTCGACTTGAATTGTCGAAACTTGACTTAGAAGGCTGCGGTCTCTGTAACCGGGAAGTACTAGGCCCTCTAATGTCAAAGACAGTTTCTAAAGTCTGGAATCGACTTGTTAGAAATCTGTCCATATCTTCCCACTTAGGAATCTGCGTTTTTGCCTGGACCGAATGTTCCCACATTGAGAGGGTGACCTCAGGTAGGTTCTTTGAGCAAAGGTATGTTATGATCGCATCCCAATTCGTTATGTAAATTTTATGAATCTGGAGTGCCGATATGCAGTTATTAATTTCGCGTTGAAGATCTTTGATTGCACTTCCAGATTCAGTTCCTACCGGGGATAGGTTGAAGAGAATCTTCAATTGACTACTAACGAGAATTCTTTTATTCTCGTAGCGATCAGTGAGGTTTTTCCATGGGTGGGCACTCAGTAATATTGTTACATTTTTACACGCATACTATTACTATTTGTGTGTGAAGCAGCGAAAGCACGAATTTGAGCATGTCGTTCGGTACAACAACAGTGTACACTGAGTCTTGCTAGTTAACGTACAAATGTGCTATTCATTATTATTATTTATTGTTATTACTTTTTATTATTATTATTATTTATAATTATACATTATTTTTACTTTTTATTAGTATTATTATTTATTATTTTTCATTATTAATATTTATTTTATTATTATTTTTCATTTTTATTATTTATTTATTATTATTATTATTTATTACCCTTTTTTGCTTTTCAATAAGACTACCTATGTCTATTTCTCCTTCGTAGGTCTTAATAATAATAATAATAATAAAAGTTTGAAAGTTTTGATCGACAGTTTTTACACAAATTATTAGTTGACAAATACTATTTAGATCAGTACTCTCATCCAAACTGAGAGAACAATATTTGCAATTTAGCAATCTATTTTTAGTCTTAGAGTGGATGAATTTGCTTATATCTTCAGTCCTACGTGTGACGGTACGACGAGATAAAGGTACTTTTTCTATGATTTTCAAAACTTCTTGCCCTTTTTCACCAAAACATTTCAAAACTTTTGAAGACAAATTTAAAAAAAAGGCCATCTTCTAATGGGCGACATTGCTTTGCCAAAGCCAACGCAACAGTAAAAGATGCCTTTGTTAAAGACAAATCAATATCATTATTATTATTATTACCATTATTAGTTTCAGTATCATGATCATTTGCAATGAATTTAAAAAAAAATCCTGCTTGCAATTGCAAAAGCATTAGCTTCCGCTCACCTCCAGTAAAAAATTTAAAATATTTATGGCAAGAGAAATAATGTCCGCTTAAACAAAATTTACAAATAAGACATTGTGCTCTTCCATCTTAATTTTCTATAAAGAAAAAATCATCTTCCCATTCGCGCATAAACATTGTTAGCTCTCACTGTGTATTTGAAATAGCGCAGCGTGGTGTTGCTTGAACAAGTGTTTGCATGCGACTGTTTTGCTTTCCCATAGCAACTGGTATGATTGCATTCAGTCTTCATTGTGCCGAGGGCTACCGATCGTTCGTATTCTATAAATAGCGTAATATTTTGTGCTGCTCGTCGCAGCAGAAGCCCTATGCACGCGTGCATACGAAAATCAACTTGTGCCCACCTCTGGTTTAAGTGGACAAGTTTTTACTTTGGGGTGCGCCGCTTATTAAAATGTAAATGGCCGTGAACATGTCACGGAATGTTGGCTATGTAAGGTAATCTCCCTTAAAAACTTCCGTGTCGCACGGTGGGAGACGGATATGGTGCTCCAAGTCGGAAAACTCCGCAGCCATTTCCTTTTCGGCTTTGTTTAGCTTGGAAGTGAGATCACCAATCACTTCCATGCATTTGAGATAATCCGCGTAGGTTTGTTTATGCTTCTTCTTGGCGGCAATGGCCTCTTTTGAAGAGCTCGCGGCATCTGTACTTAAAAATTCTATGTAAGCGCGTTTCACTCTACCCCAAGATTCTTTAACTTCTTCCTTTTGGATATCTAGGACCGTTTGATTTTGATCCGTGGACGCAAAATCTCTAAAATCGGCTTCGAATTCAATAAGTGAATCCGCTAATTGAATAAAAGTGGCCATTATAACTTTTTTAATTCGTTGGATTATTCGCGGTTGGATAAAATCCGAAATATGCACGTAATGCCGAAAGTTGTAATTGAATAATCCAAGAAACCACTCAAAATGCGAAAAGTTTTTAGAAAATCACAGAGCCGATTAAGTTTAAAAACAAAATAAAAATTGAAGACGACGATAAATTCCAAAACCCAGCAAAAAACCAGCAGAATAAAAATAACACGAAAATAATGTTTTCCTTTAAGAAGCTTGAATTCAATCAGTTGAATCTGAGAAATCGAAATAAATTTAAAAAAGGCTTTTTTGCTGTAAAATATATAAATGGTTATATATTTTCAAATGTTTTAATTATATATTTACAATCTTTATAGAGCGGATTTGTTTTATTCTATTTGGTATATGACGTGATTTTTAATTTCGTATACTTAATATCCCTTGCTCACTTAACTTGTGTTTAGGCCAACAGCCTAATTTCCTTCACATTTAATCGACATACATGCCACCCTGTTCCCTTTTCAATACGATTGTCAGCACATAACGGTGATCATTCGTTGCTTCTTCCAATCAACTGTTTTATTCGCTAGGTCATTTTTTAACGAACTTTTAACTTAATATAAAACAGTAGTTTGTTCATTCCATTTTTTGCTTTTCACGAGGATTGGATGACACAGCGTCTGCTATAATTAGTGTAAGTAAAAACAAAACATAACTTGTTATAACATCCAATTAAAGACTTCCATTGAAATACATACATAATTATTGATCCACTAATAAATTTCTTTTAATTCCTTTTCTTTCCACACAACTGACCACGAGACCATTTGCATTTGCGTCAGCTTGTGTTCATGGTCCTTCGTCGCCGTTAATAAAAACGAGCCATAACAAAACAGAGGTCTCATTGATAATATTTTTCAACAGACCAACAGGAATATTCGCCAACATAATTAACACCACCATCACATCACTTAACCACATACATTCGGAAACATAAATCACCTACCACATCACATATATGTATATACACATCTGGGAAGACAGGATTCGGAACACATCATACATACATAAATAGTTTTTGAATTTTGCACATCCATATACATACATACATAAATACAATCAATACAAAAAAAAATATTTTGGTGAAAAATCTGTCGAGGACAGAGGCGCGAGTGATTTTGTGTATTTTTGGAATTCAAAGTGCATAAAGTTTTTTTTTAACAAAGTGAAAGTTGTAGTTGTTCCGCCATTTCACTGGCACAAAAAGTGGTACATTCGGGCCGCACGAGTATTTGTTGTTGGGGTAATACCTTTCAATTTTCTTGAAGAGTTCGTTCAACTTAATTAAAAATATAAATATTTTTACCACCAAGTGGAATTTAAATTCAAATTAAGCTTTTTTTTTCTTTTTTCAATTCGTTCTACAAACATAGAATTCCAGAAATATTTTCATACCAAAAACAACTCACGTACGCGGTACGCGAACTATTCCAATATTCAAAGAATTTGCACATTAAGAATTAATTGAATTCAACTACACAGAATCACTTTCGCGCAATATTTCCGAAAAAAGTAAAGCTAATTCAAGTGAAATTAAAAGCGATATTGCGATCGCATAATTAATATTATATACATAAAAATAAATTATTTAAGCCAACGTGAATAAAACGAATCGCGATAAAACAATAAGTTGCGGCGAATTCATTACGGCCGAAATAACAGTGTTGGGTGGCGAGCATACTAATAATTTATTTAAGAATTCTAAAGTTATAAATAATTCGCGAAAAATAAAAAGAAGTTAATTAAGTTATTACAAGTGGATGTAAAAACAATTATTATTATATTAAAAATTATATTGTATGTAACATCTCCGAATATTATTTCAGCAATCATTATTACTGTTGGTTGGATATTTTTTCTTTTTAAGTGGGTTTTAATATTCAAGTAGCAGTGTTCCTACAGTGTGTGCCAAATAATTAGTGACAATTTTACGTACTTTACGAATCACGTGGAATATTTTTTGAGGCTTCAAAAAATTATCAGTATTACGTGCAATACTCAATATTTTTTCGTTTGTCAAATATTTTGGGGCCTTTTCCTGGACTGTGTTTTCCTCTTTCACACATTTAACGATCTTCGCATTAGTTTTGTGATATTTTTTTTGGAATTATTTCAATTTTTTATTTTTTTTTGCGATTTTTCAATAAGTTTCGGTACTGCGTACTACATTTCCCTTTTATCAATTCTCCTCATTCAAATATTTTTGCGCCTTTTCTTAGAGTTTTCGCTCTTTATCCAGTTCTTAAACAATTTCAAATAATATATTCAATAAATGGCGAGTTTTCAACAGCTAGCGGATTCACTCATCGAATTCGAAACCGATTTTCGTGAGTTTGCTTCAACGGAACAAAATCAAACCGTTGTGGATATTCAAAAAGAATTGGGACGCGATAATTACTTACCTGTGCTCTACAAAGTTACCTGAGACTACGCTGTCGATGTGGGAACAATCCGTGCAGAATAAAACCGAAATCCCAAAATGGGGGGATATGGACAGATTTCTGCCAGGCGATTTCAGACTTTAGAAACTGTCTTCGATATTAGAGGACCTAGTACTTCACGGCCACAATCTTCTAAATTCAGCTCCGAAAATCCTCAAAGAAAATTTAAAACTTTTCAAGCGAATGTAGCAAGGTTGTAAGCTGTGCAATAGCGATGCACACAGCATACGGTCCTGTACGCAATTTCAAAAAATGCCTCCTTCTGAAAGGAGCATTTATGCAAAAAGGAATCACCTGTGCCTGAACTGTTTGTCCTCCGGACATAGTGTCGCAAAGTGCACGAGCGCGTTCAATTGTTCAATTTGCCACTCGCGACATCATTCAATGCTTCATTTGAATGCAGTTCAGCAAGTTCCAACAAAAAATGTTGGAAATTCAAACTTGTCCCATACCAGTTCCAATCGGACCAACTCTGGTATTAGTCGCTCTGACTATCCAAATGGCTCCCATACTAGTACAAATCTGGCCAGTTCCAGCACTAGTCGTCAAGTACTTCCAAACTGGTCGCATACCAGTTCAAATCGGGTCGCTTCCGACACTAGTAGCACGGAACCCGCATATGGCTCTTAAAGTCAAGTCCAGTCATGTTTCGCGAATATGAAAAAGGGAATTCTACTGGGGACTGCTCAAATTAATATATTATACAGCGGTTCCACCTTTTCGGCAAGAGCATAGATTGATTCAGGGTCCGAATGCTCCTTTATTACTGACCGGCTCAGGCGTCTTATCGACCTCCCGGTCAAACGGGTGAATGCAACAGTTTCCGGGATCAGCAATTCTGTTTCGGCAAAGGCAAGCCAAGCGTGCTCCATCAGGATCGGTTCACTCATCGATTCAACAGCTGCCGTGTCAACGATGGCATTAGTTCTACCCCAACTGACGGGGAATCTTCCCACGTGCGAAATTAATCCAGCGATACGCCAAGTTTTTCCAGACCTGATTTTGGCGGATAAGCGGTTCTTCGCCAACGAACCAGTCGACGTTGTACTCGGAGGAGACGTCTATCCTCAAATTATACTAAATGGTTTGCGTAAGGACACCTTGGGTTCATTGCTAGCTCAGGAAACAATCTTCGGCTGGATCCTGACTGGACGGACTAATGAGGAGAAATCAACCACTTCGTGCGTCTCCTTTTTCAATGAAGTCGCGTTGGATAAACAGCTCAGTGTATTCTGGGAACTGGAGGACATTCCACGGAGTAAAACTCACACAACTGAGGAGGATTTCTGCGAAAAGGTATTCAAAAGTACCACTGCGCGAGTAGAGGGGGGTAGATACATGGTCTCTCTCCCTTTTCGTCTTGACTTTCCTTAAGAAATTTCGCTAGGGTGTTCCAGGAGAACCGCGTTTTCTCAATTTTTTCGCGGTGAAGGTAGGCTAGCAAAAAACTTCTCTTTACGAGAGGAGTATCCCAGAGTGCTTGGAGAATACAAGCAATTAGGGCACATGACCGAGGTTAGGCCTTCTCCTATAGAAGTTCCGAGCGAGTACTTTTACTTACCACATCATGCGGTTAATAAACCCGAAAGTACTTCCACAAAAGTTCGGATCGTGGTTAATGCATCCTGTCCGTCCGATAACGGTGTCAGCTTGAATGACGTGCTTTACCCCGGCCCAATACTTCAAATCAATCTGACGATTCTTATCCTTCGTTGGAGACTTTTCCAATATGTTTTCAGTAGCGATATTGAAAAAATTTATCGTCAGATCTTAATTCATCCTCAACAGAGGAAATTTCAAAGAGTATTGTTCCGCGACACACCTGGCGAACCAATACGTCAGTTTCAATTAAATACTGTGACCTTCGGAGTAAACTGCGCTCCTTACCTTGCTATAAGGACGCTCCTCCAATTAGCAGATGATGTTCAGGAGTCACATCCTGTCGCTGCTCGCATTCTTCAGCGACATATGTATGTCGACGATGTTCTAGCTGGAGGACACGACATGGAATCCACAATTCAAGCCAGAAATCAGATTTCCCAGGCCGGTTCAGCCGCTTTCCCACTCAGAAAGTGGACCGCTAATTGCAGACAAGTCTTGAGCGGTAT
Source organism: Philophylla caesio (assembly GCA_963971545.1). Classification (NCBI taxonomy): domain Eukaryota; kingdom Metazoa; phylum Arthropoda; class Insecta; order Diptera; family Tephritidae; genus Philophylla; species Philophylla caesio. Next base: position 60,817,239 of record OZ020606.1, read on the forward strand.
CCCTACATCTCATCTGCTAAGCCAATACTTTCTAGATTTTGAAGACACAAGCAGTATTAAAACTCTCGGTATTAAATGGAATGCATGTACAGATCAGTTCTATTTCACTGCGAAAGTGCTAGATCATATTGAAATTGTGACAAAACGCAAGATTTTGTCAGCCATCGCGAAACTTTTTAATCCATTAGGATGGTTAGCGCCAATAATAATCACTGCGAAGATTTAAATGCAAAATATTTGGTTAGAAGGGACCAATTTGGATGACCAAGTTTCCACAACAACATTAATTCAATGGAACGCGTTTGCGAACACATATTCGTCTATAGACAAAATCAAAATACCTCGATGGGTTCATTTTTCACCTACGGAAAAGGTTGAAATCCATGGAATCTGCGATGCGTCGGAGAAGGCGTATGCGGCGGCCATCTATATGCGCGTTGAAAAAGAGTCCGGCATCTTCGTAAACTTGTTACTGGTGAAAACAAGAGTGGCACCAGTTAAAACCATATCGCTTCCCCGTCTGGAATTCTGCGGCGCAGTGCTTTTAGCAGAGATCGTGGAATCGGTCATACACAATTTGGATCTCCGATCTTTGCGTTACTACCTGTGGACTGATTCCACGATCGTATTAGCGTGGCTCAGGAAACCACCGTGCTCCTGGTCGACATTTGTTTCACACAGAGTGACAAAAATAATTGAAAGGTTTGGACAGCACCATTGGTACCACGTAGATTCGTCCTCAAATCCCGCAGATTTAGGTAGTCGTGGAGTAACAGCCTCGGACTTGGTAGAAAGCTCGTAGTGGTGGCAGGGCCCTTCTTGGCTTCAGGAGGGCAAATCTGAATGGCCTTCGCAGGAGTTGGTTTTTCGAACCGATGAAGAGGAAAAACGCGTACAAGTTCACGCAACAATCACTGTGGAGGTTTCGGATATACTCCATAGATTTTCCTCACTCCCAAAAGCTTTGCGAGTGTTATCGTATGTCTTGCGATTCTTGCAAAACACGCATCCCATCAGAAAATTCGAATTTACCGCGACGTCTACCTCGATTTCGGCGACACGGCGTGTAATCGCACTTTGCCAACATCAACATTTCCCTAGCGAGTTTTAAAGTTTAAGCTCGGGGCAAAAAATAAACCCTAAAAGTGAAATTCTCACCTTGAATCCCTTTATCGATTCTAGCGGAATATTGAGAGCAGGAGGACGCCTTGGTGCGTCGCAAGATCTCAGTTACAATGAGCGGCATCCAATCCTGCTTCCATACAATTGTCATCTCTCGCGACTTGTTACCGCATTTTTTCATGAGATTTCCCTGCACGGAGAAAATCAGCTAATGTTGCGCCTGATTCGAACGCAATACTGGATACCACGTTTCAAAATAATGAAAAGAGCCATTATATACAACTGTAAGGTGTGTACAATACACAAAAGGCGAGTAAAAAACCAAATTATGTCCTCACTCCCATCCGAACGCACTACGTTCTCAAGAGCGTTCACTAATACAGGTGTTGACTTCGCAGGACCCTTCGACATCAAAAACTATAGAGGCAGAGGTTGTGTCGTCACAAAGCGATTCATTTGGAAGCAACAAATGATTTGAGCACTCCCACTTTCCTGGCAGCATTGTCGAGATTTATAGCACGTCGGGGGTGTCCAAAAAACTTATACTCCGACAATGGTTCGAATTTCGTAGGAGCCTCACGAGCTTTAAAAACTGAATTTAAAGCGTTTCTGTCTAACACTCGTGAAGCAGTCATTTCCAAGTATTTTTACCAACAAATCTCATGGCATTCCATTCCAGCAGCTGCCCCACACATGGGTGGGTTATGGGAGGCAGGGGTAAAAAGTTTTAAGTCCCACTTTCGAAAAGTAGCCTCAGAAATTAAATACACGTTTGAAGAATTCACCACTTTACTTTGTCGAATAGAAGCATGTCTTAATTCTAGACCACTTAGTCCTGCGTCTAATGATCCGTCGAGTTTAGAACCACTAACTCCGGGACACTTTCTTGTAGGTAGCCATATTTTAGCTGCACCTGAGATTGAAATCACAGAGAATCCAGCTTCCGTGGTCAACCGATGGCAGAAGATGAAAGCGCTTCATCACTCATTCTGTCAACGATGGAAGAAAGAGTATCTTAACGAACTCCAAAAACGAACCAAATGGAAGCGACAGCAACCAGACATGACGGTGGATGACTTGGTTCTCATACGAGAAGACAACCTGCCTCCAAACCAATGGCGACTAGGACGAGTCGTCAACGTACACCGCGGAAACGACACTCACAGCCGGGTAGTGGATATCCGCACCTAAAAGGGAGTGATCACCAGGCCGATAGTAAAACTTGTTCGGCTGCCAATGGGCAATATAAACAGTTCAGCAAGATCCACTGAAATTAGCTCGCCACCTAACTATTAGATACTCCTCCTTACTAAGAGGCATATTTTATTTTCCTTTCCAGAAAAATTACACGCTATACTGTAGCCCGTAAGAAGACGGAGCAGCGCAAGGGAGAATTCCCTATCCCATGCCAATTGTGCAAAAAAAACCACGGCATAAGGCTTTGCCCAATCTATCGTGCGAAATCGGTGGAAGAACGGTTGAGGGCCGTTTTGCTGTATCGGTACTGTCCGAACTGCTTGTCGCCCTTCCATCGAGTATAAATTTGTGGCAGCGCAGACCGGTGCCACCGGTGCGGAGAAAATCACCACGCCTCCTTGCACCTACATGAAGTGAGCCTCAGTCCAGAACCACCTGCTCAGGATCCGATCGAGGATGCTGAAGTTTCCGAGAAAGGGCTAAGCGCGGTTCGGAGACAAGTTCTCTCCGAACACCCAAGCAGCGCGGCTCTGTACCCCGTCCGTACAGACCGCCTGCTCAGCCGAATACGCGTTTGCACGGCTCGGGAACTCGTCCTTCCCGACCGGCGCCTCAACCCAACGCAAGAAAGCAGGGCGGCTCGGGAACTCGTCCTTTCCGACCGTCTCCTCAAAATACCAGGTGCAATAATCCTTATCGGCGTAATTTCCAGGAGCAACATCATCGCACCCAACAAATGGAGCTGCATCGCATGCAACCGGCAGGCTTCAGAGCAGGGCGATTAGCCAATGGGAGAACGGCGGCGCCAATTATGAGGGCGTTTGAGTCACTCGCGACTACAGCAATCGTAAAGATTGAAGCTAGTGGGCGTTTACATTTAGTGCGCGCGATGATCGACCCATGTTAACCGAACACCATTATTGACGGCGATTTGGTTCGAAACCTTCATTTGGAGCGTACGACCGTAGGGCGACACAGCCGATGCTCCTTAATTCTCCGCGGAAAATACGGAGTAATGGAACGGGTTATCACACAGGCCATCGTAGAGGAGAGACATCTGCGCTTGACGCCCGCGACCCAAGTGGATCCCAAAATCGCAGCCTCGTTCCAGTTTCTGAGGTTGGCGGATCCCTACTTTTTCAAGCCCTTGCCCGTAAGGTTAACTTTGGGCGCCGATCTGTAGGCCCAGATAATGCTGAGCGGTACGCCACCCTCATTAGTTTCCGGTCTGTTAACACAGGCTACCATTTTTGGGTTGGTTTTATCTGGCGCCATTCAACAATAAGCCATATATACATACATATAAACAAAAACAAACAAACAAACAAAAAATCAATAACAATATAAATAAAAAAAACTTGAATCAAAATGTGCAAATTTCACTCAAACTAACGGCCTTTTAATTTCAGCTGATTTTCAATTACCTTAAAAGTTATTTTCTCTTCCAAGAGTTTAGGAAACCTTCGCTCAGAACGAATCAGCTCATTCAACAGGACAATATGGTGATGTGGCCCTTTGACGCAGACTTCAAACTAGGTTTAGCTTACGAATCGGTTTTCAGGCAAACACTGTGTCACTTATCTCGTTGTCTAAATTATATTCTTGCCAAGGCAAGGGGGCCGGTAAGTTTAGGCCAACAGCCTAATTTCCTTCACATTTAATCGACATACATGCCACCCTGTTCCCTTTTCAATACGATTGTCAGCACATAACGGTGATCATTCGTTGCTCCTTCCAATCAACTGTTTTCTTCGTTAAAAAATGACTTAGCGAATAAAACGGGGGTTGGCGGACTTAATATAAAACAGTAGTTTGTTTATTCCATTTTTGCTTTTCACGAGGATTGGATGACACAGCGTCTGCTATAATTAGTGTAAGTAAAAACAAAACATAACTTGTTATAACATCCAATTAAACTTCCATTGAAATACATAATTATTGATCCACTAATAAATTTCTTTTAATTCCTTTTCTTTCCACACAACTGACCACGAGACCATTTGCATTTGCGTCAGCTTGTGTTCAACTAGACAATTCATAATTTTATACACAATCTTAACAGCTCCTTTTTTCAATTGATAGAATACAATACAATCGAATAAATAAATTTTTAATTAAATGTCACTTCTAATCACAGTAATAATTTTAAGCTTGTGAGCAATCTCGTAGCGAGAATGTATTTTTTGCCAATATCTCGCAGCTAGATATTCAACGTGTGGCCACCAGTAGAGATGGCAAAAAAATAATAATAATCGATTAATTAATCATATGATTAATTGCAGAAGTAAAATAATTGATTGCAAATAATTGCAATTAATAAGAATTAATCGATTAATTGCCGATTTATAAAATATAATGGTAAAACAATTGAGCTACGATAAAGCATTACAATAATTAAAAACAATTTACTTGAAAAACGCTTTTATTTTTTATTTAGCCAAGTTTGTAGAAATAATAATTTTGACAGCCGTTTAGTTGTTAGTCGGTTTCTTTTTAATGTTGCGGTGGATCCCGCCTTGGAAAACAACCGTTCCGCAGGCACTGATGATGTTCCAATCCAGTCGCAATAATTTTTAGAGACTTCATAGAGCTTGGGATAAACTGTTTTCATGTCATCCCAAGCATCTACTACGTTCGATTTAAGTGGCAAAACTTAGGAGTTTATATAAAAAGTGAGCTCGTCTTGAGGTTGCACATCGTCACATGCTCTCTTTTTTTTGTGCGCAAGAGTTTTGTGTGGAGCCCAGAAGTCAAAATCATGTTCTGATTCCACCGATGACTCACTTGCTGTTTCCATATTGTCATCTTTTTCGGTTATTTCAGCACGAATGTATCTTAATACCGACGCCAAAGCTTCCGGATCCTTAAAATTAACCCTTTTAAATCTTGGATCCAAGATAGTGGATGCAGCTAAGAGGAAAGACTGTTCTATGGTCGCAAATCTTTTATCAAACTGCTTTAAAATTTCTTGTTTCAGGTTTTGTGCTGCTGGTTGACATGGGCGAATTTTCGAAAATTGCTCATGACCGTAATTAACTAGAGGTATTATTTGGTTGAGAGTTCCATGTCGTTCGCCACTTATCTGCACTGTCATGGCCTCTAAAGGTCTTAAAAATGTACATATTTCCATTAGTTCATCCTTTTCTCTTGACGTTATCATGGGCGGATAATCCGGGTAATTTAACAAAATTTGGCTGACGTAGGCGCTAAGTTTGATGAACCGCTCGATCATATAATATGTGGAATTCCAGGGCGTATTTACATCTAGTAAAAGTTTAAAAAATTTACCCTCTGGTACGCCAGCGGCTGCTTGCACCTTTCGCATGTCGTCATTGGCTTTAACGCTGCGTTTGAACCATTTCACAATTGTTTTGCATTTTAAAATAATGCCTTGTACCGCAGAAATATCTAATGAATTCGAACAAACCAAATTCAGCGTATGGGCGAAACATGGAATATGACGCTTCTTTCCGAATTTTTCATAGATTGCATTGACAATATTTTTTGCATTGTCTGTGACAACAGCCTTAACGTTATCTTCCTCAATAGATACATTTTTCATTGAATCGGACAAAATCTCAGATATATGGGAAGCTGTATGGGACTCACTCAATTCATACACACCAATTGTTCGATTAAATGGCTTTGTTTCAAGAAACCCATGAACGGTTATTCCCAACATGCTTTTCATGTCTATATTAGAACATAAACCAGTGGTCAGGGCTATACAACGCAGATTTGAAAGCAATGACACACATTTTTTTTTTCTATTCATACAGTTTATCAATTGCAGCCTTTATCTTGTTCCTTGTTGAGACTTTTTAAAGTGGGAAATTTTGGTCCATAAAGTGTAAGAAGCCAGCACCTTTAATAAAAGTTAAATTTCTTAGAAAAAAATAATAGAATAATTAATGAACACAAAACATACCTTCGACAAAGGTAAACGGCAAATTATCTTTGACGATCATGTGCTTGATGCCATGTGTAATTTTAATCGATTAATTGGCAAAATAATCGTTGAGCTTGGCAGCATTGTTTCTTTGTTCTTTCTTACATCACTAAGATTCTTGTTCACTAACATTGCGCAAAATGGTTCCCATCAAAAGTAAAGCGTGGAAATGATCGTCAAAGATAATTTGCCGTTTACCTTTGTCGAAGGTATGTTTTGTGTTCATTAACTATTCTATTATTTTTTTTTAAGAAATTAACTTTTATTAAAGGTGCTGGCTTCTTAGACTTTATGAAGCAAAATTTCCCAGGTATGTTTTGTGTTCATTAATTATTCTATTATTTTTTTCTAAGAAATTAACTTTTATTAAAGGTGCTGGCTTCTTAGACTTTATGAAGCAAAATTTCCCACTTTACAAAGTCTCAACAAGGAACAAGATAAAGGCTGCAATTGATAAACTGTATGAAGGGGGAAAAAAATGTGTGTCATTGCTTTCAAATCTGCGTTGTATAGCCCTGGCCACTGATGTGTTGTTTGAAAATTTTAACTTTTTGTTACAAAAATTACACACAACCAGGTTGTTTTTTTCTTTAATAAAATATTTCCACGCTTTACTTTTGATGGGAACCATTTTGCGCAATGTTAGTGAACAAGAATCTTAGTGATGTAAGAAAGAACAAAGAAACAATGCTGCCAAGCACAACGATTATTTTGCCAATTAATCGATTAAAATTGCAATTAATTGAAAGAAAGTCTACGATACAATTAAATCATTAATTGGTCAAAATTAATCGATTATTTCAATCTTTGCGATTAATCCTGCCATCTCTATAGTGGCTGTGGAGCGACCAGTGACAAAACCATGTTGTTCTGGTATAATTAAAGATTTCACCGCAAAATAAATCTTGTCCTTGACAATGCATTCGAAAAGCTTTGAGATGCTAGACAGCTTGGCAATTGGCCTATAGTTCCGAACATCATTTTTCTTTTCACTTTTAAAAAAAGGCGTAATGGCTGTATATTTCCATTCATTCAGAAAAATACCTGAAGACAGAGATTTATTAAAAATAATCTGAAGAGGAATTGCTAATGCCGGACAGTTCTTCAGCAAGCTAGCTGATAGCCCGTCAGAGTCGGTTTGAGTCGCAGGCTTCAGGGAAACCAACCCCATGGTAATGTCTTCGGATGAAAAAAGTAACGAGCCAATGTTAAGAATTGAAGAAATCTACGAAGAAAATTCCGGAGACTCCTCCTCGTCAGAAACGTAATTTGACATAAAGAATTCAGCAAATAAATTAGCTGCTTCGGTAGGTACACTGGAGCACGACTTTTTTGACTTTTTTGACTTTACGAACTTCCAAAACGACTTCGGATTAGCTTTGATGTTCCGCTCAGTGCGATTGATATAATTTTTGTAAAGCAGGTTATCCAAAGACTTAAATTCCTTCTGAAAATGTTGGAATTTTACGAAGAGTGCGTGGTTATTAGTTGCTTTAAATTTCTTGAGGTACTTGTTTTTGAGATTCTTAAGTTTTTTTAATTGCTTATTATGCCAAGGAGAGTGATAACATCGCTTCTTTTTTAAAGGAATATAATTATTGCAAAATTCATGCATCAGTGTCTTAAACGAAGAAAAACAACTGTGAGTATCCAAGTCAGATAATAATTCATCCCAATTAAATTCTAAGAGAGAATCGTTTAAACTTGGAAAATCACAGGATGCATAATCAAAAGCAGTTAGCAGTTACGTCACTAATCGACAGTGGTAAAAACACAAAAAACAATATCTTAATATCTAAGGGCACATGATGTATACCAGCATCTGATAATGGAGAAATACATTTTGAAATGCTGTAGTTAATATTATCAGTTACGAAGATAAGATCTAATAATCTGTTTAACTGATTAAAAATACCATTAACTTGCTTAAGGTTTATGATAAGAAAACTATCAATAACGAGAGATTCTGGCGGAGTAACAATATTATTAGCTGTGAGGCCTGCATTATAAGAGTTTGAGACACTACACCATCTAATGTTACATAAATTAAAATCCCCTAATACACAAAGATGACTATCGATTATTTCATCTAACACCAGAGCAGTAATATTATACACATGCGCCTTATAGAGTTCCAGGTTACTACTAGGCGGGATATATCAGGCAATTAACTATAAGCAGCCATATGAATTGGAGCCAATCATGCATACACAAAGTTGATCCAGCAGTGAGTCACAGTTTTTGAGGGTGACTAAAAACGCACGGTACTTTCTTTTGACGGCAATTAGAACGCCACCACCTCTCAAGAAGCCAGTCTTAACAGCATCGCGATCTTTACGAAATACATCATACTGATTTAAATCAAAGACTTCACTGTCATAAAAGTCCGCGGTCAGCCACGTTTCAACAATGACAATGATATCATAAGCCTCTTCGGCGCTAAATTGGTTGACAATATTTGATTTAGTTCTTATGCCTGAAGTGTTGTGATAATATACCTTCAGCCCATCATTAGTTTCGGTAACTTCATTATAGTCGTTCCGTGTCACGTTTGTTGTACTAGAGCTGGCTGTGTTTGAAAAAAACGAAATGGCCTTATTCTGACGTTAGCTGGCCAAAGCGACGCATTTAATATTTTATCGAAGCTGGTTGATGGAACACCTAGCTTGAAATTCACCCGTTTATATTTGTCTACTGGGTTGTCTTTCTTGATCAGAGGAAAGCAAGAGAGAGAGTTTATCTCAATACTTGCATGTTTAGCTACGAAGTTTATTATGTCAGCTGCAGTGACAGACGGCTCAAACGAGGATAGATGTACCCATTTCTTCCGAACAGAGACACTCAATTCGGTGGTACCGCTTACACCAACAAGAACCTTTGCCCTTGCCTTCTTCCTCCCTTCATTCCTCACCACAGTCCATGCAGCATTGTCCATCAAAACTCCGTTTGCATTAAGCGATGATGATTGAGAAGCAGTCATAAAAGTAGCGGGAACATTACCAACAACAGCAACAGAGTTATTTGTGCGCACAGCATTAGATGCATTAGAAATATTTGTAGCATTAGGTACGGCAGGTACTGCAGCAGCAACATCTGCAAACGAAACAGCATTTGCAGACGTAACTGAATTTCGACGAGACGTTGACTTAACATTATTAGCTTTAGTTGCTTTCGATTGTTGTGTGGAGCGAGCCGTGAACGTGGGAGAACAGCCGTTATCACTAGTCGCACTGGGGGATAGCGCAGACATGCATAAAGGTGTTAACATGTTGAGCGACGATGAGACAGCAGTAAATTCTTTTGCGAAAGACTCACGATTGCACTCGCTGTTATTATTCATAACATTAGACGAGCAGACAATACTTTTAATATCATCAAAATTAGCAGCTAGCACTTCCAAGCACTTGTCTTTGTTGTTCTCACAATCGATTTTAGATTTATTACCAGCAATGATTTCAGCTATTTGCGATGCCAAGTCTTTAAATTTTAATTCGAAGGTACTAATAATGGCTTCGAATCCAAGTTTCTGAGTGACAATCACTGTATCATAAGCTTTACGCAAACTTTCAGGCAAATTTACACAGTCTGGACACATGTAGCCAATATGGCGGTTTAGTTTAAATAGCTTCACATCGTATTCTGTTAATGTTCCCACACAACAGGCGCGATGATATATTTTCTTACAGAAACCACTGCATGGAACGGTAAAACAGTCTTTTCTAGAAAACGATTTGTCACACTTTGCACAAAAATCGTCCATAATGACCAATGAAAGATTAAAAATTGCAGGAGGAAAAACACAACACGTCTGCACTCGACAGCTTCACGATGTGCGATGCATTTGCGTTGTGTAGTTTGTGCCCAACTTGTACATATGTAGTTAAAAAAGTGCGTTCTCAGCAAGAAACAGCTAGTAAAAGGCGGAGTTTCTTTATACAAATTGCCGCAATAGCCACGCCGAAAAATTGTATGTCAGAGCTTGTAGCATCACGTTTACGGAAACAATGTGGAGTCCATAGATCATTCTGAGTACTGTGAATTGGTTGCGGGCGGAAAACGCGTACACTTGATGCCCAACTCTGTCCCAAGGCTCAAACATTATATTCTGAAATGAAAATGTACATTTTGTATTTATTTATTTTGGGTAAATTGAATTTGTGATTTGTCAACTTTTGTTTTCAACATACTGATTTGATAGTTCTTATTGACATTAAAGGCATATGAAAAAACCTGGCAGGGTTGCAATTTCTCTACTGCAGTTACCTGTTAGATCTGCCTTGGGTAAAGGTCAGCAGTACACGAATCGAAGGGAAAAAATTCAGCGAAGGTTATTTTCGGCAGTGTACTTTGATTGCCAAGAGATCTGAAGTTTGGAGTAAGTGGCGCTGGGCGGAGATACGGAAGAGAAACGTCCAAAATCTGTAAGGAAGCGTTGAGAGAAGTGTATGACCTTGTTAGACAGCGTACGCAAATTATGAGTGATAAGATGAAGGCCAGATTTGACTAGGCGATGAATTCTACGATAAAGATTTGGTCCTGCTGTATAATTCACAAAGAAAAAAATTACGTGGTGTTATGTATGAAATTAGGTGGCCGCACTACTTTAATACTTTTTCCTTTTGGCACATCTGGCATCTGTATTGCTAGATCATTCTTCTTCTTTTCTTGAGCGAATACATATATAATATACCTTCGCCTAACACGTTTTCTTGCAATGTACTTTTACAATGGAATTAGTTGAATAAAGCGGAAGGCAAGCGAACAATATTTACACGCGGCGTAGACGGAATGTACGCTCCGGTGTAAAGTTTTATGGAAAAATAATAAATGAACAAGTGTTTTGATATTAGCAATTGAATTTATTCACTTTAAAACGTTACAAATCGGAATCTGTGATGATATGATAATATATAAAAAAAAATATGAATTACCTCCGTAGTGGCGTGGTGGCTGCTGGATAACTTGATTGTCTCGTCTTCGGAAAAGAAGTGGTCAGACGGAGTTTGTTTAAACGCCGTTGAACCGCCAAACGGTGCACCAAGTTAAGGGGAAAGTTACGAAAGGGCACTGTTTGGCGGCAAGTACCGGCACTCCGAAAAGTGTAAAGAACTGTGTGTGTGCATGTGGGTGAAAGTGTGTGTATGTGTACACGCAAACCGCTTACTAGGGTTGCGCATACGATTTGTCGGTCGAAGGGGGGTGGCGATGAGATTTAGGCCGGAAGCCTAAACATACCGGCCCCGTTGCTGTCAGCAAAATTACAGAGAAGTGCGCGCCACCACGTTCACGTGCGGGAATATAATTATATGAAAAAATAAACTTAAATACCACGATATGGGCGTGGTTATGGATGAATTTCAGTGCTGTTAAATAGCTTACAAATAAGTAAATATACATACATGCCATTTTGAGCGAGCAGTATAAGAAGTCTGGGAAAGGAACTTGGATTCCTGATAACAAAGGCAAAGCAGCAATATGGGTCTGTGGGCAAAAATGCATTACCGAAAAGCCTTACAGCCATGAGTTCTTTGTAAGGACCAAAATTGACGGTACTTATATATACAGCTGTTATGCACCTCCTAGTCTTAGCCAGCAAGAATTTGAACTTCTGCTGGATAGACTCGTTGAAGATGCGGTTTTGTGCTCTCCCAAAATAATAGCCGGAGATTTTAATGCGTGGGCTCTAGAATGGGGCAGCAGCAGGACAAATCAGCGAGGACGCGCTCTTCTTAAAGCCTTTGCACCATTAGACTTGCTTCTCTTGAATAAAGGAAACAAAAATACTTTCGAAAAAAATGGAAGAGGTTCCATTATCGATATTGCTTTCTGTAGTGAATCAATGATGCCAAAAGTTTCCTGGCAATTAAGCGATATTTACACACATAGCGATCACTTGGCTGTAATAATCGATGTTGATTACATGAGAAGTAGGGCTCGTGGATATGTGAAGAACGACGCAAAGGCCTGGTGCACTAATTCATTTGATCCCGATATGTTTAAGTTGGTACTGGATGGTATGAAAAGCGTAACACAAATGCAGGCCAATGCAGAAAGTCTATCCGATGAACTTTATAAAGCATTAGCTAGGGCTTGTGATGCACCTATGAATAGAAAAGTGCGCAAAAATAGCCGCAACCCTGTTTATTGGTGGAATGCTGAAATCGCAGACTTGCGGTCTGAATGCAACAAAGCCAGAAGAAAATACCAAAGAAACAGATCTGATATTCTGAGAGATGAATTTAAATGCTTGCGTAAACAATTAAAAAATGCAATAAAGGCAAGCAAAAAATCTTGTTTCAAAGAGCTTTGTAGTGAGATTGACGAGTACCCTTGGGGTGGCGCCTACAAAATTGTTATGAAAAAGTTTAAAAGTAGCCAAAAGCAGATGCCAACATGTCCCACTCTGCTCAAGCAAATAGTCGAAACGCTTTTTCCCAAAGATAGCCCCCAAATGAGGCATGTGAAAAACAATACATTGACAATTTGTCCACCTGTTATACCGGATGAAATTCTAGCTGCAGCTGAACGGCTAAAGAACGGCAAGGCTCCGGGACCCGATGGTATACCGAACATTGCCATCAGAGCGGCAGTAGCTGATTCCCCGATGGCCTTCTCACATGTCGTTAATATATGCCTGCAAAATGGCGTTTTCCCGAGGAGGTGGAAAAAGCAGAAGTTAGTGTTGCTTCCAAAGCCCAACAAGCCTCCAGGTGATCCAGGTTCTTACAGACCGCTTTGTATGATAGATTCGTTAGGCAAATTGTTGGAACGTGTAATTTGCGATCGCTTATTGAAACACATTGACACCTATCAATGTTTGTCGGAAGCCCAGTACGGGTTTCGAAAGGGAAGGTCCACAGTCGATGCTATTTGTCGCGTCACTGAAATAGCGGAAGAAGCAATATCAGGCAAGCGCTGGAAGTACGGTTCGAAAGAATACTGCGCAGTAGTAACCTTAGACATAAAAAACGCGTTTAACTCATTAAAATGGTCGCACGTTATTAATGCATTAAAGGCAATAAATACTCCACCTTATCTTATAAATATAGTAGATAGCTATCTTACTGATAGAGTTCTGTTTTATAATACTGATCTAGGTAGAAATAGATATGACGTCAGCAGAGGAGTTCCCCAAGGCTCAGTTCTCGGCCCAGTTTTGTGGATTATTGCTTACGATGGAGTCCTGCGTCTACCTAATCCAAAAGGAGTGAAGGTAATTCGGATACGCAGATGATATTGCGGTTATCATTGTAGCGAAAGACATAGAAAAAATTCAATTGGCCACGAAAGACACGGCTATATTAACCGAAGACTGGCTCAAGACCAAAGGGCTCCAATTGGCAGCTCACAAAACCGAAGGGGTGGTTATAACAAGCAGAAAGAAAAAGGAAACTACACGTCTAGACATCAATGGGTATGTATTCGAAACTATGCCTGCAGTGCGGTATTTAGGTGTTATGATAGATGCCAGGCTGTCACTTAAACTACATATAGAAACTGTGACACAAAAAGCCGCAACAGTCCATAGTTCTCTAGCTAGATTAATGGCAAATATAGGTGGACCTGGTCAAAATCGCAGGAAGATGCTAACTAAGGTCACACAATCAGTGGTTATGTACGCGGCCCCTGTATGGGGCCACGCGCTTCAGCATACGTCATATGCAAAAAATGTGAATTCCATATTTCGACTTAGTGCACTACGCGTTTGTAGCGCTTTCCGCACTGTTTCATATGAGGCGGCCTGTGTGATTGCTGGCATAATGCCGGCCGATCTGCTGGCTAACGAAATCCAGCGAACCTATCAAACGGCCCGAGATAAAGGCACAGCCCTCTCAGTACAAGAGACAGCGGCCGAACGCCATGACCCAATGGCAACAACGCTGGGCCACGTCGACAAAAGGACTCTATTATTTTTTTCTAAGAAATTAACTTTTATTAAAGGTGCTGGCTTCTTAGACTTTATGAAGCAAAATTTCCCACTTTACAAAGTCTCAACAAGGAACAAGATAAAGGCTGCAATTGATAAACTGTATGAAGGGGGAAAAAAATGTGTGTCATTGCTTTCAAATCTGCGTTGTATAGCCCTGGCCACTGATGTGTTGTTTGAAAATTTTAACTTTTTGTTACAAAAATTACACACAACCAGGTTGTTTTTTTCTTTAATAAAATATTTCCACGCTTTACTTTTGATGGGAACCATTTTGCGCAATGTTAGTGAACAAGAATCTTAGTGATGTAAGAAAGAACAAAGAAACAATGCTGCCAAGCACAACGATTATTTTGCCAATTAATCGATTAAAATTGCAATTAATTGAAAGAAAGTCTACTATACAATTAAATCATTAATTGGTCAAAATTAATCGATTATTTCAATCTTTGCGATTAATCTTGCCATCTCTAGCCACCAGGTCAACTCGCCACCCAACTCCGTATCGATAGTTTGTTCAGCGAGTGATCTCGATATTTTGTATGATTGTCTCTTTTATAAATTTACCAACTTTTTAAGCAATTATTATAAATGCAAAGCGATCGCTATATATGATTTTCACAACTTCGAATATTTTAATTGTAAAGCTCGGTGATTTGCGTTAGTGATTTTGTGTGTCGTAGCCAAAAAAAAGTATGTGTGTTCAAACATACATAAATGCCGGTTGCAGTGCTTTATCTTGTGATGGCCATGATAATGTTTAACACAATCTCCAAAAAAAAACTGTGTTGGTCAAAATTGGCGCACTAGAATAAGAAATCTGCTACTTCACTTAAATTTGAATGAAATTAGCCTGAGCCGAAGAGAAACTCTGAGAAATTCTTTATTCTAGATACCACACAAAATCACTCGCGCACGTTGATTTTTATTTCAATAAACCGCGGAAGCACTTTTTGTTAAATCACGTATATATGTACATATGAAGGCGTATGTTCAAAATGGAACAAGTAAAGAATACGGACCATTGAGCTAGAAAAAAATAAAAAAGTGGGCGTGGTCCGCCCCTTTTTACCGATTTTGGTGGTATAATTTTTTTTTGGTGCAAAGTAATAGGAGGGGTGTTAGGGAGGGTTAAAAGAGGAAATTTCAATATTTTGAAAAGCTAATATTTCAAAAACTATTAATCCGCTCTGGATCATTACTCTCATTATAACTGATTCTCTTATCGTCAGCAACACAAATAAAACAAAATTTCTTACAAAATTTAAGTTTCAATATATAAAATTATACATCAAATTAAAGGTATTTTTATGGGCTTTAAGACAGATTTATTTTTACATACTATTAATTACGTATTTTTTTAAGAAAAATATAGTTTTTTATAAAAAAATGTGTGTTTTTTAAGTTTTTCTTATTTTTCTGAAAATATATATATAATTTATGTAAACATATGCATATCAAATAAAAGGTCTTTTAATTATCTTTTTAACGATACCAATATTGTGAAGATCGAATAAACAGTTTTTGAAATATTAGCTTTTCAAAATATTGAAATTTCCCCCTTTAACCCTCCTTAACACCCCTCCTATTACTTTGCACCAAAAAAAAATTATACCACCAAAATCGGTAAAAAGGAGCGGACCACGCCCACTTTTTTTTTTCCTAGCTCAATGGTCCGTATTCTTTACTTAAGCCTTCAAAATTAACAAACAAATTTTACGCGAATTTTAATACAAAAAAACGTACCTTCTTTCCTTCATGTATTTTGTGTTTGTTTTATAGTATTATGTATGTACTTATGTCTTTTTTCCTGTGAGTGGATGTATACGTTGATAATCCTTGTGCTGGTGCAGTTTTTAATTCGTATGATGTGCAGGTGTCGTAAATGTTGGAATGATTTGCTCCAATTTCCGAAAATCTTCAAAAAGCCAATTGATAATGTACTGAGTAAAAAACACGTTGGTTCCTTTCCAACGGCGACGAAGGACCATGGACGAAACTGCCGCAATTTCCTTGGTCTAGTGGGCAGTCCGTTTTTAAAAAAAAGGAAAAGTAAATTCGTATTAGACGAATGGTCAAATATATGTATTTGTTTATTAACAAATTGGAATCTAAGTATATCACAGTAGAAAATATTACTTACACTTGGTTTTGTCCTTAGATGTTGGCTGGCGTAGAAAAAAACTGCTGTGTGCTGGTTGTCGGTCGAAAACGGAGAGAACCATGGATTTTTTCCTATTTGTTGCCGGACCGGCTGTTTTGCTTTAGTAAACCAGTTGGTTCGGCGAACAAAAGGATATCCCTTTAAAACGATTGATATATTTAAGCCAATGGCAGGCAATTAGACAAAACCAGTCACCCCTATGCTGTAATCCGAATGTTCGTAGTTACGAATTCGTAGCTCCGTTTCGAAAGTTCGAAATTTGGTATGCTGAAATCCGATCGTAACTATCAACCGCGTTGCCAACCAAAAACAGGAATTTCGAAGTTCGTAATTAGGCATATTGGCAGAAATATACATGTACCGATATTATTACAAGTAAAGAATGAAGTTTAATATTAACATTTATAAGCCATTTGATAAGAAGTTCTAGTTAATTAAAGGCATAATTGCATAAATATGTTTCGAATGTAAGTTAACACCAGCGACAGGTTGATACCCTCCCATAAAGTGCTGACAACCCGCTGGTCAACACGCGCATCCGCTTGCCATTTCGTCACAACAAAAGCAACAATAAGCAGTTGGCTTCTCAGAAAACTGACTTCTCAACAAATTAGCTCCCGGCCAACGAAAAGCTATTTCCACTGAAAGAGTGCTGACGCTCGCCCGTCTGCACGCGCATCCGCTTTGTCAGTTCGACGCAGCACAAATGACAGCATAACGACCAACACAAACCATTTCCCACCAAAAGCGCTGACACCACATTATGTCTTCAAACAACAACAATCAACGTGCAACTATTAGGTAGATTTCATATTTAAATAATAAGTTCTGTTTCTGTATTTCGCACTTGACGTGCGCACTTGCAGCCAACGGCTGCCCTACATAGTAGGGAAATAAATATTTAAAGGAAAATCAAGTGTCTCGTCTTTTACTTGTATGTACATTCTTAAGAGATGATCTAAATACAAATTTCTTAAATTATGAAGTGTGTAATATTGTCGAATTCAATGCTCAAATATATTAATGTTTAATGGTTTAAAGATTTGTGACAAGTTTTCGCCTCAACAAAGAAGCATTCATACAAGAAACATACTGCGTACGATTTGTTTGTGATCTTCGCATGATGTACATACATATATACACACGTAATAATTCTAGTTTTTCTTGCATAGTTTATATTACATATGTACATATGTACATAAATACAAATATACACATGTATAAACATACATACATGCATATTTGCTTATTTTTGGGTTTATAAACGTTTTTTTTTTCTAAAATTTATTTCGCTCCGACACCACTAGCTGTTCGTACAAAAATTCCGCAATTGACTGCTCCGACGGATTCTGGCATACCGATATTACGAATTGCGAAAACAGTCTACGAATTTCGCATTTACGATTACGAAAAGCGGATTTGAGCATACCGATTTTACGATTTGTAGCGTAATCGAACGTACGACGGATTCCAGCATAGGGGTGAGTATTTCTGAAACTAGGCTGATTCCCAGCAGTAAATCAACCTGGGAAAAACCATGAAAATTACCCAGCAGTAAAATGGTTCAGGCTGCTGGCCTGAACAGAGAACGTCACGTTTTCTGACAATGTAGGTGTGTATGTTAAACAAGTTATCTTAAAATAAAATATAAAAGATTAAAAAACATTTTTTTAATTTATAATTAAGTAACAAAACTAATCTATTTATTTAAAATACATTAATTAGTAAGCAATAAACACAATTTTTTCTCAGTGAGACTCCTTTTGGTACATTTTCGCTCGTTCTTTTGGGCAAAGTAGGAAGTAAACTGCTTCTCAAGATATCTAAACCAGGAGGAAGACACTTCCGGCAAAAGTAAGTTCCTGATTTTGAGCCTTAATCCAAGCAATTGACCAGCGTTTTTGGGAAGATTCAAGTCCCTTACCAAATTATTTAGCTCGCCCTGGAAAAACATTTTCGGACTGCTGTAATCTTCAAATTCAAAACTTGAGATGTCATCGGGTTCAGGTACAGCACCATCTTCGTCAGAACTTTAAATCTGTTCCAAGGTAGCAGGGACCTTGGGCACTGGTATTTCGGTCCCATGAGGGATGGGACGAGTAGCTGATTGCAGATTGGGGTATGAAATTGACTGCTTCCATTTTGAATTATACCCTTTTACATTACACGAACAAAAGTAACAATCATCACTATGGTTCTTTTGCTCGCGCCATACCATAGGAATCGCATATCGTTTGCAGACTTTATGAGCATATTTATCTCATTTTAACAATTACAAACGATAATCAAAATAATAAGAAAATGATAACAATACAATAAAATAAACAAAAAATGAATTATGACAATAATTAAATGTTGCGTGTCACACTAAATATAATAACATTGCAAGCTACGAGAATTCAATAACAATCAAATCCCTAAGCTTAGAGCTATCTGTGAAATATTTTACCAGATTTCTGAAATTATAACCGTTAACAGAGCTACCACTTTCGCAATGTCTAAGGTCTCTTCACCAAGTAGACGGATTCGAATATTTTTAAAACTCGGGCAAATGCCAATGAAGTGAAGTACGCTTTCTCACCCCAAATTACACACTTGGCAGAGTGAAGAGGACCCATTTTTATAAGCCCTTGCTTTCAGGTTAAGAAGCCTCCCCTTAACGCGGAAAATTTAACTTGCAGCATAGGCAATATAATCGTCGTTGAAGTAATGATTATCCAACTTCATAAAAGTAGCTGCCCTTTCTATGGTAAGTCGAGACACAAAGCGATATACATATAACATATGCGAGCGTAGGGTATGAAGATGCAGTAATGTTAGCCAGTCTCCAAATACAGCATGTAGTTCGGCGTATTTGACGGAAGGAAACTTTGTTTTTTGAGAAAGAATCACTTGATCGTGCTCCTCAAAGCCCCAAACTTGAGCACCATAGCGCACGATTGATCTGGCGGCTGCATCGAACATTTTCAACTTCTGCGTCAGGCAGATACAAGGATTATTTCTATGTCTCAGCCATTTCCAATAATTTCCCGTCTGAATGTCTATTGAAGGATAGCTGGGAAGAAAGGTGAATGCCCAAATATTTATATTCGTTGACGATGTCAATAATCTCATTACCGTAACGCCACTTCCATGAACTGGGAATTATACCACCTCTTTTAATAATAATCCCAACGGTTGTATCCCTCCATACCCGCCCGACCGACGCGAGGGGCGCATCCGCATGACGCACGGATATATAAAAAATAAAAATTTTGTTTTTTCATATATATTGCGCCGAGTCATGAAAGGCAGAGGTTTGTTAAGTGTCGAGATCTAAAACTGTTCAGCTACAGAACAAATGCTCATCAGCTGATCGAATAGTAATATATGTATATGTATGTATGTATTAATTATTGAGAGGATTGAGTATAGTTTTCTTTATGTAAAAAAGTGAGTCTGAAATATCAAAAGAACCGGAGTGAGTGTTAAAATCCTGACACAAACTACGGAGTGGCTCATTTAACTCAAAATTACTTTTACATGGCTTCAGAAAGAGAGGCCGGAAATGTCTTGAAATTCTGGAGGGAACGTTAAGTTTTATTTCGCTAAGAAGAGATGGGCTAGAGATCAAGCCTGTCAGTAACTTGACCAAAAATACAATGCCTAGCATTTCTCTACGACTAGCAAGTGTAGGAAGATTAATGAGTTTTAAACGACTTTTATATGGCGGCAGGTTGTACTGAGAATCCCAACGAAAATTCCTTAAAGCAAAAAGCAGAAATTGTTTTTGAATGGACTCTATTCTGTCGGAATGAACTTGATAGCGCGGGTTCCAAACAACAGATCCATATTCCAGTATGGGCCTCACTAACGTTGTGAACAGAGCCTTCGTGATGTAAGGGTCATTGAATTCTTTTGACCACCGTTTTACAAATGCAAAAACACCCTTGGCTTTGTTAACTGTAACATTGATGTGAAGATTAAAATTAAATTTCGGATCCATTGTAATTCCAAGATCAACAAAGTTAAACACTTGTTCGAGGTTATGGTTACCTATTTCATATGATGCTGGTTGAACTGCTCTGCGAGAAAAGCACATTACTTTAAATTTTTTAAGGTTTAGTGGCATGTAATTTATTTCACACCAGTTAGTCATGCTATTTAAATCCGCTTGTAGTAAGGACCTTTCCTCAACAGAATGATACGATCTAAAAAGCTTTACATCATCAGCATACAATAAAATTTTTGAATAATTTATTACAGAAGGTAAGTCATTTATAAAAAGTAAAAACAGAATCGGACCAAGGTGACTTCCTTGCGGGACCCCTGAAGAAACATGAATAATGTTTGAGGAACTATTTTTAAAAAGAACTCGTTGTGTTCTGTCAATGAGGTAAGAACCCATCCAACGAAGGAGATTAGGTTGAAAACCAAGGAGATCGAGTTTATGGATCAGTAAAGAGTGACTTACTCTGTCGAATGCTTTACTAAAATCAGTGTATATAACATCAGTGTGCATAAATTCTCTGAATCCATTTGAAACATGAGTTGTGAACTCAAGCAAGTTTGTAACGGTAGATTTACCCTTAGAGAACCCATGTTGTGTGCTAGAAATTGTAGAGGATATGGAATACGTTAAATGGTCAACAACAATAGCTTCGAATAATTTAGGAATAGCAGAAAGCTTAGCTATACCGCGGTAATTTTCTATAGAGGACCTACTCCCGGTCTTATAAAGTTGTATAATGAATGATTCTTTCCAAGCTGAAGGGAAAATCCCAAGCTTAAGAGAAAGATTAAATAAATTAGTTAAGGGCACATAAATATGTTTAGCACAGTTTATGAGGAAACACGTCGGGATCGAATCGGGGCCAGCCTTAAATGATTCTTTTAAGTTACTCAAATAATAAAATACTTCCTCGGAAGATATCTGCGGAATAATAGCAGAGGTGAGGGAACAGAGTTTATATGGATAAGGTTTGCTCAGAGGAGAGTTAATGGAGTAATTTGACCTGAAGAATTGGGCAAACATGTTGGAAATTGATTGGGAGTCGCAAGAAACGGTATTTTGATATTTCATAGCAGACGGAAAACTAGTCACTCTGCGCCTAGAGTTAACGAAGTCATAAAATGATTCAGGGTTTTTTATTAGATTCCTTTTAACTTTGCACAAATAAGATCTGTAGCATTTTTTATTTAATTCAAAATAAGCGTGTCGGATAACTGAGTATTTAATATAGTTAGTGTGCAAACCAGTTTTTTTGTACAATTTAAACGATCGCGACTTCTTATTTTTTAAATTTTTTAGTTCTTTAGTAAACCAAGGTTGTGATTGCTCCTTTTGTACGCAAACCCGTTTTGGTACAAACTTTTGAAATAAGCTAAATATAGTGTCATTAAAATGCTGGACGCAACGTTCAACATCATCTTTATACGTCGGCCATGATAATTTTGATAATTCTCGATCTAATTTTTTGAAATTGGCTTTCGCGAAAATAAAACGAGCGTTTGAGCTACTTGATTTATCAACATTATTTCCAAAATCACCAATAACCTCGTAATTTACCTCAATCGCAGGGTGATAAGAGTCCTCTGGAATAACCAAGGGTTCGCACATCTTCATAGATGACTTAGATACGTCATCAACAAAAACAAGATCCACAATGGTGCCAAAATTGTTTGGAGTTAAATTGATCTGATTTAGACAGAGCTCAGCCATATCTTCTAAAAACACATTGTATCTATCCTTTGATGATATTGGAACGATAACGTCGTCTATAAGAGTCCATGATATGCCTGGCATATTGAAGTCACCAAGTACAATCATCGAGTCATGTGCAGTAATCATTGAACTTAAAGATCTAAGTAACGCAATATGTTGAGAATAAACCGATAAGTCAGAGTTAGGAGGGATGTAGCAAGCAGCTAAATAAAAGAAACCATTTCCTACCATAACTCGTATGGCTTTAAATTCCTTTGACTCGATGAGGGAGATATTAACATCTTCGGATGGTATTGAAGAATGAACTGCAAAAAGAACACCCCCACCGATTCTGTCCTTACGGTCATTTCTATATATTTGATATTGATTAGGAAGGATCTCTGAATTAAAAATATGTGGTTTAAGCCAAGTTTCAGTAAAGCAAATTACGTTATAGTCACAGTCTAAGCCTTTTAAATATAAATCGTTCAATTTAGTATTTAAACCTCTAACGTTTTGGTAGAAAATACTTAAAGTAGAATTTAAAATTAGTTTTTTGGCTCAGTGTCACGATTAGGAATTGAAGCTAAGTTATTTATTTTAATATTATTTTTATCTGGCTTGTATTCAAACTCGCGAACAAATGCCCCGGTTGGCCAAAAAGAATTGTTAAGCAAAGTATCAAAAACTTCAGGTGCCACATCAATTTTAAAAGATGATACGTTACGTTCGTATTTAAAGTTAAATTTTCGGATTGCTAAGTTACAAGTCTTAATTTTTGATGAAATGTAAAACTCTATATCATCAGAAGAAGTGTCCCTAGCAAATCTAGAAACAAAAATTGATTTTCTCAAAGGAACCACAACCAGCTTCTTTGCAGAGCAGTCAGCCTCATCCAATGGTGCTACAGTTTTTGCAACAATAGAAGCAGATTGGGATGGTGGAAGCGATTGAGGCGGTGATGGACCCACCTCTGATGAAGATGCCTGTAAATTCTCATGATCAGAATTGCTTTTATTAGAGGAAGAAGCGCGAGTGCAGATAGCTCTTGATGAAGTTGAAGAAGACGGGCCCTGAGGCGGAGGGACAGGAGACAAAAGATTAATTAGCTCAATTTGTTGGGGTTGAGGCAAAATATTTTTTTGATGTAATGTAAGAGGAGCCACAATACTTTCCTTGGGTGGACTGTGTGTTCGTTTGCGTTTGCTCTCTCTTACAGGTTGCGAAGTTTGTTTATCTAGGCACTTAAATGATTTAAACACGTTTTCATAACGTTTAAATTTATCATTAAGTGCCCGAAGGTCTTTGCCCATTTCTGGTTTCTCTAAAAAATTGGAAAAGTTCAACCTCAGTTGATCTGCATTTTAAACAAGACCAACGAATACCTCTTCCTTCATTTACTAAGTCTAGGACTCTACCAGTCAATCCGGCACATTTTATATGAGCAATGCCATCGCACAACCAGCATGCAACAGAGCGTTGCCCATTATCGCTTTTATTTTTGCAGTTGTCAAAAATGCAAGACATAATTGAAACAGTAAAATTCAATATGAGTAAAAACTAAAATTGTATTAATAAATCAAAGAAGAAAGCAGTTTGCAAGGTAGGGCAAGTTTTATAATTATTTAACG
This sequence comes from Philophylla caesio, assembly GCA_963971545.1. Taxonomy (NCBI): domain Eukaryota; kingdom Metazoa; phylum Arthropoda; class Insecta; order Diptera; family Tephritidae; genus Philophylla; species Philophylla caesio. The sequence continues at coordinate 60,840,912 of OZ020606.1, forward strand.
TTTGAGAGCTATTTATGCAACGAACAGTTTTAGATGCACAGTAATAGACACCTAAAAAACTAGACGCAAACAGCTGTTTAAAGAATGACAATCAAAAAGAGAAAAGAAAATGCGCGCAAACTTTAACAAATACACAAAGTTTAAAGCGAAAAAAGAAGCAAAAACAATGTAAATAAGAAACACTAACAATGCAAATCTACTAATGACTCGGCAAATGAAAACTAAATTAAAGTGTATAAAATCAATGCAAAAAATGCTCAACATATATTGTACTTAGCTTTAAATGCGCACAGATAAATCTCCAAAACTTTTATCACTAAATTATTAATATATACAAAGAAATAATGAAATTTCAATATAAAAATCAGTAGCACAAAGAAAACACAACTATACAGCTTGACGTTTGCGAAACTAAAGACCATCACCTTTGATTAATTTAGGTTGCTTTTAATCCCAACCGAGTACAATAATTGTATAACGAGCTAATCATACTTTGCAAAAGATCTGAGGTCTCTGCAAGCAGAACCAGCTCATCAGGGTACATAAGGACTTCTATCGTCGTGCCTCCAACTTTTATACCGCCACATAGGTGGTCGTCTAGGTCATTCAGATACAAAGAAAATAATAACGGACTCAACAGGCACCCTTGTCGAACGCCCTAGTTTACGTTAAATGACTCGAAATGTTTACCATTGAACCACATCTGACAGGAAGTATTGTCGTAAATCAGCCGTAATATCTCTATCACATGAGTAGAAATAGCAAAAATCGCTAGCTTGTAGAAGAGTATATTGCGGGAAATCGTGTCAAAGGCACACTTAAAGTCAACGAAAAAAGCAAACGATTTCTTTTTTAGGATACAATGGCGCTGAATTATGCTTGTTAACACGGTTATATTGTCTGTTGTTGAGTAGTTGTTATGAAACCCAGCTTGGAATTCCTTCAAGGCGTTGTTGCATTCAATCAATGCATTAATACGGCTAAGCAATAACCCAACAACAATTTTGTAGATAGTATCTAACAAAGACAAACCTCTGTAATTATTGGCATTGTCAGGGAAACATTGTGCCGCAAACTTATAGAACTAGTAGCTTATACGATCTTGTCCTGGGGCTTTATTCATTTTTCACACCGAATAACATGGGACAATTTATTGAGTTCAAAAGGGGCATCAAGAAAGGGGTTTTTACTCAGATGCGTTTCCCTGAGCACACCCAACGCATATTCAGGGAGCAAGACTAACTTCAAAATGCACATAGAAATCGTAAGTTTGAAGGCTTGAACAGACATTGGCGGGCGAGTCCCTAAGTGTGTTTGCTATGCGCCCCCAATCACTGGTATTTCTCTCTTTTCTCACTAGCCGATAAATAAGTAACTCCAAGCAAGCTAATAAACTTTAGTTTGTAACGAGATTCAATACACTTTTTGTAACCGAATAAGCAACCGCCACTATCACGTCCAACTTTATGTACTTTAGTAGCATCGATCCAGTGAAGCTGGTAGCCTTTAAAATGGTGAAAAAACGTTGACCTGTTTTCTGCAAGAACATGAGTTTCAAAAAGGAAAAAGATCTCAAATTTCCGTATATATGTAAAAACTTCAATAAATTTCAACTTGCTATTTAGATAAGCTATATTGTAAGACAAAACTGAAAGTCTTTTAAGAGCAACGCCCACGTTTGTTAAGCTTCCGCTATTGTTAGAAATGCATGTTGAGGAGGCCTGACTTAAATTTAGACTACTACTAGATTTATGATTCATTTTTTTTTCGCAGAGGCTTTTCGAATCAGCTCCATATAGCTAACGTTTATAACTTTTAGGGCCGTTGCACTATCTCCGGTTAATTTCTTAATCGATACTAATACGCCTGTTATGTTCATCCGCCAGATAAGTAAGCGCTTAATAATAAGATAAATTGTAGCTTACCGCCAGATTTTATACCAGATATGGTGCAAACGGCCCTTAGAGTTTTTTAACTTCTGAAAGTCCTAACGTTCACGGATTGCGTTTTTTGACGTACGCACGAGTTAATATCGTTTACACGATATGAATTAAAAAAATATAATTTATTGCTACGCCGAAATGCGAGCGCTTTTTTGATATTCTTAAAACTGATTTACATTTTGAATTATTAATCTCAAAATACAATAGCGCAGTGGCAGTGGCATCTATTCGAAATCAGCTGATTTTTAGAAACTGTGCTGTGCAATGAAGCGACACAGAACACAGCAGTAACAGTTCGCAGTACTGCTCAACTTAGCCCAAATTCTAAATTCACTGCCTTCATTCCAGCCAACTTCGCGGACATATATGAAACAAAGCCAACTTCTGACAACTAAAATTTTTAACCAATTTGGCGCGAATTTCTGTATTTTGGTGTTTTCCGCAGACATTTTGCACCTTTTGCAGGTAAGTTTTTAATTTTTCACAATCTGTTATTTAACTTACAATGTGTGAATGTACACATTACCTCAGGAGTACAATAGATGAACGGTTAATCGAATTTGTAAGAGACAGCCGTTGCATCTATGACAAGAAGCACGGCGGATATAAAAACCAATTGAATAAAGACCGCTTAATGTCTTTATAATCGGCATTGGATTCGATGATGCGTCGGACTTCTAGTTGTTCGTCATGTTGATTGTATATGGCATCTTTGAATTCCTGTTGCAGGTTGGATTATTGTTCTCCATCGATTGTTGCGGAGTAGTTAATTTGTATTAATTTCGGCCCATCTATTTTTACGTTGTTCCAGGTGTGGTTGTAATCTGTTATAACATTTCCGTTTTCTAGTATTTGGAGTGGTGCGTTGTTTTCCTGTATCACTTCACATTTGGCAGGCTAATTTTCTAATATGTTGATAGTGGAATTGCCTGAGTTCTTAATTTTACATACATATGTATATAGTTCCCAACATAGTTTTTACATTTTTCAATAGGTGCAAGGACAATGTTACATTTTGCTATCTTAGAATCCAATAAAATTTGTCCATTATGTATGCAAGTGGGTATAGAAGTGGGAAGATTCAAGTCTCTTACCAAATTATTTAGCTCGCCCTGGGAAAACATTTTCGGACTGCTGTAATCTTCAAATTCAAAACTTGAGATGTAATCGGGTTCAGGTACAGCACCATCTTCGTCAGAACTTTTAATCTCTTCCAAGGTAGCAGGGACCTTGGGCACTGGTATTTCGGTCTCATGAGGGATGGGACGAGTAGCTGATTGCAGATTGGGGTATGAAATTGACTGCTTCCATTGTGACTGAGTGAATTGTTTTGTTGTATTGTCGTACCGCGTTAAAAATTTCGTCTTACGGTGAGTGATTATGCTCCTGCGAGTTCGATCAGGGTGCTGTGTATCTTGCATTCAGGTTAAGAAGCCCCCCTTAACGCGGAAAATTTAACTTGCAGCATAGGAAATATAATCGTCGGTGAAGTAATGATTATCTAACATCATAAAAGTAGCTGCCCTTTCGACGGTAAGTCGAGACACCGAGCGATATATAACATATGCGAGCGTAGGGTATGAAGATACAGGGGCTGTAAGCCAGTCTCCAAATACAGCATGTAGTTCGGCGTATTTGACGGAAGGAAAATTGGTTTTTTGAGAAAGAATCGCAGTATTTTTCCCACTTGAACGTGCTCCTCAAAGCCCCATTGATCTGGCGGCTGCATCGAACATTTTCAACTTCTGCGTCAGGCAGATACAAGGATTATTTCTATGTCTCAGCCATTTCCAATAATTTCCCGTCTGAATGTCTATTAAAGGATAGCTGGGAAGAAAGGTGAATGCCCAAATATTTATATTCGTTGACGATGTCAATAATCTCATTACCGTAACGCCACTTTCATGAACTGGGAATTATACCACCCTTTCGAAAGACCATCTCCTTTGATTTATTTAGGTTGCTTTTAATCCCAACCGAGTACAATAATTGTATACTTTGCAAAAGATCTGGGGTCTCTGCAAGCAGAACCAGGTCATCAGGGTACATCGTCGTACCTCCAATTTTTATACCGCCACATAGGTGGTCGTCTAGGTCATTCAGATACAAAGAAAATAATAACGGACTCAACAGGCACCCTTGTCGAACGCCCTAGTTTACGTTAAATGACTCGAAATGTTTACCATTGAACCACATCTGACAGGAAGTATTGTCGTAAATCAGCCGTAATATCTCTATCACATGAGTAGAAATAGCAACTATCGCTAGCTTGTAGAAGAGTATATTGCGGGAAATCGTGTCAAAGGCACACTTAAAGACAACGAAAAAAGCAAACGATTTCTTTTTCAGGATACAATGGCGCTGAATTATGCTTGTTAACACGGTTATATTGTCTGTTGTTGAGTAGTTGTTATGAAACCCAGCTTGGAATTCCTTCAAGGCGTTGTTGCATTCAATCAATGCATTAATACGGCTAAGCAATAACCCAACAACAATTTTGTAGATAGTATCTAACAAAGACAAACCTCTGTAATTATTGGCATTGTCAGGGAAACATTGTGCCGCAAACTTATAGAACTAGTAGCTTATACGATCTTGTCCTGGGGCTTTATTCATTTTTCACACCGAATAACATGGGACAATTTATTGAGTTCAAAAGGGGCATCAAGAAACCGGTTTTTACTCAGATGCGTTTCCCTGAGCACACCCAGCGCATATTCAGGGAGCAAGACTAACTTCAAAATGCACATAGAAATCGTAAGTTTGAAGGCTTGAACAGACATTGGCGGGCGAGTCCCTAAGTGTGTTTGCTATGCGCCCCCAATCACTGGTATTTCTCTCTTTTCTCACTAGCCGATAAATAAGTAACTCCAAGCAAGCTAATAAACTTTAGTTTGTAACGAGATTCAATACAGTTTTTGTAACCGAACAAGCAACCGCCACTATCACGTCCAACTTTATGTACTTTAGTAGCATCGATCCAGTGAAGCTGGTAGCCTTTAAAATGGTGAAAAAACGTTGACCTGTTTTCTGCAAGAACATGAGTTTCAAAAAGGAAAAAGATCTCAAATTTCCGTATATATGAAAAAAATATAATTTATTGCTACGCCGAAATGCGAGCGCTTTATTGATATTCTTAAAACTGATTTACATTTTGAATTATTAATCTCAAAATACAATAGCGCAGTGGCAGTGGCATCTATTCGAAATCAGCTGATTTTTAGAAACTGTGCTGTGCAATGAAGCGACACAGAACACAGCAGTAACAGTTCGCAGTGCTGCTCAACTTAGCCCAAATTCTAAATTCACTGCCACTGCCTTCATTCCAGCCAACTTCGCGGACATATATGAAACAAAGCCAACTTCTGACAACTAAAATTTTTAACCAATTTGGCGCGAATTTCTGTATATTGGTGTTTTCCGCAGACATTTTGCACCTTTTGCAGGTAAGTTTTTAATTTTTCACAATCTGTTATTTAACTTACAATGTGTGAATGTACACATTACCTCAGGAGTACAATAGATGAACGGTTAATCGAATTTGTAAGAGACAGCCGTTGCATCTACGACAAGAAGCACGGCGGATATAAAAACCAATTGAATAAAGACCGCTTAATGTCTTTATAATCGGCATTGGATTCGATGATGCGTCGGACTTCTAGTTGTTCGTCATGTTGATTGTATATGGCATCTTTGAATTCCTGTTGCAGGTTGGATTATTGTTCTCCATCGATTGTTGCGGAGTAGTTAAATTGTATTAATTTCGGCCAATCTATTTTTACGTTGTTCCAGGTGTGGTTGTAATCTGTTATAACATTTCCGTTTTCTAGTATTTGAAGTGGTGCGTTGTTTTCTTGTATCACTTCACATTTGGCAGGCTAATTTTCTAATATGTTGATAGTGGAATTGCCTGAGTTCTTAATTTTACATACATATGTATATAGTTCCCAACATAGATTTTACATTTTTCAATAGGTGCAAAGACAATGTTACATTTTGCTATCTTAGAATCCAATAAAATTTGTCCATTATGTATGCAAGTGGGTATAGAAGTGGGAAGATTCAAGTCTCTTACCAAATTATTTAGCTCGCCCTGGGAAAACATTTTCGGACTGCTGTAATCTTCAAATTCAAAACTTGAGATGTAATCGGGTTCAGGTACAGCACCATCTTCGTCAGAACTTTTAATCTCTTCCAAGGTAGCAGGGACCTTGGGCACTGGTATTTCGGTCCCATGAGGGATGGGACGAGTAGCTGATTGCAGATTGGGGTATGAAATTGGCTGCTTCCATTGTGACTGAGTGAATTGTTTTGTTGTATTGTCGTACCGCGTTAAAAATTTCGTCTTACGGTGAGTGATTATGCTCCTGCGAGTTCGATCAAGGTGCTGTGTATCTTGCATTCAGGTTAAGAAGCCCCCCTTAACGCGGAAAATTTAACTTGCAGCATAGGCAATATAATCGTCGGTGAAGTAATGATTATCTAACTTCATAAAAGTAGCTGCCCTTTCGACGGTAAGTCGAGACACCGAGCGATATATAACATATGCGAGCGTAGGGTATGAAGATACAGGGGCTGTAAGCCAGTCTCCAAATACAGCATGTAGTTCGGCGTATTTGACGGAAGGAAACTTTGTTTTTTGAGAAAGAATCGCAGTATTTTTCCCACTTGAACGTGCTCCTCAAAGCCACAAACTTGAGCACCATAGCGCACGATTGATCTGGCGCCTGCATCGAAAATTTTCAACTTCTGCGTCAGGCAGATACAAGGATTATTTCTATGTCTCAGCCATTTCCAATAATTTCCCGTCTGAATGTCTATTAAAGGATAGCTGGGAAGAAAGGTGAATGCCCAAATATTTATATTCGTTGACGATGTCAATAATCTCATTACCGTAACGCCACTTTCATGAACTGGGAATTATACCACCCTTTCGAAAGACCATCTCCTTTGATTTATTTAGGTTGCTTTTAATCCCAACCGAGTACAATAATTGTATACTTTGCAAAAGATCTGGGGTCTCTGCAAGCAGAACCAGGTCATCAGGGTACATCGTCGTACCTCCAATTTTTATACCGCCACATAGGTGGTCGTCTAGGTCATTCAGATACAAAGAAAATAATAACGGACTCAACAGGCACCCTTGTCGAACGCCCTAGTTTACGTTAAATGACTCGAAATGTTTACCATTGAACCACATCTGAAAGGAAGTATTGTCGTAAATCAGCCGTAATATCTCTATCACATGAGTAGAAATAGCAACTATCGCTAGCTTGTAGAAGAGTATATTGCGGGAAATCGTGTCAAAGGCACACTTAAAGTCAACGAAAAAAGCAAACGATTTCTTTTTCAGGATACAATGGCGCTGAATTATGCTTGTTAACACGGTTATATTGTCTGTTGTTGAGTAGTTGTTATGAAACCCAGCTTGGAATTCCTTCAAGACGTTGTTGCATTTAATCCATGCATTAATACGGCTAAGCAATAACCCAACAACAATTTTGTAGAAAGTATCTAACAAAAACAAACCTCTGTAATTATTGGCATTGTCAGGGAAACATTGTGCCGCAAACTTATAGAACTAGTAGCTTATACGATCTTGTCCTGGGACTTTATTCATTTTTCACACCGAATAACACTGGACAATTTATTGAGTTCAAAAGGGGCATCAAGAAAGGGGTTTTTATTCAGAGGCGTTTCCCTGAGCACACCCAACGCATCTTCAGGGAGCAAGAGTAACTTTTCAAAATGCACATAGAAATCGTAAGTTTGAAGGTTTGAACAGACATTGGCGGGCGAGCCCCTAAGTGTGTTTGCTATGCGCCCCCAATCACTGGTATTTCTCTCTTTTCTCACTAGCCGATAAATAAGTAACTCCAAGCAATCTAATAAACTTTAGTTTGTAACGAGATTCAATACACTTTTTGTAACCGATTTAGCAACCGCCATTATCACGTCCAACTTTATGTACTTTAGTAGCATCGATCCAGTGAAGCTGGTAGCCTTTAAAATGGTGAAAAAACGTTAACCTGTTTTCTGCAACAACATGCGTTTCAAAAAGGAAAAAGATCTCAAATTTCCGTATATAAGTAAAAACTTCAATAAATTTCAACTTGCTATTTAGATAAGCTATATTGTAAGACAAAACTGAAAGTCTTTTAAGAGTAACGCCCACGTTTGTTAAGCTTCCGCTATTGTTAGAAATGCATGTTGAGGAGGCCAGACTTAAACTTAGACTACTACTAGATTTATGATTCAGTTTTTTTTCGCAGAGGCTTTTCGAATCAGCTCCATATAGCTAACGTTTATAACTTTTAGGGCCGTTGCACTATCTCCGGTTTATTGCTTAATCGATACTAATACGCCTGTTATGTTCATCCGCCAGATAAGTAAGCGCTTAATAATAAGATAAATTGTAGCTTACCGCCAGATTTTATACCAGATATGGTGCAAACGGCCCTTAGACTATTTTAACTTCTGAAAGTCCTAACGTTCACGGCTTGCGTTTTTTGACGTACGCACGAGTTAATATCGTTTACACGATATGAATTAAAAAAATATAATTTATTGCTACGCCGAAATGCGAGCGCTTTATTGATATTCTTAAAACTGATTTACATTTTGAATTATTAATCTCAAAATACAATAGCGCAGTGGCAGTGGCATCTATTCGAAATCAGCTGATTTTTAGAAACTGTGCTGTGCAATGAAGCGACACAGAACACAGCAGTAACAGTTCGCAGTACTGCTCAACTTAGCCCAAATTCTAAATTCACTGCCACTGCCTTCATTCCAGCCAACTTCGCGGACATATATGTAACAAAGCCAACTTCTGACAACCAAAATTTTTAACCAATTTGGCGCGAATTTCTGTATTTTGGTGTTTTCCGCAGACATTTTGCACCTTTTGCAGGTAAGTTTTTAATTTTTCACAATCTGTTATTTAACTTACAATGTGTGAATATACACATTACCTCAGGAGTACAATAGATGAACGGTTAATCGAATTTGTAAGAGACAGCCGTTGCATCTACGACAAGAAGCACGGCGGATATAAAAACCAATTGAATAAAGACCGCTTAATGTCTTTATAATCGGCATTGGATTCGATGATGCGTCGGACTTCTAGTTGTTCGTCATGTTGATTGTATATGGCATCTTTGAATTCCTGTTGCAGGTTGGATTATTGTTCTCCATCGATTGTTGCGGAGTAGTTAAATTGTATTAATTTCGGCCAATCTATTTTTACGTTGTTCCAGGTGTGGTTGTAATCTGTTATAACATTTCCGTTTTCTAGTATTTGGAGTGGTGCGTTGTTTTCTTGTATCACTTCACATTTGGCAGGCTAATTTTCTAATATGTTGATAGTGGAATTGCCTGAGTTCTTAATTTTACATACATATGTATATAGTTCCCAACATAGATTTTACATTTTTCAATAGGTGCAAAGACAATGTTACATTTTGCTATCTTAGAATCCAATAAAATTTGTCCATTATGTATGCAAGTGGGTATAGAAGATTCAAGTCTCTTACCAAATTATTTAGCTCGCCCTGGGAAAACATTTTCGGACTGCTGTAATCTTCAAATTCAAAACTTGAGATGTAATCGGGTTCAGGTACAGCACCATCTTCGTCAGAACTTTTAATCTCTGCCAAGGTAGCAGGGACCTTGGGCACTGGTATTTCGGTCTCATGAGGGATGGGACGAGTAGCTGATTGCAGATTGGGGTATGAAATTGACTGCTTCCATTGTGACTGAGTGAATTGTTTTGTTGTATTGTCGTACCGCGTTAAAAATGTCATCTTACGGTGAGTGATTATGCTCCTGCGAGTTCGATCAGGGTGCTGTGTATCTTGCATTCAGGTTAAGAAGCCCCCCTTAACGCGGAAAATTTAACTTGCAGCATAGGCAATATAATCGTCGGTGAAGTAATGATTATCTAACTTCATAAAAGTAGCTGCCCTTTCGACGGTAAGTCGAGACACCGAGCGATATATAACATATCCGAGCGTAGGGTATGAAGATACAGGGGCTGTAAGCCAGTCTCCAAATACAGCATGTAGTTCGGCGTATTTGACGGAAGGAAACTTTGTTTTTTGAGAAAGAATCGCAGTATTTTTCCCACTTGAACGTGCTCCTCAAAGCCCCAAACTTGAGCACCATAGCGCACGATTGATCTGGCGCCTGCATCGAAAATTTTCAACTTCTGCGTCAGGCAGATACAAGGATTATTTCTATGTCTCAGCCATTTCCAATAATTTCCCGTCTGAATGTCTATTAAAGGATAGCTGGGAAGAAAGGTGAATGCCCAAATATTTATATTCGCTGACGATGTCAATAATCTCATTACCGTAACGCCACTTTAGGTTGCTTTTAATCCCAACCGAGTACAATAATTGTATACTTTGCAAAAGATCTAGGGTCTCTGCAAGCAGAACCAGGTCATCAGGGTACATCGTCGTACCTCCAATTTTTATACCGCCACATAGGTGGTCGTCTAGGTCATTCAGATACAAAGAAAATAATAACGGACTCAATAGGCACCCTTGTCGATCGCCCTAGTTTACGTTAAATGACTCGAAATGTTTACCATTGAACCACATCTGACAGGAAGTATTGTCGTAAATCAGCCGTAATATCTCTATCACATGAGTAGAAATAGCAACTATCGCTAGCTTGTAGAAGAGAATATTGCGGGAAATCGTGTCAAAGGCACACTTAAAGTCAACGAAAAAAGCAAACGATTTCTTTTTCAGGATACAATGGCGCTGAATTATGCTTGTTAACACGGTTATATTGTCTGTTGTTGAGTAGTTGTTATGAAACCCAGCTTGGAATTCCTTCAAGACGTTGTTGCATTTAATCCATGCATTAATACGGCTAAGCAATAACCCAACAACAATTTTGTAGATAGTATCTAACAAAAACAAACCTCTGTAATTATTGGCATTGTCAGGGAAACATTGTGCCGCAAACTTATAGAACTAGTAGCTTATACGATCTTGTCCAGGGACTTTATTCATTTTTCACACCGAATAACACTGGACAATTTATTGAGTTCAAAAGGGGCATCAAGAAAGGGGTTTTTATTCAGACGCGTTTCTCTGAGCACACCCAACGCATCTTCAGGGAGCAAGAGTAACTTTTCAAAATGCACATAGAAATCGTAAGTTTGAAGGTTTGAACAGACATTGGCGGGCGAGCCCCTAAGTGTGTTTGCTATGCCCCCCAATCACTGGTATTTCTCTCTTTTCTCACTAGCCGATAAATAAGTAACTCCAAGCAATCTAATAAACTTTAGTTTGTAACGAGATTCAATACACTTTTTGTAACCGGATTAGCAACCGCCACTATCACGTCCAACTTTATGTACTTTAGTAGCATCGATCCAGTGAAGCTGGTAGCCTTTAAAATGGTGAAAAAACGTTAACCTGTTTTCTGCAACAACATGCGTTTCAAAAAGGAAAAAGATCTCAAATTTCCGTATATAAGTAAAAACTTCAATAAATTTCAACTTGCTATTTAGATAAGCTATATTGTAAGACAAAACTGAAAGTCTTTTAAGAGTAACGTCCACGTTTGTTAAGCTTCCGCTATTGTTAGAAATGCATGTTGAGGAGGCCAGACTTAAACTTAGACTACTACTAGATTTATGATTCAGTTTTTTTTCGCAGAGGCTTTTCGAATCAGCTCCATATAGCTAACGTTTATAACTTTTAGGGCCGTTGCACTATCTCCGGTTTATTGCTTCATCGATACTAATACGCCTGTTATGTTCATCCGCCAGATAAGTAAGCGCTTAATAATAAGATAAATTGTAGCTTACCGCCAGATTTTATACCAGATATGGTGCAAACGGCCCTTAGAGTATTTTAACTTCTGAAAGTCCTAACGTTCACGGCTTGCGTTTTTTGACGTACGCACGAGTTAATATCGTTTACACGATATGAATTAAAAAAAATATAATTTATTGCTACGCCGAAATGCGAGCGCTTTATTGATATTCTTAAAACTGATTTACATTTTGAATTATTAATCTCAAAATACAATAGCGCAGTGGCAGTGGCATCTATTCGAAATCAGCTGATTTTTAGAAACTGTGCTGTGCAATGAAGCGACACAGAACACAGCAGTAACAGGTCGCAGTACTGCTCAACTTAGCCCAAATTCTAAATTCACTGCCACTGCCTTTATTTCAGCCAACTTCGCGGACATATATGAAACACAGCCAACTTCTGACAACTAAAATTTTTAACCAATTTGGCGCGAATTTCTGTATTTTGGTGTTTTCCGCAGACATTTTGCACCTTTTGCAGGTAAGTTTTTAATTTTTCACAATCTGTTATTTAACTTACAATGTGTGAATGTACACATTACCTCAGGTTAATCGAATTTGTAAGAGACAGCCGTTGCATCTACGACAAGAAGCACGGCGGATATAAAAACCAATTGAATAAAGACCGCTTAATGTCTTTATAATCGGCATTGGATTCGATGATGCGTCGGACTTCTAGTTGTTCGTCATGTTGATTGTATATGGCATCTTTGAATTCCTGTTGCAGGTTGGATTATTGTTCTCCATCGATTGTTGCGGAGTAGTTAAATTGTATTAATTTCGGCCAATCTATTTTTACGTTGTTCCAGGTGTGGTTGTAATCTGTTATAACATTTCCGTTTTCTAGTATTTGGAGTGGTGCGTTGTTTTCTTGTATCACTTCACATTTGGCAGGCTAATTTTCTAATATGTTGATAGTGGAATTGCCTGAGTTCTTAATTTTACATACATATGTATATAGTTCCCAACATAGATTTTACATTTTTCAATAGGTGCAAAGACAATGTTACATTTTGCTATCTTAGAATCCAATAAAATTTGTCCATTATGTATGCAAGTGGGTATAGAAGATTCAAGTCTCTTACCAAATTATTTAGCTCGCCCTGGGAAAACATTTTCGGACTGCTGTAATCTTCAAATTCAAAACTTGAGATGTAATCGGGTTCAGGTACAGCACCATCTTCGTCAGAACTTTTAATCTCTGCCAAGGTAGCAGGGACCTTGGGCACTGGTATTTCGGTCTCATGAGGGATGGGACGAGTAGCTGATTGCAGATTGGGGTATGAAATTGACTGCTTCCATTGTGACTGAGTGAATTGTTTTGTTGTATTGTCGTACCGCGTTAAAAATGTCATCTTACGGTGAGTGATTATGCTCCTGCGAGTTCGATCAGGGTGCTGTGTATCTTGCATTCAGGTTAAGAAGCCCCCCTTAACGCGGAAAATTTAACTTGCAGCATAGGCAATATAATCGTCGGTGAAGTAATGATTATCTAACTTCATAAAAGTAGCTGCCCTTTCGACGGTAAGTCGAGACACCGAGCGATATATAACATATCCGAGCGTAGGGTATGAAGATACAGGGGCTGTAAGCCAGTCTCCAAATACAGCATGTAGTTCGGCGTATTTGACGGAAGGAAACTTTGTTTTTTGAGAAAGAATCGCAGTATTTTTCCCACTTGAACGTGCTCCTCAAAGCCCCAAACTTGAGCACCATAGCGCACGATTGATCTGGCGCCTGCATCGAAAATTTTCAACTTCTGCGTCAGGCAGATACAAGGATTATTTCTATGTCTCAGCCATTTCCAATAATTTCCCGTCTGAATGTCTATTAAAGGATAGCTGGGAAGAAAGGTGAATGCCCAAATATTTATATTCGCTGACAATGTCAATAATCTCATTACCGTAACGCCACTTTAGGTTGCTTTTAATCCCAACCGAGTACAATAATTGTATACTTTGCAAAAGATCTAGGGTCTCTGCAAGCAGAACCAGGTCATCAGGGTACATCGTCGTACCTCCAATTTTTATACCGCCACATAGGTGGTCGTCTAGGTCATTCAGATACAAAGAAAATAATAACGGACTCAATAGGCACCCTTGTCGATCGCCCTAGTTTACGTTAAATGACTCGAAATGTTTACCATTGAACCACATCTGACAGGAAGTATTGTCGTAAATCAGCCGTAATATCTCTATCACATGAGTAGAAATAGCAACTATCGCTAGCTTGTAGAAGAGAATATTGCGGGAAATCGTGTCAAAGGCACACTTAAAGTCAACGAAAAAAGCAAACGATTTCTTTTTCAGGATACAATGGCGCTGAATTATGCTTGTTAACACGGTTATATTGTCTGTTGTTGAGTAGTTGTTATGAAACCCAGCTTGGAATTCCTTCAAGACGTTGTTGCATTTAATCCATGCATTAATACGGCTAAGCAATAACCCAACAACAATTTTGTAGATAGTATCTAACAAAAACAAACCTCTGTAATTATTGGCATTGTCAGGGAAACATTGTGCCGCAAACTTATAGAACTAGTAGCTTATACGATCTTGTCCAGGGACTTTATTCATTTTTCACACCGAATAACACTGGACAATTTATTGAGTTCAAAAGGGGCATCAAGAAAGGGGTTTTTATTCAGACGCGTTTCCCTGAGCACACCCAACGCATCTTCAGGGAGCAAGAGTAACTTTTCAAAATGCACATAGAAATCGTAAGTTTGAAGGTTTGAACAGACATTGGCGGGCGAGCCCCTAAGTGTGTTTGCTATGCCCCCCAATCACTGGTATTTCTCTCTTTTCTCACTAGCCGATAAATAAGTAACTCCAAGCAATCTAATAAACTTTAGTTTGTAACGAGATTCAATACACTTTTTGTAACCGGATTAGCAACCGCCACTATCACGTCCAACTTTATGTACTTTAGTAGCATCGATCCAGTGAAGCTGGTAGCCTTTAAAATGGTGAAAAAACGTTAACCTGTTTTCTGCAACAACATGCGTTTCAAAAAGGAAAAAGATCTCAAATTTCCGTATATAAGTAAAAACTTCAATAAATTTCAACTTGCTATTTAGATAAGCTATATTGTAAGACAAAACTGAAAGTCTTTTAAGAGTAACGTCCACGTTTGTTAAGCTTCCGCTATTGTTAGAAATGCATGTTGAGGAGGCCAGACTTAAACTTAGACTACTACTAGATTTATGATTCAGTTTTTTTTCGCAGAGGCTTTTCGAATCAGCTCCATATAGCTAACGTTTATAACTTTTAGGGCCGTTGCACTATCTCCGGTTTATTGCTTCATCGATACTAATACGCCTGTTATGTTCATCCGCCAGATAAGTAAGCGCTTAATAATAAGATAAATTGTAGCTTACCGCCAGATTTTATACCAGATATGGTGCAAACGGCCCTTAGAGTATTTTAACTTCTGAAAGTCCTAACGTTCACGGCTTGCGTTTTTTAACGTACGCACGAGTTAATATCGTTTACACGATATGAATTAAAAAAAATATAATTTATTGCTACGCCGAAATGCGAGCGCTTTATTGATATTCTTAAAACTGATTTACATTTTGAATTATTAATCTCAAAATACAATAGCGCAGTGGCAGTGGCATCTATTCGAAATCAGCTGATTTTTAGAAACTGTGCTGTGCAATGAAGCGACACAGAACACAGCAGTAACAGGTCGCAGTACTGCTCAACTTAGCCCAAATTCTAAATTCACTGCCACTGCCTTTATTTCAGCCAACTTCGCGGACATATATGAAACACAGCCAACTTCTGACAACTAAAATTTTTAACCAATTTGGCGCGAATTTCTGTATTTTGGTGTTTTCCGCAGACATTTTGCACCTTTTGCAGGTAAGTTTTTAATTTTTCACAATCTGTTATTTAACTTACAATGTGTGAATGTACACATTACCTCAGGTTAATCGAATTTGTAAGAGACAGCCGTTGCATCTACGACAAGAAGCACGGCGGATATAAAAACCAATTGAATAAAGACCGCTTAATGTCTTTATAATCGGCATTGGATTCGATGATGCGTCGGACTTCTAGTTGTTCGTCATGTTGATTGTATATGGCATCTTTGAATTCCTGTTGCAGGTTGGATTATTGTTCTCCATCGATTGTTGCGGAGTAGTTAAATTGTATTAATTTCGGCCCATCTATTTTTACGTTGTTCCAGGTGTGGTTGTAATCTGTTATAACATTTCCGTTTTCTAGTATTTGGAGTGGTGCGTTGTTTTCTTGTATCACTTCACATTTGGCAGGCTAATTTTCTAATATGTTGATAGTGGAATTGCCTGAGTTCTTAATTTTACATACATATGTATATAGTTCCCAACATAGTTTTTACATTTTTCAATAGGTGCAAAGACAATGTTACATTTTGCTATCTTAGAGTCCAATAAAATTTGTCCATTATGTATGCAAGTGGGTATAAAAGATTCAAGTCTCTTACCAAATTATTTAACTCGCCCTGGGAAAACATTTTCGGACTGCTGTAATCTTCAAATTCAAAACTTGAGATGTAATCGGGTTCAGGTACAGCACCATCTTCGTCAGAACTTTTAATCTCTGCCAAGGTAGCAGGGACCTTGGGCACTGGTATTTCGGTCTCATGAGGGATGGGACGAGTAGCTGATTGCAGATTGGGGTATGAAATTGACTGCTTCCATTGTGACTGAGTGAATTGTTTTGTTGTATTGTCGTACCGCGTTAAAAATTTCGTCTTACGGTGAGTGATTATGCTCCTGCGAGTTCGATCAGGGTGCTGTGTATCTTGCATTCAGGCTAAGAAGCGCCCCTTAACGCGGAAAATTTAACTTGCAGCATAGGCAATATAATCGTCGGTGAAGTAATGATTATCTAACATCATAAAAGTAGCTGCCCTTTCGACGGTAAGTCGAGACACCGAGCGATATATAACATATGCGAGCGTAGGGTATGAAGATACAGGGGCTGTAAGCCAGTCTCCAAATACAGCATGTAGTTCGGCGTATTTGACGGAAGGAAAATTTGTTTTTTGAGAAAGAATCGCAGTATTTTTCCCACTTGAACGTGCTCCTCAAAGCCCCATTGATCTGGCGGCTGCATCGAACATTTTCAACTTCTGCGTCAGGCAGATACAAGGATTATTTCTATGTCTCAGCCATTTCCAATAATTTCCCGTCTGAATGTCTATTAAAGGATAGCTGGGAAGAAAGGTGAATGCCCAAATATTTATATTCGTTGACGATGTCAATAATCTCATTACCGTAACGCCACTTTCATGAACTGGGAATTATACCACCCTTTCGAAGGACCATCTCCTTTGATTTAATTAGGTTGCTTTTAATCCCAACCGAGTACAATAATTGTATACTTTGCAAAAGATCTAGGGTCTCTGCAAGCAGAACCAGGTCATCAGGGTACATCGTCGTACCTCCAATTTTTATACCGCCACATAGGTGGTCGTCTAGGTCATTCAGATACAAAGAAAATAATAACGGACTCAATAGGCACCCTTGTCGATCGCCCTAGTTTACGTTAAATGACTCGAAATGTTTACCATTGAACCACATCTGACAGGAAGTATTGTCGTAAATCAGCCGTAATATCTCTATCACATGAGTAGAAATAGCAACTATCGCTAGCTTGTAGAAGAGAATATTGCGGGAAATCGTGTCAAAGGCACACTTAAAGTCAACGAAAAAAGCAAACGATTTCTTTTTCAGGATACAATGGCGCTGAATTATGCTTGTTAACACGGTTATATTGTCTGTTGTTGAGTAGTTGTTATGAAACCCAGCTTGGAATTCCTTCAAGGCGTTGTTGCATTCAATCAATGCATTAATACGGCTAAGCAATAACCCAACAACAATTTTGTAGATAGTATCTAACAAAGACAAACCTCTGTAATTATTGGCATTGTCAGGGAAACATTGTGCCGCAAACTTATAGAACTAGTAGCTTATACGATCTTGTCCTGGGGCTTTATTCATTTTTCACACCGAATAACATGGGACAATTTATTGAGTTCAAAAGGGGCATCAAGAAAGGGGTTTTTACTCAGATGCGTTTCTCTGAGCACACCCAACGCATATTCAGGGAGCAAGACTAACTTCAAAATGCACATAGAAATCGTAAGTTTGAAAGCTTGAACAGACATTGGCGGGCGAGTCCCTAAGTGTGTTTGCTATGCGCCCCCAATCACTGGTATTTCTCTCTTTTCTCACTAGCCGATAAATAAGTAACTCCAAGCAAGCTAATAAACTTTAGTTTGTAACGAGATTCAATACACTTTTTGTAACCGAACAAGCAACCGCCACTATCACGTCCAACTTTATGTACTTTAGTAGCATCGATCCAGTGAAGCTGGTAGCCTTTAAAATGGTGAAAAAACGTTGACCTGTTTTCTGCAAGAACATGAGTTTCAAAAAGGAAAAAGATCTCAAATGTCCGTATATATGTAAAAACTTCAATAAATTTCAACTTGCTATTTAGATAAGCTATATTGTAAGACAAAACTGAAAGTCTTTTAAGAGCAAGGCCCACGTTTGTTAAGCTTCCGCTATTGTTAGAAATGCATGTTGAGGAGGCCTGACTTAAATTTAGACTACTACTAGATTTATGATTCATTTTTTTTTCGCAGAGGCTTTTCGAATCAGCTCCATATAGCTAACGTTTATAACTTTTAGGGCCGTTGCACTATCTCCGGTTAATTGCTTAATCGATACTAATACGCCTGTTATGTTCATCCGCCAGATAAGTAAGCGCTTAATAATAAGATAAATTGTAGCTTACCGCCAGATTTTATACCAGATATGGTGCAAACGGCCCTTAGAGTTTTTTAACTTCTGAAAGTCCTAACGTTCACGGCTTGCGTTTTTTGACGTACGCACGAGTTAATATCGTTTACACGATATGAATTAAAAAAATATAATTTATTGCTACGCCGAAATGCGAGCGCTTTATTGATATTCTTAAAACTGATTTACATTTTGAATTATTAATCTCAAAATACAATAGCGCAGTGGCAGTGGCATCTATTCGAAATCAGCTGATTTTTAGAAATTGTGCTGTGCAGTGAAGCGACACAGAACACAGCAGTAACAGTTCGCAGTACTGCTCAACTTAGCCCAAATTCTAAATTCACTGC
This sequence comes from Philophylla caesio, assembly GCA_963971545.1. Taxonomy (NCBI): domain Eukaryota; kingdom Metazoa; phylum Arthropoda; class Insecta; order Diptera; family Tephritidae; genus Philophylla; species Philophylla caesio. The sequence continues at coordinate 60,859,845 of OZ020606.1, forward strand.
CACTGCCTTTATTTCAGCCAACTTCGCGGACATATATGAAACACAGCCAACTTCTGACAACTAAAATTTTTAACCAATTTGGCGCGAATTTCTGTATTTTGGTGTTTTCCGCAGACATTTTGCACCTTTTGCAGGTAAGTTTTTAATTTTTCACAATCTGTTATTTAACTTACACTGTGTGGATGTACACATTACCTCAGGAGTACAATAGATGAACGGTTAATCGAATTTGTAAGAGACAGCCGTTGCATTTACGACAAGAAGCACGGCGGATATAAAAACCAATTGAATAAAGACCGCTTAATGTCTTTATAATCGGCATTGGATTCGATGATGCGTCGGACTTCTAGTTGTTCGTCATGTTGATTGTATATGGCATCTTTGAATTCCTTTTGCAGGTTGGATTATTGTTCTCCATCGATTGTTGCGGAGTAGTTAAATTGTATTAATTTCGGCCCATCTATTTTTACGTTGTTCCAGGTGTGGTTGTAATCTGTTATAACATTTCCGTTTTCTAGTATTTGGAGTGGTGCGTTGTTTTCTTGTATCACTTCACATTTGGCAGGCTAATTTTCTAATATGTTGATAGTGGAATTGCCTGAGTTCTTAATTTTACATACATATGTATATAGTTCCCAACATAGCTTTTACATTTTTCAATAGGTGCAAAGACAATGTTACATTTTGCTATCTTAGAATCCAATAAAATTTGTCCATTATGTATGCAAGTGGGTATAGAAGATTCAAGTCTCTTACCAAATTATTTAGCTCGCCCTGGGAAAACATTTTCGGACTGCTGTAATCTTCAAATTCAAAACTTGAGATGTAATCGGGTTCAGGTACAGCACCATCTTCGTCAGAACTTTTAATCTCTTCCAAGGTAGCAGGGACCTTGGGCACTGGTATTTCGGTCTCATGAGGGATGGGACGAGTAGCTGATTGCAGATTGGGGTATGAAATTGACTGCTTCCATTGTGACTGAGTGAATTGTTTTGTTGTATTGTCGTACCGCGTTAAAAATGTCATCTTACGGTGAGTGATTATGCTCCTGCGAGTTCGATCAGGGTGCTGTGTATCTTGCATTCAGGTTAAGAAGCCCCCCTTAACGCGGAAAATTTAACTTGCAGCATAGGCAATATAATCGTCGGTAAAGTAATGATTATCTAACTTCATAAAAGTAGCTGCCCTTTCGACGGTAAGTCGAGACACCGAGCGATATATAACATATGCGAGCGTAGGGTATGAAGATACAGGGGCTGTAAGCCAGTCTCCAAATACAGCATGTAGTTCGGCGTATTTGACGGAAGGAAACTTTGTTTTTTGAGAAAGAATCGCAGTATTTTTCCCACTTGAACGTGCTCCTCAAAGCCCCAAACTTGAGCACCATAGCGCACGATTGATCTGGCGCCTGCATCGAAAATTTTCAACTTCTGCGTCAGGCAGATACAAGGATTATTTCTATGTCTCAGCCATTTCCAATAATTTCCCGTCTGAATGTCTATTAAAGGATAGCTGGGAAGAAAGGTGAATGCCCAAATATTTATATTCGCTGACGATGTCAATAATCTCATTACCGTAACGCCACTTTAGGTTGCTTTTAATCCCAACCGAGTACAATAATTGTATACTTTGCAAAAGATCTAGGGTCTCTGCAAGCAGAACCAGGTCATCAGGGTACATCGTCGTACCTCCAATTTTTATACCGCCACATAGGTGGTCGTCTAGGTCATTCAGATACAAAGAAAATAATAACGGACTCAACAGGCACCCTTGTCGAACGCCCTAGTTTACGTTAAATGACTCGAAATGTTTACCATTGAACCACATCTGACATGAAGTATTGTCGTAAATCAGCCGTAATATCTCTATCACATGAGTAGAAATAGCAACTATCGCTAGCTTGTAGAAGAGTATATTGCGGGAAATCGTGTCAAAGGCACACTTAAAGTCAACGAAAAAAGCAAACGATTTCTTTTTCAGGATACAATGGCGCTGAATTATGCTTGTTAACACGATTATATTGTCTGTTGTTGAGTAGTTGTTATGAAACCCAGCTTGGAATTCCTTCAAGACGTTGTTGCATTAATTCCATGCATTAATACGGCTAAGCAATAACCCAACAACAATTTTGTAGATAGTATCTAACAAAGACAAACCTCTGTAATTATTGGCATTGTCAGGGAAACATTGTGCCGCAAACTTATAGAACTAGTAGCTTATACGATCTTGTCCTGGGACTTTATTCATTTTTCACACCGAATAACACTGGACAATTTATTGAGTTCAAAAGGGGCATCAAGAAAGGGGTTTTTATTCAGAGGCGTTTCCCTGAGCACACCCAACGCATATTCAGGGAGCAAGAGTAACTTTTCAAAATGCACATAGAAATCGTAAGTTTGAAGGTTTGAACAGACATTGGCGGGCGAGCCCCTAAGTGTGTTTGCTATGCGCCCCCAATCACTGGTATTTCTCTCTTTTCTCACTAGCCGATAAATAAGTAACTCCAAGCAAGCTAATAAACTTTAGTTTGTAACGAGATTCAATACACTTTTTGTAACCGAATTAGCAACCGCCACTATCACGTCCAACTTTATGTACTTTAGTAGCATCGATCCAGTGAAGCTGGTAGCCTTTAAAATGGTGAAAAAACGTTAACCTGTTTTCTGCAACAACATGCGTTTCAAAAAGGAAAAAGATCTCAAATTTCCGTATATAAGTAAAAACTTCAATAAATTTCAACTTGCTATTTAGATAAGCTATATTGTAAGACAAAACTGAAAGTCTTTTAAGAGTAACGCCCACGTTTGTTAAGCTTCCGCTATTGTTAGAAATGCATGTTGAGGAGGCCAGACTTAAACTTAGACTACTACTAGATTTATGATTCAGTTTTTTTTTCGCAGAGGCTTTTCGAATCAGCTCCATATAGCTAACGTTTATAACTTTTAGGGCCGTTGCACTATCTCCGGTTTATTGCTTAATCGATACTAATACGCCTGTTATGTTCATCCGCCAGATAAGTCAGCGCTTAATAATAAGATAAATTGTAGCTTACCGCCAGATTTTATACCAGATATTACGCACGAGTTAATATCGTTTACACGATATGAATTAAAAAAATATAATTTATTGCTACGCCGAAATGCGAGCGCTTTATTGATATTCTTAAAACTGATTTACATTTTGAATTATTAATCTCAAAATACAATAGCGCAGTGGCAGTGGCATCTATTCGAAATCAGCTGATTTTTAGAAACTGTGCTGTGCAATGAAGCGACACAGAACACAGCAGTAACAGTTCGCAGTACTGCTCAACTTAGCCCAAATTCTAAATTCACTGCCACTGCCTTTATTTCAGCCAACTTCGCGGACATATATGAAACACAGCCAACTTCTGACAACTAAAATTTTTAACCAATTTGGCGCGAATTTCTGTATTTTTGTGTTTTCCGCAGACATTTTGCACCTTTAGCAGGTAAGTTTTTAATTTTTCACAATCTATTATTTAACTTACAATGTGTGAATGTACACATTACCTCAGGAGTACAATAGATGAACGGTTAATCGAATTTGTAAGAGACAGCCGTTGCATCTACGACAAGAAGCACGGCGGATATAAAAACCAATTGAATAAAGACCGCTTATGGTCTTTATAATCGGCATTGGATTCGATGATGCGTCGGACTTCTAGTTGTTCGTCATGTTGATTGTATATGGCATCTTTGAATTCCTTTTGCAGGTTGGAGTATTGTTCTCCATCGATTGTTGCGGAGTAGTTAAATTGTATTAATTTCGGCCCATCTATTTTTACGTTGTTCCAGGTGTGGTTGTAATCTGTTATAACATTTCCGTTTTCTAGTATTTGGAGTGCTGCGTTGTTTTCTTGTATCACTTCACATTTGGCAGGCTAATTTTCTAATATGTTGATAGTGGAATTGCCTGAGTTCTTAATTTTACATACATATGTATATAGTTCCCAACATAGTTTTTACATTTTTCAATAGGTGCAAAGACAATGTGACATTTTGCTATCTTAGAATCCAATAAAATTTCTCCATTATGTATGCAAGTGGGTATAGAAGTGGGAAGATTCAAGTCTCTTACCAAATTATTTAGCTCGCCCTGGGAAAACATTTTCGGACTGCTGTAATCTTCAAATTCAAAACTTGAGATGTCATCGGGTTCAGGTACAGCACCATCTTCGTCAGAACTTTTAATCTCTTCCAAGGTATCAGGGACCTTGGGCACTGGTATTTCGGTCTCATGAGGGATGGGACGAGTAGCTGATTGCAGATTTGGGTATGAAATTGACTGCTTCCATTGTGACTGAGTGAATTGTTTTGTTGTATTGTCGTACCGCGTTAAAAAATGTCATCTTCCGGTGAGTGATTATGCTCCTGCGAGTTCGATCAGGGTGCTGTGTATACGATCAACTTGACCGTTGTTGTCGAATGAAATATTGGTGTTACTGTATGTACAATTTGTAGTTTTTCGTGAACTTGTTTCGCACGTATGCCCGTGTATGTGTATTCATTACACAAGTCAGCAAAAAAAAATTAATTGGAAGCTGTTTTGGTTTTTTTATGTAATTGCTATGTTTTTGGGTGTGCTGAATCCGAAAATAGCTTTAATTTTATCAGAGAATGGACGAAACTGCCGCAATTTCCTTGGTCTCGTGGGCAGTCCGTTTTTAATTAAAAAGAAAAGTAAATTCGTATTAGACGAATGGTCAAATATATGTATTTGTTTATTAACAAATTGGAATCTATATAACAGTACAAAATATTATTTACACTTGGTTTTGTCCTTAGATGTTGGCTGGCGTTTGCTGGCGTAGAAAAAAACTGCTGTGTGCTGGTTGTCGCTCCAAAACGGAGAGAACCATGGATTTTTTCCTATTTGTTGCCGGACCGGCTGTTTTGCCTTAGGAAACCAGTTGGTTCGGCGAACAAAAGGATATCCCGTTAAAACGATTGATATATTTATGCCAATGGCAGGCAATTAGACAAAACCAGTATTTCTGAAACCAGGCTGATTCCCAGCAGTAAATCAGCCTGGGAAAAACCATGAAAATTTCCCAGCAGTGAAATGGTTTAGGCTGCTGGCCTGAACATGCCGGGCGCCTTGCCATGGGCAATATTAATAAAGGGAGGAACAATTGAACGCTCCAGCCAACATCAAGTCCATCCCAATACAGGTACATCAATTATTTTATAAATGTATTATTGCTAGTGGGCTCCAGAAACTACCAGGCCGAATACGGTCGCTTGTACCAGCAGCCCTCCTATCAAAGTTGGGGGCGTAGTGTTGACCATCAGATGCGGGTAAACGTCGACGCCCAATGTCAGTCGAGTAGAAGACGACATGTAGAACTTCAGGTCGGCCAGCCGCATAAATTTCAAGGGTCGCATTAGTCGATAATCGACCCGTTCGAAAGCCCGCTGGCTGAAGTCGCCGAATAGACCGGGAGGGCATCTTATCAGAGAGCATCGCGTGAAGACAGTCGGAACGGACGAAATTCCGAGCAGCCTTGTCGCCACTGGTTGCGGTGTTGCGATGGTCGGAACGGACGTGATTCCGAGCCACCCTGTTTTCAAATATTGTCTTGAGGGCGTGGTCGGAACGGACGTGGTTCCAAGCCGCTCACCCGTAGAGTGTCTTCGTTTGGAGACCTGTGGTTCGATGACAATGTAGTCGCCTTTGTTACGGCCGTCTCTTCTTCGGCAACCTCCGCTTTTTCCACCTGCTGAGCCCACGATTTGTAGAGAGACAGCACGTCGTCGGAGCTGTCGTCTTTGGGCCTCGTGCGGATGTGATCAGTCGCGGTGTTTTTGCTTGAACCTGTGACACCAGTCTTTGCTGCTGAAGATATCCAGTCGATGGCAGGGAGAAAGACAGCTAGGACAATAGCGGTGGCTAAGCACCACCTGCAGTGGCTTCTCTGCCGTCTTATCGCAGTACAACGAGTCATATTTTCTGTAATGGGAAAAATACTCGACAGAAAAAAAAAAACAATAGGGTCTAAAAGTTACCGCTGATTGTTGTGGTTTGGTTAGGTGGTGAGCGTGGCGCACATTGGAGCTTCTTAGGAAGTGCTGGTCCTCTCCGATGGTATCAAGACCAATTTGACGATTGGTCTCGTAACGACTCCCTTCTCGGTGCGTATTTCTGCCACTCTGACTGGTTTGTCGGTGCCGTGGTGAACGTTGACGACTCGTCCTAGTCGCCATTCGTTTGGTGGAAGGTTGTCCTCTCGAATAACAACCAAGTCGTCCACCTGCAAGTCTGATTGCTGTCGCTTCCACTTCGTCCGCTTTTGAAGCTCGTTCAGGTACTCGTTCTTCCACCGTTGACAAAACGAATGATGCAGCGCCTTCATCTTGTGCCATCGGTTGACCACAGAGGCTGAATTCTCCTTGATCTCAATCTCAGGCGGAACTAGGATGGGACTGCCGACGAGGAAATGTCCTGGAGTCAATGGTTTCAAGCTGGTGGCATCAGTGGTTGCTGCATTAAGCGGTCTTGAATTGAGACACGCTTCAATCCTACATAGTAATGTGGAAAACTCTTCAAACGTATATTTACAATTAGATGCAATTTTTCGAAAATGAGACTTGAAACTCTTTACACCTGCTTCCCATAAGCCACCCATGTGCGGAGCAGATGCTGGGATGAAATGCCAAGAGAGCTGCTGCTATGTATGGTATATTTATCAGAATCCTCTTCTTTATAAAGGCAGAGAGGATTCTGCCGTTCAATAGGCAGCCGTTAGGTTGCCGAAATGTTTGAGAAATAAAATGCCAGTTTTTAGCTGTCAAAATAATTCTGATTTTATTTGGTAAAACTTAAGTCTATTTATACTAAAATGTAACTGAAAATCATTTCCATAACTCCACCTCTTTTTCCAATGGTTTTGGTTTTCCGCTTTCCAATAATAGCGTAACCAATTAAAAGAGTGCATGCAGTTAGCTATGCATTATGTGTCACTGAAATATTCTGCTGTCGCAGCGATAGCGTTGCGCCAGTGCAGCGGTCAATGCGTTAAGCTATGTATTTGTTTACATTGCTGTATTGCACAGTCAGCGATTGCCATTAAAGTGGGTCACTACACCCTTACCCTTCAGGGGAAAAAATTTATTTCGTTCGCATAATGAAATAAATTTTTTTTTTGTGTGGTGATATGCAAGTGTTTTACATGTGTATGGATATGATAATATTTTGCTTATTGCTATGATTTTGTTATATTTAAACTATAATTTATGCTTATTATTTAATTTTGTGTTCTTAATGTAGTTCTTTGTATTTTTTTAATATGTTGTTATGTAGTTCCTTATGTTTACGATCAATATCTAATGTGGAGTTTACTCCTCTTTTGTTTACAATTTTATATGGGCCATGGTATGGGCTTTGATTTTTCTTTCTATTTTCTACTTTTACATAAACTTAGTCTCCTATTTCAAAATTACTTATGTTTACATTATTGTCATATTTTGTTTTTCGTTTACTTTTTACAGTATTTATAATATTTCTGGCATTATTTATTGAGGTTTGGAGTCTCATTTTCAATTCATTGGCATAATTATCAATGTCGTAAATTTTGTTTTGTTTATTTATGTTGTCACTTGGTAGCGTTGGAAGTTTACCAAAAACTAATTCATACGGTGAATACAATGTGTCTACGTGAGGGGTGATGTTGTATGCGAAAGTGTAATATGAGATCCACTTGTCCCATTCATAGTCGTCGGCAAATGAAAGTAAATACTCGTTAAGCGTTCTGTGGTTTTTCTCAAGTGCGCCTATTGTTTGATGGTGATATGGAGTGGAAAATATTTGTGTTGTGTTGAGTAAATTACATACGTTACTCATTAGTTCGTTTACAAATTCTGTCCCTCTGTCTGATTTTAATGTTTTAATGAAACCGTACTTTAGAATGAGTTGTTCAACTAAAGTGGTTGCTATTCTAATTCATGTCATTTTTGATGATGGGTGTCTGTGCGAAAATAGTGATACTGTGGTCAGTGACTACGATGAATTTTCTGCCATAGAGATATGTCCTAAAGTAATTAATTCTCCAATGGATTGCTAATAATTCTTTTTCTATAATTGGTTTGTTAATATCGTGTTTTTGCAACGATTTACTTGCGTATGATATTGGTAAATCATAACCTATTTCTCCTTGTGATAAAATAGCTCCTAAAGCAAAGTCAGATGCGTCCGTTGTGAGAATAAAAGGTTTGTCAAAGTCTGGATATTGTTATATCGGAGGGCTAATTAGCTTCTGTTTTAAATTATTGAATTCTTTTTCGCATTCTTCTGACCAAATAAAAGGTTTTCCTTTTTTCAATAATGAATTTAAACATTTTACGATTTGAGCAATATTTGGTATGAAACGTCTATAATAATTACATAATGCTATAAATCTTTTTGTTTCATCTGGATTTGTTGGTTTTGGGTAATTGCGTTCTACTTCGCATTTAGCTGGGTCGGTTTTGATTCCTTTGTCTGTTATTAAATGTCCTAAGTAAATTACTTCTGATTTAAGGAATTGACATTTGCTTGCATTTAATTTGAGGTTGTAGTATTTGAGTCTTTCAAAAACTTTTAAGAGGTTATTATTGTGATGTTTTAATGAACATCCAAAAACAATAATGTCGTCTACGTAGAGGAATGCTTCTGATTTTAAACCACTAAGTGCAATTGTTAACATTCTTTGAAAACTGTTTGAGGAAATTTTTAATCCAAATGGCAGACGTTTAAATTGATAATGTCCGTCTTGTGTAGAAAAAGCTGTTGGTGGTCTTGAATCGTTTAGCAGAGGTATTTGGTGAAAAGAACTAGTCATGTCTAAAGTTGTGAAGTATTTAGCTCTTCCTAAAACGTCTAATACATCCTCTAATCTTGTTAACGGAAATTTATCGTTTACTATTTTGTCGTTTAATTTTCTGTAGTCAACTACTAAACGCCATTTCTTTTTGTTGTTTTCACTCTTCTTAGGTACTAGAAGTAGTGGAGAATTGTATGGACTGACAGAAGGTTCAATGATGTCGTTGTCAATCATTCCCTGTACCTGCGTTTGTATTTCTTCTTGTTGTGTTTGTGGTAGTCTGTAGTTTTTTATGTATACCGGTGAGTTGTCAGTTAAATTGAATTTTTGCTTATAGAAATTATTTACTGAAAGTTTTTTTCCTTCCAAGTGAAAAATAGATTGATATTTGTGAAACATTTCTGTTAATTCTGTTTCTGTATTTCTATCTAGGTTTTTCAAGTTTAATTCTTTCATTAATCTATTAAAGCGTTCATTGTTGTATGTGTTTGTTTGGTTATGTGTATTTAGTATGTTGTAATTAGCTAATTTTTCCGTTAGAGGTTTTATTTCTTTAATATTGACTGTGTGACTATTAACGTTGATTAGTTTTACGTGACAAATCCCCTTGGCCGGTGCAATGGAATTTGCTAAAAATACACCTTCTTTTATTTCTTGGTTAAAAATTACGCTATCTTCTTCTATATTCAATTTGATTGGTAGGATAATCTCTGTTCTGGGTGGTATTTCTATGCATTTGTTTAAGGGTAACTTTGTATTTATTGGAAAAATGTATTCTTTGTTTTTGAGGTTTATCGTTATTGTGAATGTTTCATAGTAAATTTTACAAAGGTAGTTTACTAAAAAGTCTCTTCCTAGGATTCCATCCGTTGCAATTGGAAAATCATTATCTACTAGCTGGAATTTGATAGTTGCTTTGTTTGTATCTATCAGAAAATTAAGATATGATGCACCTAATGAGTAAATTGCTACATTTGTTATTCCTGTTAATTTACCTTTGGTGTCAGTATCAAAGTCAAAGTTGTTATTGAATGGGTTTTTGAAAATTGAAATATCTGCACCTGTGTCTATTAAGAATGTCATTTGTTTGTTGAATTCTATATTATGTATTGTTATATAGTTGGTTAAATTTTGTGTTATTACATAAATGTTTTTATAATTAATGTTTCGCCTACGTTTCCCTGAGATTGGATAACGTTCATTTGGCGACCATTTCTGTCTTGGTAACTATTTTGCTGATTTCTGGGCAAAGATCTTTGATTGCTCCTATTGTAGTTATTTGTCTGTCTTTCATTTGAATAACTTCTCTGATTATTGTTATAGTTGTTAGGTCTCGAATTGTTTGAGTTCCTATTTGTATTATAATTTTGGTAGTTATTACTTTGTCTCTGGTTAGTACTGTTTCTTGTATTATTATTAAATGTTCTGGTATTATTATAATTATTGTTATTATAATTGTTGTACCTGTTGTCATTATTATTCGTATATTGTTTGTGTGGGTTGTTGCGATAATTGGCGTTATTGTTGTTTCTATTATTGTCTCTGATGAACATAACATTTCTACTATTGTGTTGATTTCCTTGTTCTATTTCTAGAGCAAGTTCAACAGCAGTGTCAAAAGATTTAGGTAGTGCAGCAAATACTGTTTGTTTAATATGGTCATTTAGTCCGTTTTTAAATATTGTCAGACTGTATTGTTCATTGAGTTGAGTGATCAATGATTTTTGTTCAGTTGTTGAATTTGTTCCTAGCTGTCCTATTTGTAATACATTTAGTTCTGATATTAACTGTAATATTTTATTTTTGAAATTTGCTACGCTTAGATTTCTTTGGGTGAGATTGGCGAGTTGGTTTTGTATGTGGGGTATAGTTGTTGTGCATTTGTATTTATTTGTCAGTGAATTTTTTAGTTGCTCTAATGTTTGTGGTATTTGTATTGCAGTTACGTTTGTCCTCACCGTTTGACTCAGTTTTACGTAAACCACAAAATCTGTTAGTGCTGTTTTGCCTGTTTCGGTTAGGCTGTTATAGATTATTTCGATAATTTTTAGAAATGATTCCAAATCTTTGTGATTTCCGGAAAAGCTCGGAATAGCTTTCATAGCTGTTTGTAAACTAAACTCAGACATTGTAATAATTTGTTGGCTGGACTCAATGTTAAAATTTTCAGTTGGGATTATTATTTGTGTATTGATTGTATGTGGTATGTTTATATCTAAATTGTAATTTGCTAATATTTTAAGTAATTTGTCCCTATGTGACCAAAATACTCCTAGTCCAATTTCTTTATGTTCTTTGGTTAACCTAGTTATATGAACATTTAGTATACTTCTAATGGTCTCTAGTGATGTAATTAATGTTTTTAAATGCTTATTTAGTGTTTCTTCTTTGACCTTTATTGTTTTATTTAAACATTTGTAGAATTTATTAAACTTTTCTTTTTCTACCTCTATCTTTTCGGTAATTTTTGACCAATGTTCCAAAATTTTTTTTTTTTTAAACTTGGTCTTGTTTGATATTGTAGGTGATATTCTTTTTTGGCTTATTTCTATATATTGAGTGTAGTTTAATGACAAAATCTGCAACTAATATTGTTGTTATTATAAGTAATAGCAATTCTATCATTGTTTGTTTATGATCGTCTTCAACTGTTACCTCATTTATTACATTTGCTTTTGGATCGCTTATTTTGGATTCTTGGCCGCCCATATTGCTAACAATCTTATTTAGTAAAATTTAAATTTATTTTACTTTTTTTTTTTTTTTTATATAATTATATGATATTTAGTGTACATTTTTTATTTGTTGCAAAGCGATATCGTCAACTGATTGCGTCGACTCGAGTTCCGACAGCGACAACCAATCGGTGGGCTTCAAACTACTCGACACTGTATTGTCCTTGTTCTTGCCATGTCTGGGCGATGCGCTGGCGGCGGCCACATGTAAAGCCACGAAATAGAAAATCTTCAGCGGATTCATGTTGATCGCGTTTGTAAGTCAGTATGCCATGAATACAATCTTATTAATTTTGGTGATTGGCAGTAAATGGTCCTAGTGGTTTGGCAGGATCGCCATGTGTTGGTCCTATGTATGGTATATTTATCAGAATCCTCTTCTTTATAAAGGCAGAGAGGATTCTGCCGTTCAATAGGCAGCCGTTAGGTTGCCGAAATGTTTGAGAAATAAAATGCCAGTTTTTAGCTGTCAAAATAATTCTGATTTTATTTGGTAAAACTTAAGTCTATTTATACTAAAATGTAACTGAAAATCATTTCCATAGCTCCACCTCTTTTTCCAATGGTTTTGGTTTTCCGCTTTCCAATAATAGCGTAACCAATTAAAAGAGTGCATGCAGTTAGCTATGCATTATGTGTCACTGAAATATTCTGCTGTCGCAGCGATAGCGTTGCGCCAGTGCAGCGGTCAATGCGTTAAGCTATGTATTTGTGTACAGTGCTGTATTGCACAGTCAGCGATTGTCATTTAATGTGGGTCACTACAAAAGTATTTGGACGTTACATCAGACTTCGAATGAGCAAGACACGCTTTAAATTCTGTCTTTAAAGCTCTAGATCCTCCGACGAAATTGGTTCCATTTTCGGAGTATATATTTTTTGGGAACCCCCTACGTGATACGAACCTTGAAAAGGCTGCCAAGAAGGTGGGAGTGTTCAAGTCGTTTGCGGCTTCCAAGTGGATAGCTTCTGTTGCGAACTAAACGAACAGGCATACGTAACCCTTTGTGATTACGCAGCCTCGCCCTCTATAACTCTTGATCTCGAATGGACCAGCGAAATCTACGCCCCTATTAGTAAAAGGCGCGTGAAGGTAGTACGTTCTGATGGGAGGGCCACCATGATTTGACTTTGCGCCCGCTTCCTATAGATTGTACAAACCTTGCAGTTATGTATGATCGATTTGATCATTACTTTGACCCGAGGGATCCAATATTGCGCTCGAATAAGCCGCAATATAAACTGGTTTTCCCCATGCAAGGAGATCTCGTGAATAAATTGAGTTACCAGTCGCGAAAAATGAGAATTGTAGGGGAGAATTATGGGATGACGTTTGCTATAATTTAGGTCTTTCGACGCCCCAAGTCGTCCCCCCGCTCGAAGTACACTATTTGAATCTATGAATGGATTAAGTTGGAGGATTTCACTCTTCGAACTTATTCTCTGTCCCTTCTTTAAGAACACTCACTCGGAAAGTGTTGTTCTTGACAGAGTGCTATCATTCGTTGAGTGGTGGCTTTGATTTCCTTAGAGGAAATTGCGGTAGACGGAGCTGTAAATTTAGCTTTCCGAATAGGGTGCGTACTTTGAAGAAATCGCAAGACATACGACAGCACTCGCAAAGCTCTCGGAAGTGAAGATAATCTTTGAAGAATGTCGTACATCTCTACAACTTTTGTCGGGTGCGACAGCACCCGCTTCTCTTCTCGGTCGGTCTGGAACACCGAGTCCTGAGAAGGCCATTCCGTTCTGTCCTTTTGAAGCCAAGAAGGGCCCTGCCACCACAACGAATTTCCAACCAAGTCGGGAGCCTCGACTCCACGGCTGCCTAAATCGGCTGGGTTCGAGGACGAATCCAAATGATACCAACTCCGTTGGCCAACCTTCTCTACGATTTTGGTTACCCTATGCGAAACAAATGTTTACCAAGAACATGGTGGCTTCCGTAGCCAAGCCAGAACGATGGTGGAACCAGTCCATAAGAAAATCTGTAAGGATCGAAGATCCAAGTTAGGAATCACTGATTCCACCATTTCCGCCAGAAGTACCGCGCCACACAACTCCAAACGAGGCAGTGAGATGATTTTTAGCGGTGCAACCCTCGATTTTGCTAAAAGGAGATTGACCGCAACACTGTCTCTCCTTTCGACGCGCAGGTAGATAGCCGCCGCATACGCCTTCTCCGATGCATCGCAGAAACCATGAAGCTCCATCTTTTCCGTCGGTGAGAATTGTACCCATCGTGGAATTTGGATTTCTCCTATTGCCGAGTACTCCATGGCAAACTTTGACCAGCGCTCAAGTGTTGTTGAAGATACCTGCTCATCCCAATCCGGTGATGATGATGGGTGCGAGCCACCCTAGGGGATCGAAAAATTTAGCGAGGGCTGACAAAATCTTGCGTTTTGTCACTACTTGAAATTGATCTAATTCCTTCGCAGCGAAGTAGAATTGATCCGAACGTGCATTCCGTCGTATACCGAGAGCCTTAACGCTGCTCGTATCTTCGGAGTACAAGAAGTCTTGGCTGAGCAAATGAGAAACCAGAATATCGCGCAAGACTTCTTTGCTATTGGCAGTCCACTTACGAAGTGGGAAACCTGCCGAACTTAAGGCCTCGGTGATTTGATCCCGGGCCTTAATGGTGGACTCTAAGTCGTGTCCACCTGCGAGCACGTCGTCGATGTACATGTGTTGCTTAAGGACTATAGAAACGATCGGAAGCGATTCGTGAACGTTGTGGGCTAGTTGCAGAAGCGTCCTTATTGCGAGATAAGGAGCGCAGTTACCACGAAAGTGACAGTATTCAATTGAAATTGACGAACTGGTGCACTTATTGAATCGCGAAATACTATTTTTTGAAATTTCCTCTGTTGAGGCTGAACTAGGATCTGTAGATACATTTTCTCTATGCCGCTACTAAAGACGAATTTGAATAATCTCCAGCGGAGAATCAGTATCGTCAGATCGCTTTGTAAAATTGGTCCAGGCAGTAGCACATCATTGAGGCTTACTCCATTATCCGATGGACAGGCGCATTAAACACCATCCGAACCTTCGTAGAAGTGCTTTCGGGTTTGGTAACCGCATGATGGGGCAGGTAATAACTATCGGACCGGCCCTCATCCAGGAAACTGGACACCTGAGTCATGTGACCCAGTTGCTGATACTTCTTGAGTACCCTAGTATATTCCTCTCGTAAAGAGGGATTTTTTGCCAGACGACCTTCGCTGCGAAAGAACTGCGAGAAAGCTATCTTTCGCGAACACTCTAGAGAAACCTCTGTCGAAAAATTCCGACGAAATGGTAACGAAACTATATATTTCCCCGATTCGTCTCGCTTGGTAGTACCTTTAAAAACCTCCTCGCAGTATTCCTCTTCTGGTGTACGAGCTCTGCTACGGGGCAGGTCGTCTAGTTCCTAAAAGGCTGCAAGCTGTCAATCCAGTGCCACCTCATTGTAGAATGAGACGCATGATGTTGTCGGCTTGGGTGAAGTCGTCCTTCCCGTCAGAATCCATCCGAAGACTGTCTCCTGAGCCAGCAACGAGCCAAGGACGTCCTTCCGTAGACCGCCGAGCATTATTTGCGGATAAACGTCGCCTCCCAAAACAAGATCGACTTGTTCGTTCGCAAAGAACCGTTTATCCGCCAAAATCAGCCCCGGAAACGAATGTTGTATAGCAGCATCGATATCGCAGGTCGGCAGATTTCCCGTCAGTTGCGGTAGCACTAGCGCCGTTGTCTGAATCACCACCAAAGGATCGACCGGGGATCCTAAGGTTATGGAACACGCCTGGCTGGTTTGCGCTGAAATCGTGTCGTTGATTCTACACACCCGTGCATTCACTTTCCTCGTTGGCAGCTTAATCCGACGTCGAAGTCATTCCATCATGAACGAACACTCAGATCCAGAATCTATGAGCGCTCTGGCCGAAAAAATAGACCCACGATGTCTAATTTTGACTTGAGCTGTTCCCAGTAGAACCCCTTTGTTCGTGTTCGTAAAACACGACTGTACTTGGGTGGGAGGCTCAGTATTACCACTGGAGGAACTGGTACCAGAAGTGGTCCGGTTGGAACTAGCTCCGGACCCACTTGGAGAAGGGTTCGAAAACCCGCTTTTTCTCGAAGTAGTTTGCTGAACTGGGTTCAAATGCAACAGTGAGTGATGCCTGGAGTGGCATACTGAGCAATTGAACGCGCTGGTGCACTTCGCGACCCCATGTCCGGAGGACAGGCAGTTCAGGCAGAGTTGACTCCTTCTAGCGAAGTTGCTTCTTTCTGAAGGAGCAATTTTTTGAAATCGTGGGCAAGATCGTATGCTGTGTGCATCTGAATTGCACAGCTTGCATTGATTCCTTGCCACATTCGCTTAAAAAGTTTGTAGTTTTCGACTTGAATTGTCGAAACTTGACTTAGAAGGCTGCGGTCTCTGTAACCGGGAAGTACTAGGCCCTCTAATGTCAAAGACAGTTTCTAAAGTCTGGAATCGACTTGTTAGAAATCTGTCCATATCTTTCCACTTAGGAATCTGCGTTTTTGCCTGGACCGAATGTTCCCACATTGAGAGGGTGACCTCAGGTAGGTTCGTTGAGCAAAGGTATGTTATGATCGCATCCCAATTCGTTATGTAAATTTTATGAATCTGGAGTGCCGATATGCAGTTATTAATTTCGCGTTGAAGATCTTTGATTGCACTTCCAGATTCAGTTCCTACCGGGGATAGGTTGAAGAGAATCTTCAATTGACTACTAACGAGAATTCTTTTATTCTCGTAGCGATCAGTAAGGTTTTTCCATGCCGTTGAAAATCCTTCATTTGTAAGTGGGCACTTACGAACTATTTCCATTGCTTCCCCCTGAGTATTTTGGTTTAAGTCAGAGGTGGACATTCAGACATATTGTTACATTTTTACAAGCATACTATTACTTTTTGTGTGTGAAGCAGCGAAAGCACGAATTTGAGCAAGTCGTTCGGTACAACAGCAGTGTACACTGAGTCTTGCTAGTTAACGTACAAATGTGCTATTCATTATTATTATTTATTGTTATTACTTTTTATTATTATTATTATTTATAATTATACATTATTTTTACTTTTTATTAGTATTATTATTTATTATTTTTCATTATTAATATTTATTTTATTATTATTTTTCATTTTTATTATTTATTTATTATTATTATTATTTATTACCCTTTTTTGCTTTTCAATAAGACTACCTATGTCTATTTCTCCTTCGTAGGTCTTAATAATAATAATAATAATAAAAGTTTGAAAGTTTTGATCGACAGTTTTTACACAAATTATTAGTTGACAAATACTATTTAGATCAGTACTCTCATCCAAACTGAGAGAAAAATATTTGTAATTTAGCAATCTATTTTTAGTCTCAGAGTGGATGAATTTGCTTATATCTTCAGTCCTACGTGTGACGGTACGACGAGATAAAGGTACTTTTTCTATGATTTTCAAAACTTCTTGCCCTTTTTCACCAAAACATTTCAAAACTTTTGAAGACAAATTTAAAAAAAAATGGCCATCTTCAAATGGGCGACATTGCTTTGCCAAAGCCAACGCAACAGTAAAAGATGCCTTTGTTAAAGACAAATCAATATCATTATTATTATTATTACCATTATCAGTTTCAGTATCATGATCATTTGCAATGAATTTTAAAAAAAATCCTGCTTGCAATTGTAAAAGCATTAGCTTCCGCTCACCTCCAGTAAAAAATTTAAAATTTTTATGGCAAGAGAAATAATGTCGGCTTAAACAAAATTTAGGATTGCGACCAATAACGTCGTTACAAATAAGACATTGTGCTCTTCCATCTTAATTTTCTATAAAGAAAAAATCATCTTCCCATTCGCGCATAAACATTGTTAGCTCTCACTGTATATTTGAAATAGCGCAGCGTGGTGTTGCTTGAACAATTGTTTGCATGCGACTGTTTTGCTTTCCCATAGCAACTGGTATGATTGCATTTAGTCTTCATTGTGCCGAGGGCTACCGATCGTTCGTATTCTATAAATAGCGTAATATTTGGTGCTGCTCGTCGCAGCAGAGGCCCTATGCACGCGAGTTTTATTTGTAGTCGCGGCGAACGGGTTTTTAAAAAAGATTACAAAGTTACAGCGAGGTGACGCGGATGGCGTGTATAAACAGACTCCTTTATTGAATTTATCAAACTTAAAACGAAACTTATTCTGTTAACAATTATTGCTTACTCACTAATTTCCGGCATAGGAAATTATTTACTGTTTGCTAAGCAATTTGTATAACAAATTGAAGATTCCTGGAAATATGTTTAACTTTTGATTTTCACTTGTTCTTTTTACACATAATTTAATAAATAGGCCGGAAGAGGTTTTAGGTTTCAATTTTGCTTATTTGCTTATTTGCATTAAAAACTTGTCAATATCGTCTGCTGCACCGTCAGGTGTTTTGGCATAATTGCTTACATATGTAACTCCTCCCCGCTTTAGACCAGAATTCTCCTGAATTCGTTTATTTAATTTGATAGTAATTTTTCTATGTTTGGTAATAATTACCATAGCAATTATTATAATTATAATCATACTTAGAATATTGAAGATGATATTTTACTATGAATTTTCAATTTAAAAATGCTTTCTATATTTGATCTATGTTCCTCTATTATTTCATCAAATGTAATGTAAAATTCCGAATATCTTCATATTTTAAGCTTACAACAGTTTCTTTTATATTTTCAATATAATTGGAAAAATAGTAGTCGTTAATTTTTATTGAACAATTATTAAATCGTATTAAATAGTTACCATTTATAATTGGTTGTTCTTGATAGCATGAATGATTAAGCTGTAAATTTATTGCATTTTTAACTATAATTGTTTTAATATTTATTTCTAATATTTCCAGTTCTCCATTTTTAGTAAGATGACAATTTCTTTTGAAAATACAATGATTACTAATTTTCATTTGTTTCAATGATTTATTTTCTTCAAAAGTTAATGTTTTATTTTCATAATTGAATATTTGTTCTATTTTCGCTTCTATTTCATCTTTTTCTTTATTAGATATTGGAATGATTGTTCTTATGTTTACCTTTTCAAAGTTTTTTGGTATTTTTATGCCGAATACTAAAAATGTGTTATTTACACTTACTGTGCCTAATTGTAAATATTCGAGTTTGTCATAGTCGATATTATATTTCACAATTTCTTCATGAGTTAATATATTTGGATGTAAGATCCCATATTTCGCTGATACAATATTTTCTTGAATGTGTTCAATTTTACTTTTTAATAATTGAATCTTTGTATATTGCTCTAGGTATAAATTTTGTTTGTAATCATCATATACGAATTTATTTATGGAATTAAGTTCCTTTTCTATATTGTTTTCTTCTTTTTCTTGTCCGACAGGGTGAATTGTTGATATTTGTTGGAACGATTTTCCGTCATCCCTTGTCAAGTTTGGTTTGGAGACAAACCGGTTTCGGCGTTGTGCCATCTTCAGTGTCACAGAACGAAATTTGACACTGAAGATGGCACAACGCCGAAACCGGTTTGTCTCCAAACCAAACTTGACAAGGGATGACGGAAAATCGTTCCAACAAATATTCCTTTTCTATCTTTATTCTATCACTTTTAACAATGTTCTTTAGATGGTCAATAGCTGACGCAAAATAATCGTTTACTTTTATTTGTCGATTAATTGTATCATTGGTCTGTAAAAAATGTCTTTGTATATTTTGTCTGTCGTCCTCATCCATAGTTCCAAAGAGCCATTTTGATATATTGCCTACTGCATTAACTAATCCTCGTTTATGTCTAGTTCTAATGGGCATTAGTGTCAATACCTTATTCCTTACGTCTAACAATTCCCTTTGTAATATTTCTTTATTTTCTAGCTTCATTAAAATTATATTGTCCGTCATATCGTGTACAATATTTTCTAATTGTTGGACGTCAATCATGTGTAGAATTATGTCACTGTCGATAGGTATTTCCTGATGTCTGATTTGTAGGTCTATAAATCCCGTTTGTTCAGTTAGTTCTGTTAATGTCATTGTCGCCCTGCATTGTGGTATCGTCAATTTTATTGCTATTATCAGCATCCATATCTGTAAATTTTAATGGTCGTTTAATATTTCTAACATGAACTTTCTCTAATTTTTGTTTCCTATATTTGGGTTGCTCCTTGTGTCTAACCGCCTTGTAATTTTTAATGAATCCTTCTGATCTTTGCTCTGTATATTCTTCTCTATTTTTGTTAAATTTTGTTATTGAGTTCTCCTTTGCTTGTTCCAAATTTTTTCTTACAATTTCCTTATCTACTTTGTTATTATGTACTTCGTTAGGTGTGAATTTTATAGTAGAATGAAACCTTTCATTATAATATCTAATTGCTTTTTGTATTAGTTGCTTGACAGATATACCTTTGTTTAATTTATATAATATTCTAAACTTTTCTGAAATTGTATTGTGGAATCTTTCAATATCTGCGTTACCCGTGTGACTATTGGGTTTGGTTAAATGAAGTTCTATATTTTCATTGTTTAGAAATTCCTTAATCCTTGTCGCGTTAAATTCATTATCTGCAATAATTTTTCTAGGTTTTCCTATTTTGGTAAAGTAGTCCTCCAATTGTTCAATGAAAGTAATATGATTTCTGTCATTTAAAGGATATGCTACTCCATACTTAGAAAATTTATCTATTATTGTTAAGAAATGGAATCTTTTTATAACATAGGTATCTATGTGAATAATTTCATTATTTTTTGTAGGTGTTTCCGTATGCGAAAATTTTGGTTTAATTGGTCTCCTATCATATTTTATCTCTTGACATGTTTCGCATTGGTTAACAACAATTTGTATTAACTCTGCTAATTTCGGATAGTAAATTTTATTTCTAAGTTATTATATGTTTCCTGTATGCCTGAGTGCATACTTTCTCTAACGTGATATAGCGAAATTTGTTTAACTGCTTCGACTTCAGTTTCGATGTCTTGTGCTCTGATTGTGCACTTTATAAATTCTAATTGATTATCGTTAGAAAACATTTCTATGAGTTTTTCTTGAACTACATTATATTGGCGTTCAGAAAGCTCTGAAAAAATCCCAACTTTTCCTTTTGTTATATAATTTCTAAATATTTCACCTAGTCTATCAAAATCATATTCCGAAATGAAAATAATTATTTTTCCATGTAATCTTTTTAATTCTTCTGTTTTGTTATTTGTCAAAATAATTTGTGTTTTATATTTATTTACTATTTCCTCCTTTATATAAAAGTGATCCTGTAAATTTTCTTCCGCTGAATGGACCGTTTGCATTGATGCATCGTCCTCTAAATTATCGATAATATTTGGGTCATATTCGGTATTTTCGACCGTATTTTCACCCTCCTCCTTGTCTTCAATAACGTCCTCGTTATTTTGTATTCTGCTAAGAAAATCCGCTACTCTGTTTTCTTTTCCCTTAATGTATTCAATATGAAATTGGTATTCTCCTAACTTTAATAACCATCGTTGGTGTCTTGGCGACATATCTTTGCCTCTATATTTTGAATGCAAGTATTTACATAATTGGTTGATGATCTGTAACTATTTTAAATTTCCTTCCATATAAGTATGGCCTGAAGTAATTTACACTCCATATAATTGCCAAAAATTCCTTATCTGTTGCTGAATAATTTTTTTCATGATTGTTAAGTGTTCTTGATGCATAGCAAATTGGGCTACCTTCGCATAATCTTTAACGAATTTTCTGTAGTAACCAGTTATACCTAAAAAACTCTTTATTTGTTTCTCTGTTTTTGGTAGTTCTAGTTCTTCTATTACTTTAATTTTATTTGGATTGGGCTTCATGCCATCTTTTGTTAAAATATGTCCTAAAAATTCTGTCTCTTTTTTCAAAAAATTGCACTTATCCATTTGTATTTTTAAATTTTTCTTCTCTAGTACTTTAAAAATGTCTTTGATTGCTTTAATATGTTCCTGTAGTGTTGTGCTAAAAATAAGTATATCATCCAAATATACAACACACGTTTTATTAATAAAATCTCTTAAAATTTCGTTCATCAGACGTTGAAAGGTTGCAGGTGCATTCTTTAACCCGAATGGCATCCTTGTAAATTCATACAGGCCATGAGGTGTTACGAACGCTGTTTTACACCTATCTTCCTCTCTTATTGTGATTTGATGATACCCTTTTGCTAAATCTATTGTCGTAAAGTATTGGGCGCGTCCCAATTTATCTAAAATTGAATCAATGTTAGGTAAGGGGTATTTATCATCTATTGTTACCTCATTTAATTTTCTATAGTCTACCACTATCCTGTACTTCTTTTTTCCTGAGTTATCCAGTTTCTTTGGTATCACTATTAAAGGACTGGAATATCTAGAATAACTTTTTCTAATAATTCCTTGCTCCTCCATCTCTTTAACTTGTCTACGCACTTCCTCTTCATGTTGAGGTGGATACCTGTATAATTTAGAATTTATTTGTGCTTCTGTGGTAGTTCTTATTTCGTGCTGGATTTCTGTTGTACTAGTTAATTTTTCTCCTTCTTTAAATAATAACTTTTCATAAGTTTTTAATAGTTTCGTTATTTCCTTAAATTCTTCCGCATTTAAATGATCTACTTGCATTCCTTTAAATTTTTCATTTGTCACCTCTAGTGAACAAATTTCTTTAAAAATGAAGGGTTTATTTAAAAATTCTGACTCTTTTTCTTTAAGAGTAATCTTACCATCTACCAGATTTATCATGGTATTTAGATGATTCAATAAATCAATGCCTATTATAAAATTATATTTCCTACCTTGCAATGGTGTTGATCTCCACCTTATGTATGCGTTATCTGGTAAGTTAAATTCAATTGGTGCTCTTGTATGCACTTTGTGGGTAATTTTTTCTTTACTAGTTACTGTGCTAATTATAATTTCATTTTCAAGGGGTATTTTTTCGAATTCATTTAGTTCTGAATCGATTAAACTTATGCTTGCCCCCGTATCTATTAACGCTATGTACTTTTTATTTTCGATAGTTATTGTTATTCGCGGTAAGCTCTCTGAGGCTTCTTTATAAAAAAAATAGCATTATTTACTTCACAATCATCAGCTTCCCTGTTGCTTTGCCTAGGCGATTGCAAGCGATTTTGGCTGCTACTGCTACTAGGGTGTCCTGCAACTCGAGTTCTGTCTTGATTTGCTTCTACGTTGTCTACCTCCATAGGTTCTCCTTTATCTAGCTTAAATTGGTTAGAATTACCACTTTTCTTCACTTGATTTGAATAGTAATCTCTATAGTTTAGGTTCCTTTGACCTGAATTATTCTCTCCGTATCCTCTGTTATTGTAATTCTGTTTAGGTTAGGTTAGGTTGGAATGGCTGGGAAGAGACCCTCCCTTGCACTTAGGCCTAGCGAGGCCCATTGTACCGCCATATGCGAGTTCGCTTCTCAATTCTCCTGCACATCGGGTTCAAACCATTTTGTTGACTTGATAAATTTCGACAGTGCTTTTGGGTTTATTAGCGCTATCTCCGCGAGGCTTTGTAGAGTTGGTCTGCCAAGCGTGCGAAGTCTTCTTCTGCTTAAAGCTGGACATTGGCAAAGTAGGTGTTCCACGTTTTCTTCTTCTTCGTCGCAACTTCGACAGTGTTCCGGAGCATTTACTCCTAGTCTTTTCGCATGAGTACCAATTAGACAGTGCCCTGTGAGGGTTCTTGTTAAGGCAGAGACTTCGCTTCTCTTTAGCCCCAGAAGGTTTGATGTGCGCCTTTTATCGTAAGACGGCCACGTGAGTTTGGAGATTTCGCAGTGTGGGTGACTACCCCAACGTTCATTCGCCACCTTTATGGTGTTATGCTTGATTTGTAGTTTAAAAGTGGCAAGTGGTATACCTAACCTGTTCCTACTCGGAAGGATCGGGGTGGTCGTACCATTCCTTGCCAGTTCGTCCGCTTTGCAGTTGCCCTCGATATCGCGGTGTCCAGGCACCCATATGAGTTGAATTCTATAATGCTGAGCCATCTCGTTTAGAGATCTGCGGCATTCAGTGAGAGACTTCGTATTGTCTATACAGGAGTCTAGCGCCTTCAGTGCAGCTTGGCTGTCAGAAAAGATAAAGACCTGTTTGCTTTCTTTAGGGTTTTTGATTAGGTGCTGTGTAGCCTCCTGGATGGCCAGCACTTCCGCTTGGTACACGCTACAGTGGTCGGGGAGTCTGAACGATGTTTCAAGTTTTAGTTCTGGGGAGAATACACCTCCCCCGACTTTTCCGTTGAGTTTGGAGCCATCAGTGTAAATGTTGATGGCCTTAGGCATATGGTGTGGTCTTGTGTACCAATCCTGTCGGGTTGGTACGATGACTTCATAGTCCTTTTTAAAGGAAGCTGATGGTGTACAGTAGTCCGTATTTGTTGGTATTTGAATTGGAGCCATTTTTCTTAGAATTTCTGTGTGGCCAAGTGTGCTCTGGGTCCAGAACCCAGCTTCTCTAAGTCTTAAAGCTGTGATAGCGGCTACCTCTTGAGCTACTACGTCAAGAGGTGGCAGGTGTAGTATGGCGTTTAGAGCCTCAGTGGGTGAGGAGCTTAGGGCTCCACTTATGCAGAGCTCCGCGCTTCTTTGTACTCTCTGCAGTTGTTTAAGCGTTGTTGATTTTACTATAGTGGGCCACCAGACCAAGGCTCCGTATAATAGGATTGGGCGGACGATGGCTGTATAGATCCAGTGTACTATCTTAGGGGAGAAACCCCATTTTACACCAATAGCTTTTTTGCAAGTGAAAAGGCCGTAGTGGCTTTCCTTATTCGCTCCCTTGTGTTGTCTTTCCAGTACAGCTTATTGTCTAAAATCAGACCCAGGTACTTCGCGGTACTTTTAAGAATTAGGCTTTTGCCATCAAGTTTCGGTAGTGTGAGAGTGGGTATCTTATACCTTCTGGTGAATAGCCCTAGTTCTGTTTTATCAGGATTCACTTCTAGACCACAGTCTTTGGTCCACGTGACAAGTGAAGTGAGAGCTGTTTCCATGAGTTCGCATAGCGTCTGAGGAAATTTTCCTCTCACAATTACCGCGACATCGTCGGCGTACGCGATCACCTCGTAACCATTTCCTTCCATGCGTCGCAAGAGCTTATTTACAGTTACCACCCATAAAACTGGAGATAGAACTCCTCCTTGTGGAGTGCCTCTGTTTACGGGTCTGCGAACGGTGCTTTCCCCCAGCTGCGAACACACTACCCTGCTGGTGAGCATTTGGTGAATGAGTCCAACTAGAGAGCTGTCCATTCGCAGATCCCTGAGAGCCGAGGTAATCGCTCGAGGGGTTACATTGTTGAATGCCCCCGCAATGTCGAGAAATGCAACAAGTGCGAATTCTTTTTCTTCCAGGGATTTTTCAAGCTTGGAAACCAGTGAGTGGAGTGCTGTCTCCGTGGACTTGCCTGTTTAAATTGACCCGAATTCTTTTCAGGATTTGTATTGTAATTTTGTTTATTTTGTCCTACTTTATTTTCTCTGTCTGGCAATTTATCCTTTTGTTTATTGTCATAATAACTTCTGTTATTTTTATAATATCCGTCCGTCTTCCTAAACTTTTTGAATTCCGACCTAATACATGTGTCCTCGAACCTTCTCCTTGTCATAATGTCTAAAATCTTATGCAAGTCCTGTTCTTCATATATTTTGTCTAACAAAGTTCCCTGAGTCATTTCTTTCAGTGTATTAACTAGCAAACTGTCCACGTTACTAAGGTCAATTCCTACCTCGTCCTTGTGGTACACTTTTACTTCATCTGCCTTATATTTGCTATTATAGCTAACTCACTCACCGTATTCGCCTTCATGTGGCAAATTCGTCTATATAATTCGTGCGGTTCTGCATCAGGCTTGTATCGAAGTTTAAGCGCCTTTTTTATCTCTGCCCAGTTGTCGGGATGTGGAATATTTATAATTACGTCTTTTGCCTCTCCTTGTATTGTTCTATAGAATACTGCCCTCGTTGCTTCTTTTCGTGTTTCCTCGTCTTTTATGCTTGAGAGTAAGTACTCTACTCCACTCATAAAGGAGTTTATTGTTACCTGGGTAAATGTTGAATGTTTTTCAGTATCCTTTGCAATCCGTTGTCATTTGTTGTTGTTGTTGTTGTTGTTGTAGCGGCTAGCTACACCCCACTGGGTTGGCGGACTCCCTCAATCGTTATCGTCAAGCTCAACTAACGAAAGGTCCAGGAAACGAGCTGTTTCAACAGGGTCGGACCATAGGGAGAGGGGTGTTAGTTGAGTAGGTTTGGCCGGGCATGTGAATAGGTGATTGGTGTCGTGCGGAGACTCTTCACATGCCGGGCACGTGTTGGGGGTGTCGGGGTTGATCCTGGATAAGTAGGAGTTTAACCTGCTACAATATCCAGATCTGAGCTGGGCCAGAGTTACGCGGGTCTCACGAGGCAGCTGGAGCTCCTCAGCTGCAATGGGTGGTGGTTGGACTCCCAGGACTGCACTCACAGGGCGGCTGTCGATGTGTTTGGCCACCGACTCCCTGTGAATGCTGTCCAGAGCCTGTCGGTACGTCCTTGGGTCCAGCGGTCGGTGTACGTATGTCTGGACCTCGTCCGTCAGTTGTGAGAGATGTCCCCTGATGTGCCTGGGTGCCGGCTCCAGCGCGAGCAGGTCTCTATTGGGGTGCCCCGGACGGTGGCATCCCAGTAGAAACTGCTTTGTGAGCATAATGTTGTGCTCCTGCACTGGGAGCACGTTAGCCTCATGGTAGAGGTGATCCACAGGCGTCATCAGGAGACATCCCGTCACTGTCCTGAGTGCGGCGTTCTGACAGGTCTCCAGTCTTGACCACTGAGTCCTGCTAGTTCCAGGCGACCAGATTGGCGCGGCATAATTTAGAACCGGCCGGCCAATCGCCTTGTATGTTGCCAACAACGTTTCTTTGTCTTTGCCCCAAGTGCTGCCGGCGAGCGACTTGAGGACTTTGTTGCGGCTCTGTACCTTATTGACGATTGCGGTTGTATGCGCTGAGAAGGAGACCAGGCTGTCGAGGGTGACTCCCAGGATCTTCGGGTGGTTAACCGTCGGGATGGGGGTCCCCTCGATATGGATGTCGAGGGTGAGCCCGACCTCCTTCGTCCAAGATGTGAAAAGGGTCGCCGTGGACTTAGCAGGAGACAGCGTCAGATTCCGTCCTGTGAAGTAGTGAGCAAGGTCAGGGAGGTAGCTGTTCACTTTGGAGCACAGGCCATCAATTCCATTGCCGGTAGCCATTATCGTGCAGTCATCGGCGTACGAGACCAGTGTGACTCCCTCTGGCGGGGAAGGGAGTCGCGAGATATAGAAGTTGAATAATAGGGGGGATAGGACGCCACCCTGTGGTACCCCCTGCTTGATTCTTCTCGCTTTTGACACTGAGTCACGGTAGCACACCGACGCTTGACGACCACACAGGTAGTTCGCGGTCCATCGCTTCAACGCCGCTGGGAGAGGTGAGGCCTCCACGTCCTTCAACAAGATGGAGTGGCTGACTGTGTCGAAGGCCTTCGACAAGTCCAAAGCCACGAGGACGGTTCTCTCACAGGGGCGGTTGCCGTTGAGACCACGATTAATCTGGGTGTTTATAGCGTTAAGTGCTGTTGTGGTGCTATGCACTTTCCGGAAGCCGTGTTGATGCTTCGCCGGGCTGAGATGGTAGTTGAAATGCGGGAGTAGCAGGGCCTCAAGTGTCTTGACCACTGGAGAAAGCAGGGAGATCGGCCGATAGGACTCGCCTTGGCCGGCCGGTTTCCCTGGTTTCAGCAGTGGTATCACCCTACTGGTCTTCCAGATATCCGGAATGACCGTGGTGGATAGCGACAGATTGAGGACCCTGGTGAGATATGCTACTCCCGCGGTGCCCAATTTTTTCAGCATCAACATGCTTAACCCGTCTGGGCCAATGGATTTGGAGGCTTTCGCCTTCCCGATGGCTTCCTTCACCTCAGTGGTAGAGGGGACAATTGGTGCGCTTGGTGTTGACTTGCGCAGCCTTCTGGTGACTGACCGTTTGGTTCTGTCGGCCGAAGGATGCAATGTGAATTGTCGACTGAAATAGTTCGCGCATCGCTTCGGGTCCGACGAGGCGTGGTCTCCAAAGGAGATTTCTGTTCGATCATCACGCCTCGTCGGATTGGACAGGGACCTCACGGTCGACCATAGTTTGCCCACTCCGGCACCGAGGTTGCAGGACTTCAGGTGCTCCCTCCACTTGTTCCGCTTGTGAACGTTGACCAGGCGTTGGATCTCCCCGTTTAGTTGCCTAATACGGGGATTACCGGGGTCCGCCTGCCGGAGGTGGTCGCGTTCATCCGCTAGAGACACCGCTTCACCCGGGAAGTCAGGACGGATCATAGGGATCCTCCCTGCCGGAATGAAACGGGCTGCAGCGGACTTCACCACCCTGCGGAACAAGCGCTCGCCCACGCGAACGTCGGTTGGAGTTGAGAGAGCACTGAAGGCGTCTTCAGTGAAATCCTCAAACCGCTCCCAGTCAGCTTTTTTGAAGTTGACATAGGTGTGGCGGTCTGAGGCAACATAGTTGGCAGGTCTGTCAATCGAGATGATTATGGGTAGGTGGTCTGATGCAAGCGATAGCATAGGTCGCCACGTTATGTTATTTATCAGACCTGCGCTAGCTATTGTTAGATCTGGCGAGCTGCTGCAACTACCCACAATCCTGGTGGGGGCTTCGTCGTTCATGGTGCAGAATGTCGAATCGTCTATCTGCTCTGCCAAAATATTTCCCCTACGATCATTTGATAGGCTTGAGAACCAAAGATCGTGGTGCGCATTAAAGTCTCCGACTACCAAACGGTTTTCACCACTGAGGAGCGCACCTATGTCAGGGTGATATCCAGCGGGGCAGCAGGAGACAGGGGGTATATATGTGTTGAATATTTCGAGCTCGACATCGCCTGACCGGACAGCAATCCCTTGACATTCTAAGGTGCTGTCCCTTGGGTCGATGTCTGCATCGATAAGACGATACTGCACGGTGTTGTGTAGGATGAAGGCTAGGCCTCCACCATTATCTCGCTCGCGATCTCTACGAAGCACGTTGTAACCGTCGCAGTTCGTTAACGTTGAGCTGCGACGTAGCTTCGTTTCTTGGACCGCAGCTATTAACAGTCCGTGCCGAGCCATGAAGGCAACCACCTCCGAGATCTTGCTCGAGAGTCCGTTGCAGTTGAACTGTAGGAGTCTTGTCTGTCTCGGTAAGGTTGTCGCGTTGAGGGGGGTGAGGGACTGGATCCGAGGGCCGGCCCGCCCCGGCTGTGCTTCCCGCAGTGGTGGTAAAGGCCCAGTGGATGTTGTGGGCGGTGTCGTGAGCGACACTGGCGGGGGGTTGTTGCGGCAGCAGGAGGCGGTAAAGCTCTCGGACCAGTCCCTTGTGGTGCGTAGGCCAGAGCGTCGGTGAGGTGTTGTCATTTGTAGTTTGTCTTTGCTGAAGCTGCATGTAGGCCTGCCGAAGTTGCTCCAGTTGTTGCTCCCTCCGATTGAGCTCTTCAATCAGCTCCACGTTCGGGAAGTGAGTCTGTTCCTGCTGTGCCATCCTTCTTTCGTCAAACGCCTTCTGTCTTCTCTTCTTAATTTTGGTTTCTTTATTCTTTTCCGTTCACTGCACGTTGTTTGGTGAATAAGCGTCTTTTTTGTTTTTAGATCGCTTTTCACTTCAAACACTCTAAAGTTGATTTAATTTATGTTATATTTTTGGTATATATCCCTTTGTGTTGGTGATTAAGCGCCTCTTTTTTTTCAGGTCGCTTTTCACTTCAAGCACTTTTCATAGTCAATATAATTTGCTTTATATTTTGTTATATCCTGGAGGGTCCGGTCAGCTCCTGAGCTGGCTACAGATTCGCAGGATTAAATAAGGGTATTATAATACACGATTATTAAGAAAGTTACGTCACACGACCGTATTTCCGAATCACTGTCCAAGCCTTATTACTTTCTAGGTAAGGAGTACCGACTCCGCCAGTTTTATTTGTAGTCGCGGCGAACGGGTTTTTAAAAAAGATTACAAAGTTAAGTTACAGCGAGGTGACGCGGATGGCGTGTAAAAACAGACTCCTTTATTGAATTTATCAAACTTAAAACGAAACTTATTCTGTTAACAATTATTGCTTACTCACTAATTTTCGGCATGGGAAATTATTAACTGTTTGCTAAGCAATTTGTATAACAAATTGAAGATTCCTGGAAATATGTTTAACTTTTGATTTTCACTTGTTCTTTTTACACATAATTTAATAAATAGGCCGGAAGAGGTTTTAGGTTTCAATTTTGCTTATTTGCTTATTTGCATTAAAAACTTGTCAATATCGTCTGCTGCACCGTCAGGTGTTTTGGCATAATTGCTTACATATGTAACTCCTCCCCCCTTTAGACCAGAATTCTCCTGAATTCGTTTATTTAATTTGATAGTAATTTTTCTATGTTTGGTAATAATTACCATAGCAATTATTATAATTATAATCATACTTAGAATATTGAAGATGATATTTTACTATGAATTTTCAATTTAAAAATGCTTTCTATATTTGATCTATGTTCCTCTATTATTTCATCAAATGTAATGTAAAATTCCGAATATCTTCATATTTTAAGCTTACAACAGTTTCTTTTATATTTTCAATATAATTGGAAAAATAGTAGTCGTTAATTTTTATTGAACAATTATTAAATCGTATTAAATAGTTACCATTTATAATTGGTTGTTCTTGATAGCATGAATGATTAAGCTGTAAATTTATTGCATTTTTAACTATAATTGTTTTAATATTTATTTCTAATATTTCCAGTTCTCCATTTTTAGTAAGATGACAATTTCTTTTTAAAATACAATGATTACTAATTTTCATTTGTTTCAATGATTTATTTTCTTCAAAAGTTAATGTTTTATTTTCATAAGTGAATATTTGTTCTATTTTCGCTTCTATTTCATCTTTTTCTTTATTAGATATTGGAATGATTGTTCTTATGTTTACCTTTTCAAAGTTTTTTGGTATTTTTATGCCGAATACTAAAAATGTGTTATTTACCCTTACTGTGCCTAATTGTAAATATTCGAGTTTGTCATAGTCGATATTATATTTCACAATTTCTTCATGAGTTAATATATTTGGATGTAAGATCCCATATTTCGCTGATACAATATTTTCTTGAATGTGTTCAATTTTACTTTTTAATAATTGAATCTTTGTATATTGGTCTAGGTATAAATTTTGTTTGTAATCATCATATACGAATTTATTTATGGAATTAAGTTCCTTTTCTATCTTTATTCTATCACTTTTAACAATGTTCTTTAGATGGTCAATAGCTGACGCAAAATAATCGTTTACTTTTATTTGTCGATTAATTGTATCATTGGTCTGTAAAAAATGTCTTTGTATATTTTGTCTGTCGTCCTCATCCATAGTTCCAAAGAGCCATTTTGATATATTGCCTACTGCATTAACTAATCCTCGTTTATGTCTAGTTCTAATGGGCATTAGTGTCAATACCTTATTCCTTACGTCTAACAATTCCCTTTGTAATATTTCTTTATTTTCTAGCTTCATTAAAATTATATTGTCCGTCATATCGTGTACAATATTTTCTAATTGTTGGACGTCAATCATGTGTAGAATTATGTCACTGTCGATAGGTATTTCCTGATGTCTGATTTGTAGGTCTATAAATCCCGTTTGTTCAGTTAGTTCTGTTAATGTCATTGTCGCCCTGCATTGTGGTATCGTCAATTTTATTGCTATTATCAGCATCCATATCTGTAAATTTTAATGGTCGTTTAATATTTCTAACATGAACTTTCTCTAATTTTTGTTTCCTATATTTGGGTTGCTCCTTGTGTCTAACCGCCTTGTAATTTTTAATGAATCCTTCTGATCTTTGCTCTGTATATTCTTCTCTATTTTTGTTAAATTTTGTTATTGAGTTCTCCTTTGCTTGTTCCAAATTTTTTCTTACAATTTCCTTATCTACTTTGTTATTATGTACTTCGTTAGGCGTGAATTTTATAGTAGAATGAAACCTTTCATTATAATATCTAATAGCTTTTTGTATTAGTTGCTTGACAGATATACCTTTGTTTAATTTATATAATATTCTAAACTTTTCTGAAATTGTATTGTGGAATCTTTCAATATCTGCGTTACCCGTGTGACTATTGGGTTTGGTTAAATGAAGTTCTATATTTTCATTGTTTAGAAATTCCTTAATCCTTGTCGCGTTAAATTCATTATCTGCAATAATTTTTCTAGGTTTTCCTATTTTGGTAAAGTAGTCCTCCAATTGTTCAATGAAAGTAATATGATTTCTGTCATTTAAAGGATATGCTACTCCATACTTAGAAAATTTATCTATTATTGTTAAGAAATGGAATCTTTTTATAACATAGGTATCTATGTGAATAATTTCATTATTTTTTGTAGGTGTTTCCGTATGCGAAAATTTTGGTTTAATTGGTCTCCTATCATCAGAGAACTTATATTTGACAGAGAAGATTTTCACGCGAATATCAGTGTGAATTGTCAAAATCCAAGTGAATGTCTTGCAGAATGCCACCACGCCAGGGCTAACAGGGGAAATAGCGAGAGTGGCAAGTTAACAGAGCTGAGTGAGGTCGAAAGAAATTTAACAGCTTGTATATTCTCATAAATGTAAGAAAAATAGACTTATTTTGATAATTTTCATAATTTAATAAAAAGCAGAAAAATTATAATATGTTTGATAAAATGTATATTCATATTATGTGCATTTGTGAAATTACTGACTGAAGCCGCCCCTATTTTGTTTTATGAATATGTATTAAGGTAATGCACAAATGTGAGCATAATCCACCTGTTGTTTTGCCGACGGCATTACGGCAATTTATGAATTTCGTTGGATATTGGAAAAATAAAGTAAAAAGCCGAATTGTATTTATTAAATTGTAATAACCTTTGTTTTATTAGTTAATGAAGAGTCCTCTTTTGTGTTATTTGTGTGTACGTACATATGATATGATAAGATTTGCTATAATGGTGGTGCGCAAACGCAAATGTTAAAATGCCGTCGGCGATTTGAATTTGTTGGCACATAATTTTTAAGCTTTTATATAATAAGTTATTCGCAAAAATTACTGCAAATCATGTGTATACATATGTATGTACATTCATAAATGCATGGATATTAATTTAAAACTTTTTTTCCTTCCAAACTTTGTTTATACTTGAGCATTTATGTATTATACTAGGTAAAATGAATAGTTATTTAAGTACCATATGCATGCATGTCCACATTTTATGTACGTAAATAGTACCCCAATAAATATATGTATGTATGTACATTGATATATGTACATACATACATACATACATATGTATATGTACCATACCTGTGCATCAATATAAACCCCCATTCAACATAATACATCGATAATCGATATTTTACCCATTATATGTACATATGTATATAATTATCTATACCCATTGTACATACATACATATATACCTATTTATATAAATACTTTAGATATATAAATGCTTCTATAAAATCAAATGAACTCGTAGTTACATAATCATATACATAAATCAACCTTGACCTACATCACATGCCAAAATATTAATTCAAGGACAAATGACGTCTTTGTACATACAAATATACGCACATATTTATATTTATACATATTTACATATCGACGTGCGCACACTTCTGTCCTCACTTCCCGCAGCAACTGCTACATCAACAGTTACGCCGGCGCCATAAATCCTAAACCATTTCATTCATAAATTGCGCTTGCGTAAAACCCATTTCATTCATAAATTGCAGCACAACTTAAAATCTGCCAGCGAAGCACATTTTTCGCGATCTTGCAAAAATTTATAAATTTGAACATTTTCGTCTTCAGCTTTGCAAGTACAGGGGCGCTGCCTATTTCTGGCCCAGTCCGGCAAATGTGTTGTTGAAAAATAAATAAAAATATGAATATTAGACATTCCTCAGCTAATACGATACTCTTTTACCAAATTCATATCTAATTTATGAATATTTAATCATTACGAACCATTATATTGTAAAATACTAATAAAAATATATGAATGCATTCGGTATTATTTCGCAAAATCGGACTTGCCTAGAGAAATACTCAGCACATCTTCATCACCTCAATACGCGCTGTGTACATTTGTATGAGCTTATATATATATGTAAATATGTAGCCGAATTTTGTCGCATTTGAACAACAGTGTTGGTCATCACTGAATTTGCAAACCTTTTACTGCAATTTGTAGTCGGAGTAGGAAATCTACCACTTTATGAAAAGAAGTTACAGAAATTCATAATTAATTTTCACTTTTAATTTATTTTAAAAATGTATCACACTATATCCCACCTTAATAAGTATTAAGCAGCCATATATTATTGATTTTCTCCCAGTTAAACGTCTCTGACGATATTTTTTTATTACTTCTATTTTTCCTTGGACCTACTGCGAAACGAAAATTATTTGCACCCAACTCTAATTTATGGTGGTGGTTTATTACCTTCGTCTCGCAGCAGAATTGTCGGAAATCTGAGCAGAAGCAAGCATTTAGAGCTCAAGGGTGGTTTGCGGGCACGTGAACAAGTGTACGTTTGTGCATATTTATATTTGTGTGTATATAAAACACATTCGTATGCTACGGAATTTGTGATTTTGGTGATGGTTGGCATATTTTTGTTAGATTTCAATATCTTACGAGAAGGATCAACATTTCATGGTATAAAAGACAAATTATTTTATTCTTTATTTTAAAAACTTTATTTAATAATAAACAATTTACCAATTAATAAGAATTTTATAAAAATATTTATTTTAATAAATGGAATAAATGAGAAATGTACTGAAATTAGAGAAAAATATACTGAAATTAAATAAAAATATGCTGCAATTAGAAAGAAATAACAAAATTATTAGCTTATTAGAGAATATTTAAAAAAAAAATGTTACGAAAATGGTTTTGCTGGAAAAAGAGTTGCAAAAGTGTCATTCTTACGAATATTGACACTTTTTCACACTACTTAAAATATTAGAGTTTCCAGAAAGGGCTCGGCAATGTTGTAATTTGATATTTGACTAATTTAAAGAAGAAAATATATATTTACATATATGGTAAGCCAAATAAAAAATTACGAACTCTATCAAGATTGGTCCGAATACTCTATTAAATTAAGTTATTGCGTTTTACCTGCTTTTTTACCCTAGAGGGTTATTCTTATTTAAATTGCATACAAATTTAGGACGAGTAGTCGATTTACTAATTATAACCGTCTGGGGTATAAAAAAGCTAGGCTCTGTTGCAAAACTAAAGGGTATCTGGAAGAAAAATAAAGAAAAGCTGTAAAGAGAAAACCCCTGAAAAAATAAGAAAAGCTGTAGAGAAAAAAACCTGAAAACAGAAGAAACGCTGAAAAAAAGAGCAAAGCTGAAAAGAAATTCTGAAGTAAAAATTATTTACATGATTAATTATATTGCATAGTAATATATTTTTGACTTAAATTTTTACTTACCATAAGAAACATTACTAATTTCATTGTCGGGATCTTGGCCTACGGATTACAACTTTTTTAGCTTATCCACCCGTTTTTGACATCTTGCAACGTTTGTCTGTTCGCGCAACAACCACTTTGAGTTTTTAAAAAGAAGAACAGTGATCAAGAAGTCCAAAAGCTTTATTCGGTGTTCTCGACATTCACCAGAGACGAGGAACCACTCGGGAAAGACTTGCTCGGTTTTTTCTTTGATGGTGGACAACAATAGTTCTTTTATACCCGATATATGAGCGTATTTTGCGAAGAGCTGTCGGTACCAGATCATCTGGAGGCGGCACACTTCGAAAACCCTGTCTTCTGGATTGACAAGCCGTAAATCGGTGTCTTCCGTGAAGTTTTTTGCTCTTATCAGGGCTTCGGAGTGTAGTTTTTGCTCTCCTTGTGTTTTCGTCATGACCTTTGCGCATTTTTCGCATTTCAGTTTACACAAAATTTTCTGGTAAATACCATAGCCAGTGTAGTACCGTTGCACCTGTACCTCAGCTTTATCTTCTACTTCAGCAAAATCTTCATCGGGTATGTCAATGTCGTCCACAGCAAGTCTCTCCGTTTGTGGTTCGCCAGCAACTGCTTCCAGATGAGAATCGTCGGAATTTAGATTCCACTCTAAATTAATGTCATCATCATCTTCGCAGTTGCCTCCTTTTCTCTCAAATCTCTGGCGAAGTATCTTCATAGATAACAACCGTGCCACAATATACTGCACATCATGTGCTGAAGGATGGGTATTAATACCTTGACTCGCGCGGATTTTATAAAAAAAATTTTCTAAAGCGTCTTGATTCATTTTCCCGGGCAAAACAAACTTTACTTCAGAATATTCGGCAAAAAGGTGTTCCGCAAGTTTCTGAATTGATCTAACGGTGATCCAAAAGCCTTGGAAGACATATAATTTATATTTTGGGCCAATGTTTTTTGTTCTTCTGTATATTTAGATTTAGAGCAGTTAACAATCATTTTGGCGAAATTGATAGCATCAAGGCTACACGATTCGTCCGCAATGATTGCCCGAGAGCACAAATCCCTATATTTTTGTTTGAGATTTTCATTTTCTGCCTCGAGATTTGTAATGATGGTTCGAAGTTTTGCAGCATTACGCTGATAGAACCGGGCAGCCTGAGCAAATTTTTCACGGCTGGTTGTGGTTTCAGAGTCGTCGCAATCTCCTCGAAACTCATGTGCGCGCCTTCTCTCTTCCAAAATGGAATACTTCTCAAACTCTTCTAAAGTTAAGTCATCATCGGTTTTTGCAACGCGAACATACGTTTTTGAAACGGGCGGGCACACCCACTCAGAGCCAGCACTAGGTGAGCGACTTCTATATGCTGACTCTGTATTTAAGTTTAATGAAGGGAAAGCCCCTTCCAAAAGTTTAAATTTTGCAATATATTTAATATCAAAGTGGCGTTGGCAAACAAACAACTTTTCAGTCTTGGACGGGGCATGTACTCCGCAGGCCTGCGCCCAACTTAAACGAACATCGTCGTTCCTTGGGAAGGCATACAAAATTCGTTTTCCGTCCGAAACACAGCTCTTCACGCAGCATTTTCTATCTTTGGTGAAGCCTGACCATTGGTGTTTAGGGGCGTCATCATATCCTAATTAAAAAATGCATGTACACTTGTATATATTTTAGCTACCCATTACCCATCCCTATGCTACTTACATATGAATATACATGTATGTATGTATGTGCATATGTATATATATTAAAGTGTTTATATACATATGTACATATATGCAAATAAAAAAACCATATATAAAACTCTTATAAAACTATATACTAATGTGCATACATGTGTGTACATAGATACATACATATGTATGTATGTACTTATGCATGAATGTGAAAAGTATGTATATGTATATGTATGGATATGTATGTATGTATGTATATGCGAAAACTCATCGAGTGTATTATAAACATACTTTCAAAAATCTAAAGAAAACTTAATGATTGGGCAAAGAAATTAATTTTTAATATTTTTTAAAATAACTATTTCCGTTTTAATACCTACAAGAACACACATACATATGTATGTATGTATATGTATGGGCATACATTTTAAGAAATATATTTAAACAAACTCACATACATATGTACATATGTACATAAGTCTAGGTTTTTGCCCTTAAAATAAATGGTATTTTTACAAAAACTGTATATGTAGTATGTACATACATACAGTTCACCACATTCACATACACTTATGTACATATGTACATACATACATATATTCACACACAAGTTACACTTTTTCTTAATAAAACTTCATTTAGTCATTCAAATCCTGCCAAATTATTAGTACCCATATACAACACACATGTACATACAAACATATAAAAACTTACCTAGATTAAGGGTGGGAATTGCTCCTCCTTTTAGATATTTAGCACCCACTGCGTCAGGTTGAAAATGCTGGATGCAAACAAATGAAAATGTGGGTGGCAGATCCTGAATATCTGCGATCCGTAGGTTCTCCCTCCATATCTGGTGCATCGACGGATCCTTCGGAAAATTAAAATATCGCGAATTAGAAGGGCTGTTACAGCCACGCACCCGACATTTCCGCAAATTAGACATTTTTTAAAAGCTTTAAATAACTTGTTTAAAACACTTCAAATAATACGCAAGCGATCGCTTAAAAATTCACGAGGAACTAAATGTCCGTTGACTTGTTCCTTTTGTTCAATTTCTATTTACCGTAATTTATAATAATACCAATTGAAAATCAAATTGGAAAAGTTCCAAAACAAAACAAAATGCAAATTTTCATAAGAAAAACACCTATACCCCAATTCGAATGTTAATATATCTACATACTTACATTATTTTTCTCTCCCACAGCATTTTCGCTCCCACTCTGTTAATTTTACAGACAAATCGTGGTGAACATTCATAACAAATAAAGTGGTGAGACTCGATAAGAAATTAACTACCCCTCAAAATCAGAGGAATGTGTGTCGGAATGGACTGGGATAAGGCTTCTCTGTCAATACACGTTCTCTGCTATCATATTTTATCTCTTGACATGTTTCGCATTGGTTAACAACAATTTGTATTAACTCTGCTAATTTCGGATAGTAAATTTTATTTCTAAGTTGATTATATGTTTCCTGTATGCCTGAGTGCATACTTTCTCTAACGTGATATAGCGAAATTTGTTTAACTGCTTCGACTTCAGTTTCGATGTCTTGTGCTCTGATTGTGCACTTTATAAATTCTAATTGATTATCGTTAGAAAACATTTCTATGAGTTTTTCTTGAACTACATTATATTGGCGTTCAGAAAGCTCTGAAAAAATCCCAACTTTTCCTTTTGTTATATAATTTCTAAATATTTCACCTAGTCTATCAAAATCATATTCCGAAATGAAAATAATTATTTTTCCATGTAATCTTTTTAATTCTTCTGTTTTGTTATTTGTCAAAATAATTTGTGTTTTATATTTATTTACTATTTCCTCCTTTATATAAAAGTGATCCTGTAAATTTTCTTCCGCTGAATGGACCGTTTGCATTGATGCATCGTCCTCTAAATTATCGATAATATTTGGGTCATATTCGGTATTTTCGACCGTATTTTCACCCTCCTCCTTGTCTTCAATAACGTCCTCGTTATTTTGTATTCTGCTAAGAAAATCCGCTACTCTGTTTTCTTTTCCCTTAATGTATTCAATATGAAATTGGTATTCTCCTAACTTTAATAACCATCGTTGGTGTCTTGGCGACATATCTTTGCCTCTATATTTTGAATGCAAGTATTTACATAATTGGTTGATGATCTGTAACTATTTTAAATTTCCTTCCATATAAGTATGGCCTGAAGTAATTTACACTCCATATAATTGCCAAAAATTCCTTATCTGTTGCTGAATAATTTTTTTCATGATTGTTAAGTGTTCTTGATGCATAGCAAATTGGGCTACCTTCGCATAATCTTTAACGAATTTTCTGTAGTAACCAGTTATACCTAAAAAACTCTTTATTTGTTTCTCTGTTTTTGGTAGTTCTAGTTCTTCTATTACTTTAATTTTATTTGGATTGGGCTTCATGCCATCTTTTGTTAAAATATGTCCTAAAAATTCTGTCTCTTTTTTCAAAAAATTGCACTTATCCATTTGTATTTTTAAATTTTTCTTCTCTAGTACTTTAAAAATGTCTTTGATTGCTTTAATATGTTCCTGTAGTGTTGTGCTAAAAATAAGTATATCATCCAAATATACAACACACGTTTTATTAATAAAATCTCTTAAAATTTCGTTCATCAGACGTTGAAAGGTTGCAGGTGCATTCTTTAACCCGAATGGCATCCTTGTAAATTCATACAGGCCATGAGGTGTTACGAACGCTGTTTTACACCTATCTTCCTCTCTTATTGTGATTTGATGATACCCTTTTGCTAAATCTATTGTCGTAAAGTATTGGGCGCGTCCCAATTTATCTAAAATTGAATCAATGTTAGGTAAGGGGTATTTATCATCTATTGTTACCTCATTTAATTTTCTATAGTCTACCACTATCCTGTACTTCTTTTTTCCTGAGTTATCCAGTTTCTTTGGTATCACTATTAAAGGACTGGAATATCTAGAATAACTTTTTCTAATAATTCCTTGCTCCTCCATCTCTTTAACTTGTCTACGCACTTCCTCTTCATGTTGAGGTGGATACCTGTATAATTTAGAATTTATTTGTGCTTCTGTGGTAGTTCTTATTTCGTGCTGGATTTCTGTTGTACTAGTTAATTTTTCTCCTTCTTTAAATAATAACTTTTCATAAGTTTTTAATAGTTTCGTTATTTCCTTAAATTCTTCCGCATTTAAATGATCTAATTGCATTCCTTTAAATTTTTCATTTGTCACCTCTAGTGAACAAATTTCTTTAAAAATGAAGGGTTTATTTAAAAATTCTGACTCTTTTTCTTTAAGAGTAATCTTACCATCTACCAGATTTATCATGGTATTTAGATGATTCAATAAATCAATGCCTATTATAAAATTATATTTCCTACCTTGCAATGGTGTTGATCTCCACCTTATGTATGCGTTATCTGGTAAGTTAAATTCAATTGGTGCTCTTGTATGCACTTTGTGGGTAATTTTTTCTTTACTAGTTACTGTGCTAATTATAATTTCATTTTCAAGGGGTATTTTTTCGAATTCATTTAGTTCTGAATCGATTAAACTTATGCTTGCCCCCGTATCTATTAACGCTATGTACTTTTTATTTTCGATAGTTATTGTTATTCGCGGTAAGCTCTCTGAGGCTTCTTTATAAAAAAAATAGCATTATTTACTTCACAATCATCAGCTTCCCTGTTGCTTTGCCTAGGCGATTGCAAGCGATTTTGGCTGCTACTGCTACTAGGGTGTCCTGCAACTCGAGTTCTGTCTTGATTTGCTTCTACGTTGTCTACCTCCATAGGTTCTCCTTTATCTAGCTTAAATTGGTTAGAATTACCACTTTTCTTCACTTGATTTGAATAGTAATCTCTATAGTTTAGGTTCCTTTGACCTGAATTATTCTCTCCGTATCCTCTGTTATTGTAATTCTGTTTAAATTGACCCGAATTCTTTTCAGGATTTGTATTGTAATTTTGTTTATTTTGTCCTACTTTATTTTCTCTGTCTGGCAATTTATCCTTTTGTTTATTGTCATAATAACTTCTGTTATTTTTATAATATCCGTCCGTCTTCCTAAACTTTTTGAATTCCGACCTAATACATGTGTCCTCGAACCTTCTTCTTGTCATAATGTCTAAAATCTTATGCAAGTCCTGTTCTTCATATATTTTGTCTAACAAAGTTCCCTGAGTCATTTCTTTCAGTGTATTAACTAGCAAACTGTCCACGTTACTAAGGTCAATTCCTACCTCGTCCTTGTGGTACACTTTTACTTCATCTGCCTTATATTTGCTATTATAGCTAACTCACTCACCGTATTCGCCTTCATGTGGCAAATTCGTCTATATAATTCGTGCGGTTCTGCATCAGGCTTGTATCGAAGTTTAAGCGCCTTTTTTATCTCTGCCCAGTTGTCGGGATGTGGAATATTTATAATTACGTCTTTTGCCTCTCCTTGTATTGTTCTATAGAATACTGCCCTCGTTGCTTCTTTTCGTGTTTCCTCGTCTTTTATGCTTGAGAGTAAGTACTCTACTCCACTCATAAAGGAGTTTATTGTTACCTGGGTAAATGTTGAATGTTTTTCAGTATCCTTTGCAATCCGTTGTCATTTGTAGTTTGTCTTTGCTGAAGCTGCATGTAGGCCTGCCGAAGTTGCTCCAGTTGTTGCTCCCTCCGATTGAGCTCTTCAATCAGCTCCACGTTCGGGAAGTGAGTCTGTTCCTGCTGTGCCATCCTTCTTTCGTCAAACGCCTTCTGTCTTCTCTTCTTAATTTTGGTTTCTTTATTCTTTTCCGTTCACTGCACGTTGTTTGGTGAATAAGCGTCTTTTTTGTTTTTAGATCGCTTTTCACTTCAAACACTCTAAAGTTGATTTAATTTATGTTATATTTTTGGTATATATCCCTTTGTGTTGGTGATTAAGCGCCTCTTTTTTTCAGGTCGCTTTTCACTTCAAGCACTTTTCATAGTCAATATAATTTGCTTTATATTTTGTTATATCCTGGAGGGTCCGGTCAGCTCCTGAGCTGGCTACAGATTCGCAGGATTAAATAAGGGTATTATAATACACGATTATTAAGAAAGTTACGTCACACGACCGTATTTCCGAATCACTGTCCAAGCCTTATTACTTTCTAGGTAAGGAGTACCGACTCCGCCAGTTTTATTTGTAGTCGCGGCGAACGGGTTTTTAAAAAAGATTACAAAGTTAAGTTACAGCGAGGTGACGCGGATGGCGTGTAAAAACAGACTCCTTTATTGAATTTATCAAACTTAAAACGAAACTTATTCTGTTAACAATTATTGCTTACTCACTAATTTTCGGCATGGGAAATTATTAACTGTTTGCTAAGCAATTTGTATAACAAATTGAAGATTCCTGGAAATATGTTTAACTTTTGATTTTCACTTGTTCTTTTTACACATAATTTAATAAATAGGCCGGAAGGGGTTTTAGGTTTCAATTTTGCTTATTTGCTTATTTGCATTAAAAACTTGTCAATATCGTCTGCTGCACCGTCAGGTGTTTTGGCATAATTGCTTACATATGTAACTCGCGTGCATACGAAAATCAACTTGTGCCCACCTCTGGTTTAAGTGGAAAAGTTTTTCCTTTGTGGTGCGCCGCTTATTAAAATGTAAATGGCCGTGAACATGTCACGGAATGTTGGCTATGTAAGGTAATATCCCTTAAAAACTTCCGTGTCGCACGGTGGGAGAAGGATATGGTGCTCCAAGTCGGCAAACTCCGCAGCCATTTCCTTTTCGGCTTTGTTTAGCTTGGAAGTGAGATCACCAATCACTTCCATGCATTTGAGATAAGCCGCGTAGGCTTGTTTGTGCTTCTTCTTGGCGGCAGTGGCCTCTTTTGAAGAGCTCGCGGCATCTGTACCTAAAAATTCTATGTAAGCGCGTTTCACTCTACCCCAAGATTCTTTAACTTCTTCCTTTTGGATATCTAGGACCGTTTGATTTTGATCCGTGGA
Organism: Philophylla caesio; assembly: GCA_963971545.1. Lineage (NCBI taxonomy): Eukaryota > Metazoa > Arthropoda > Insecta > Diptera > Tephritidae > Philophylla > Philophylla caesio. The sequence continues at coordinate 60,902,626 of OZ020606.1, forward strand.
CGCAAAATCTTTAAAATCGGCTTCGAATTTAATAAGTGAATCCGCTTGAAAGTGGCCATTATAACTTTTTAATTCGTTGGATTATTCGCGGTTGGATAAAATCCGAAATATTCACGTAATGCCGAAAGTTGTAATTGAATAATCCAAGAAACCACTCAAAATGCGAAAAGTTTTTAGAAAATCACAGAGCCGATTAAGTTTAAAAACAAAATAAAAATTTAAGACGACGATAAATTCGAAAACCCAGCAAAAAACCAGCAGAATAAAAATAACACGAAAATAATGTTTTCCTTTAAGAAGCTTGAATTCAATCAGTTGAATCTGAGAAATCGAAATAAATTTAAAAAAGGCTTTCTTGCTGTAAAATATATAAATGGTTATATATTTTCAAATGTTTTGATTATATATTTACAATCTTTATAGACCGGATTTGTTTTATTCTATTTGGTATATGACGTGATTTTTAATTTCGTATACTTAATATCCCTTGCTCACTTAACTTGTGTTTAGGCCAGCAGCCTAATTTCCTTCACATTTAATCGACATACATGCCACCCTGTTCCCTTTTCAATACGATTGTCAGCACATAACGGTGATCATTCGTTGCTTCTTCCAATCAACTGTTTTATTCGCTAAGTCATTTTTTAACGAACTTTTAACTTAATATAAAACAGTAGTTTGTTCATTCCATTTTTGCTTTTCACGAGGATTGGAAGACACAGCGTCTGCTATAATTAGGGTAAGTAAAAACAAAACATAACTTGTTATAACATCCAATTAAAGACTTCCATTGAAATACATAATTATTGATCCACTAATAAATTTCTTTTAATTCCTTTTCTTTCCACACAACTGACCACGAGACCATTTGCATTTGCGTCAGCTTGTGTTCATGATCCTTCGTCGCCGTTAATAAAAACGAGCCATAACAAAACAGAGGTCTCATTGGTAATATTTTTCAACAGACCAACAGGAATATTCGCCAACATAATTAACACCACCATCACATCACTTAACCACATACATTCGGAAACATAAATCACCTACCACATCACATATATGTATATACACATCTGGGAAGACAGGATTCGGAACACATCATACATACATACATAGACACATCAGTTCAACTCTAAACAAAACAGAAATACATAATTTCAACAACATCAAAATCTACATACATAGAAAATCAGAAGGTACGTGGTTTGAGTTTTTGAATTTTGCACATACATATACATAAATACAATCAATTACATACATATGTGAATAAAAGCCGGTGCATTTTTTGGTGAAAATTTGTGTATTTTTGGAATTCAAAGTGCATAAAGTTTTTTTTTAACAAAGTGAAAGTTGTAGTTGTTCCGCCATTTCACTGGCACAAAAAGTGGTACATTCGGGCCGCACGAGTATTTGTTGTTGGGGTAATACCTTTCAATTTTCTTGAAGAGTTCGTTCAACTTAATTAAAAATATAAATATTTTTACCACCAAGTGGAATTTAAATTCAAATTAAGCTTTTTTTTTCTTTTTTCAATTCGTTCTACAAGCATAGAATTGCAGAAATATTTTCATACCAAAAACGACTCACGTACGCGTTACGCGAACTATTCCAATATTCAAAGAATTTGCACATTAAGAATTAATTGAATTCAACTACACAGAATCACTTTCGCGCAATATTTCCGGAAAAAGTAATGCTAATTCAAGTGAAATTAAAAGCGATATTGCGATCGCATAGATAATATTATTTACATAAAAATAAATTATTTAAGCCAACGTGAATAAAACGAATCGCGATAAAACAATAAGTTGCGGCGAATTCATTACGGCCGAAATACCAGTGTTGGGTGGCGAGCATACTAATAATTTATTTAAGAATTCTAAAGTTATAAATAATTCGCGAAAAATAAAAAGAAGTTAATTAAGTTATTACAAGTGGATGTAAAAACAATTATTATTATAATAAAAATTATGTTGTATGTAACATCTCCGAATATTATTTCAGCAATCATTATTTCTGTTGGTTGGTTTTTTTTTCTTTTTAAGTGGGTTTTAATATTCAAGTAGCAGTATTCCTACAGTGTGTGCCAAATAATTAGTGACAATTTTACGTACTTTACGAATCACGTGGAATATTTTTTGAGGCTTCAAAAAATTATCAGTACTACGTGCAATACTCAATATTTTTTCGTTTGTCAAATATTTTGGGGCCTTTTCCTGGACTGTGTTTTCCTCTTTCACACATTTAACGATCTTCGCATTTTTAGGTACCGATGCCGCAGGCATTAGCAAAGAAGCTGCTTCAGCAGAGAAAAAACACAAGCAAGCCTATTCTGCTTATTTAAAGTGCATGGAAGTGATCGGTGACCTATTATCAAAATTCGTAGAAAAAAAGGGGAAAAAAAAATCTGAGGAACATTTCAATACGGATCACAATATTCGGCTGCCGCCTTGTGATACCGAGGTTTTTAAAGGAGATTACATGTCATGGCCAACATTTCGTGACATGTTCAAGACGACGATAAATTCGAAAACCCAGCAAAAAACGATCGCATAATTAATATTATTTACATAAAAATAAATTATTTAAACCAACGTGAATAAAACGAATCGCGATAAAACAATAAGTTGCGGCGAATTCATTACGGCCGAAATACCAGTGTTGGGTGGCGAGCATACTAATAATTTATTTAAGAATTCTAAAGTTATAAATAATTCGCGAAAAATAAAAAGAAGTTAACTAAGTTATTACAAGGGGATGTAAAAAATATTATTATTATAATAAAAATTATGTTGTATGTAACATCTCCGAATATTATTTCAGCAATCATTATTTCTGTTGGTTGGTTTTTTTTCTTTTTAAGTGGGTTTTAATATTCAAGTAGCAGTATTCCTACAGTGTGTGCCAAATAATTAGTGACAATTTTACGTACTTTACGAATCACGTGGAATATTTTTTGAGGCTTCAAAAAATTATCAGTACTACGTGCAATACTCAATATTTTTTCGTTTGTCAAATATTTTGGGGCCTTTTCCTGGACTGTGTTTTCCTCTTTCACACATTTAACGATCTTCGCATTAGTTTTGTGATATTTTTTTTGCGATTTTTCAATAAGTTTCGGTACTGCGTACTACATTTCCCTTTTATCAATTCTCCTCATTCAAATATTTTTGCGCCTTTTCTTAGAGTTTTCGCTCTTTATCCAGTTCTTAAACAATTTAAAATAATATATTCAATAAATGGCGAGTTTTCAACAGCTAGCAGATTCACTCATCGAATTCGAAACCGATTTTCGTGAGTTTGCTTCAATGAACAAAATCAAACCGTTGTGGATATTCAGAAAGATGAGGTAAAAGAGTTGTGGGGTAGGGTAAAACGAGCCTATTTGGAATTTTTAGGTACCGATGCCGCAGGCATTAGCAAAGAAGCTGCTTCAGCAGAGAAAAAACACAAGCAAGCCTATTCTGCTTATTTAAAGTGCATGGAAGTGATCGGTGACCTATTATCAAAATTCGTAGAAAAAAAGGGGAAAAAAAAATCTGAGGAACATTTCAATACGGATCACAATATTCGGCTGCCGCCTTGTGATACCGAGGTTTTTAAAGGAGATTACATGTCATGGCCAACATTTCGTGACATGTTCAAGACGACGATAAATTCGAAAACCCAGCAAAAAACCAGCAGAATAAAAATAACACGAAAATAATGTTTTCCTTTAAGAAGCTTGAATTCAATCAGTTGAATCTGAGAAATCGAAATAAATTTAAAAAAGGCTTTCTTGCTGTAAAATATATAAATGGTTATATATTTTCAAATGTTTTGATTATATATTTACAATCTTTATAGAGCGGATTTGTTTTATTCTATTTGGTATATGACGTGATTTTTAATTTCGTATACTTAATATCCCTTGCTCACTTAACTTGTGTTTAGGCCAGCAGCCTAATTTCCTTCACATTTAATCGACATACATGCCACCCTGTTCCCTTTTCAATACGATTGTCAGCACATAACGGTGATCATTCGTTGCTTTTTCCAATCAACTGTTTTATTCGCTAAGTCATTTTTTAACGAACTTTTAACTTAATATAAAACAGTAGTTTGTTCATTCCATTTTTGCTTTTCACGAGGATTGGATGACACAGCGTCTGCTATAATTAGTGTAAGTAAAAACAAAACATAACTTGTTATAACATTCAATTAAAGACTTCCATTGAAATACATAATTATTGATCCACTAATAAATTTCTTTAAATTCCTTTTCTTTCCACACAACTGACCACGAAACCATTTGCATTTGCGGCAGCTTGTGTTCATGGTCCTTCGTCGCCGTTAATAAAAACGAGCCATAACAAAACAGAGGTCTCATTGGTAATATTTTTCAACAGACCAACAGGAATATTCGCCAACTTAATTAACACCACCATCACATCACTTAACCACATACATTCGGAAACATAAATCACCTACCACATCACATATATGTATATCCACATCTGGGAAGACAGGATTCGGAACACATCATACATACATACATAGACACATCAGTTCAACTCTAAACAAAACAGAAATACATAATTTCAACAACATCAAAATCTACATACATAGAAAATCAGAAGGTACGTGGTTTGAGTTTTTGAATTTTGCACATACATATACATAAATACAATCAATTACATACATATGTGAATAAAAGCCGGTGCATTTTTTGGTGAAAATTTGTGTATTTTTGGAATTCAAAGTGCATAAAGTTTTTTTTTAACAAAGTGAAAGTTGTAGTTGTTCCGCCATTTCACTGGCACAAAAAGTGGTACATTCGGGCCGCACGAGTATTTGTTGTTGGGGTAATACCTTTCAATTTTCTTGAAGAGTTCGTTCAACTTAATTAAAAATTTTAAATATTTTTACCACCAAGTGGAATTTAAATTCAAATTAAGCTTTTTTTTTTCTTTTTTCAATTCGTTCTACAAGCATAGAATTGCAGAAATATTTTCATACCAAAAACGACTCACGTACGCGTTACGCGAACTATTCCAATATTCAAAGAATTTGCACATTAAGAATTAATTGAATTCAACTACACAGAATCACTTTCGCGCAATATTTCCGAAAAAAGTAAAGCTAATTCAAGTGAAATTAAAAGCGATATTGCGATCGCATAATTAATATTATTTACATAAAAATAAATTATTTAAACCAACGTGAATAAAACGAATCGCGATAAAACAATAAGTTGCGGCGAATTCATTACGGCCGAAATACCAGTGTTGGGTGGCGAGCATACTAATAATTTATTTAAGAATTCTAAAGTTATAAATAATTCGCGAAAAATAAAAAGAAGTTAACTAAGTTATTACAAGGGGATGTAAAAACAATTATTATTATAATAAAAAATATGTTGTATGTAACATCTCCGAATATTATTTCAGCAATCATTATTTCTGTTGGTTGGTTTTTTTTCTTTTTAAGTGGGTTTTAATATTCAAGTAGCAGTATTCCTACAGTGTGTGCCAAATAATTAGTGACAATTTTACGTACTTTACGAATCACGTGGAATATTTTTTGAGGCTTCAAAAAATTATCAGTACTACGTGCAATACTCAATATTTTTTCGTTTGTCAAATATTTTGGGGCCTTTTCCTGGACTGTGTTTTCCTCTTTCACACATTTAACGATCTTCGCATTAGTTTTGTGATATTTTTTTTGGAATTATTTCAATTTTTTATTTTTTTTGCGATTTTTCAATAAGTTTCGGTACTGCGTACTACATTTCCCTTTTATCAATTCTCCTCATTCAAATATTTTTGCGCCTTTTCTTAGAGTTTTCGCTCTTTATCCAGTTCTTAAACAATTTAAAATAATATATTCAATAAATGGCGAGTTTTCAACAGCTAGCAGATTCACTCATCGAATTCGAAACCGATTTTCGTGAGTTTGCTTCAATGAACAAAATCAAACCGTTGTGGATATTCAGAAAGATGAGGTAAAAGAGTTGTGGGGTAGGGTAAAAGGAGCCTATTTGGAATTTTTAGGTACCGATGCCGCAGGCATTAGCAAAGAAGCTGCTTCAGCAGAGAAAAAACACAAGCAAGCCTATTCTGCTTATTTAAAGTGCATGGAAGTGATCGGTGACCTATTATCAAAATTCGTAGGAAAAAAGGGGAAAAAAAAATCTGAGGAACATTTCAATACGGATCACAATATTCGGCTGCCGCCTTGTGATACCCAGGTTTTTAAAGGAGATACATGTCATGGCCAACATTTCGTGACATGTTCAAGACGACGATAAATTCGAAAACCCAGCAAAAAACCAGCAGAATAAAAATAACACGAAAATAATGTTTTCCTTTAAGAAGCTTGAATTCAATCAGTTGAATCTGAGAAATCGAAATAAATTTAAAAAAGGCTTTCTTGCTGTAAAATATATAAATGGTTATATATTTTCAAATGTTTTGATTATATATTTACAATCTTTATAGAGCGGATTTGTTTTATTCTATTTGGTATATGACGTGATTTTTAATTTCGTATACTTAATATCCCTTGCTCACTTAACTTGTGTTTAGGCCAGCAGCCTAATTTCCTTCACATTTAATCGACATACATGCCACCCTGTTCCCTTTTCAATACGATTGTCAGCACATAACGGTGATCATTCGTTGCTTTTTCCAATCAACTGTTTTATTCGCTAAGTCATTTTTTAACGAACTTTTAACTTAATATAAAACAGTAGTTTGTTCATTCCATTTTTTGCTTTTCACGAGGATTGGATGACACAGCGTCTGCTATAATTAGTGTAAGTAAAAACAAAACATAACTTGTTATAACATCCAATTAAAGACTTCCATTGAAATACATAATTATTGATCCACTAATAAATTTCTTTTAATTCCTTTTCTTTCCACACAACTGACCACGAAACCATTTGCATTTGCGGCAGCTTGTGTTCATGGTCCTTCGTCGCCGTTAATAAAAACGAGCCATAACAAAACAGAGGTCTCATTGGTAATATTTTTCAACAGACCAACAGGAATATTCGCCAACTTAATTAACACCACCATCACATCACTTAACCACATACATTCGGAAACATAAATCACCTACCACATCACATATATGTATATACACATCTGGGAAGACAGGATTCGGAACACATCATACATACATACATAGACACATCAGTTCAACTCTAAACAAAACAGAAATACATAATTTCAACAACATCAAAATCTACATACATAGAAAATCAGAAGGTACGTGGTTTGAGTTTTTGAATTTTGCACATACATATACATAAATACAATCAATTACATACATATGTGAATAAAAGCCGGTGCATTTTTTGGTGAAAATCTGTCGAGGACAGAGGCGCGAGTGATTTTGTGTATTTTTGGAATTCAAAGTGTATAAAGTTTTTTTTTTAACAAAGTGAAAGTTGTAGTTGTTCCGCCATTTCACTGGCACAAAAAGTGGTACATTCGGGCCGCACGAGTATTTGTTGTTGGGGTAATACCTTTCAATTTTCTTGAAGAGTTCGTTCAACTTAATTAAAAATATAAATATTTTTACCACCAAGTGGAATTTAAATTCAAATTAAGCTTTTTTTTTTTCTTTTTTCAATTCGTTCTACAAGCATAGAATTGCAGAAATATTTTCATACCAAAAACGACTCACGTACGCGTTACGCGAACTATTCCAATATTCAAAGAATTTGCACATTAAGAATTAATTGAATTCAACTACACAGAATCACTTTCGCGCAATATTTCCGAAAAAAGTAAAGCTAATTCAAGTGAAATTAAAAGCGATATTGCGATCGCATAGATAATATTATTTACATAAAAATAAATTATTTAAGCCAACGTGAATAAAACGAATCGCGATAAAACAATAAGTTGCGGCGAATTCATTACGGCCGAAATACCAGTGTTGGGTGGCGAGCATACTAATAATTTATTTAAGAATTCTAAAGTTATAAATAATTCGCGAAAAATAAAAAGAAGTTAATTAAGTTATTACAAGTGGATGTAAAAACAATTATTATTATAATAAAAATTATGTTGTATGTAACATCTCCGAATATTATTTCAGCAATCATTATTTCTGTTGGTTGGATTTTTTTTCTTTTTAAGTGGGTTTTAATATTCAAGTAGCAGTGTTCCTACAGTGTGTGCCAAATAATTAGTGACAATTTTACGTACTTTACGAATCACGTGGAATATTTTTTGAGGCTTCAAAAAATTATCAGTACTACGTGCAATACTCAATATTTTTTCGTTTGTCAAATATTTTGGGGCCTTTTCCTGGACTGTGTTTTCCTCTTTCACACATTTAACGATCTTCGCATTAGTTTTGTGATATTTTTTTTTGGAATTATTTCAATTTTTTATTTTTTTTGCGATTTTTCAATAAGTTTCGGTACTGCGTACTACATTTCCCTTTTATCAATTCTCCTCATTCAAATATTTTTGCGCCTTTTCTTAGAGTTTTCGCTCTTTATCCAGTTCTTAAACAATTTCAAATAATATATTCAATAAATGGCGACTTTTCAACAGCTAGCGGATTCACTCATCGAATTCGAAACCGATTTTCGTGAGTTTGCTTCAACGGAACAAAATCAAACCGTTGTGGATATTCAGAAAGATGAGGTAAGAGTTGTGGGGTAGGGTAAAACGAGCCTATTTGGAATTTTTAGGTACCGATGCCGCAGGCAGTAGCAAAGAAGCTGCTTCAGCAAAGAAAAAACACAAGCAAGCCTATTCTGCTTATTTAAAGTGCATGGAAGTGATCGGTGACCTATTATCAAAATTCGTAGAAAAAAGGGAAAAAAAAAATCTGAGGAACATTTCAATACGGATCACAATATTCGGCTGCCGCCTTGTGATACCGAGGTTTTTAAAGGAGATTACATGTCATGGCCAACATTTCGTGACATGTTCAAGACGACGACAAATTCGAAAACCCAGCAAAAAACCAGCAGAATAAAAATAACACGAAAATAATGTTTTCCTTTAAGAAGCTTGAATTCAATCAGTTGAATCTGAGAAATCGAAATAAATTTAAAAAAGGCTTTCTTGCTGTAAAATATATAAATGGTTATATATTTTCAAATGTTTTGATTATATATTTACAATCTTTATAGAGCGGATTTGTTTTATTCTATTTGGTATATGACGTGATTTTTAATTTCGTATACTTAATATCCCTTGCTCACTTAACTTGTGTTTAGGCCAGCAGCCTAATTTCCTTCACATTTAATCGACATACATGCCACCCTGTTCCCTTTTCAATACGATTGTCAGCACATAACGGTGATCATTCGTTGCTTTTTCCAATCAACTGTTTTATTCGCTAAGTCATTTTTTAACGAACTTTTAACTTAATATAAAACAGTAGTTTGTTCATTCCATTTTTTGCTTTTCACGAGGATTGGATGACACAGCGTCTGCTATAATTAGTGTAAGTAAAAACAAAACATAACTTGTTATAACATCCAATTAAAGACTTCCATTGAAATACATAATTATTGATCCACTAATAAATTTCTTTTAATTCCTTTTCTTTCCACACAACTGACCACGAAACCATTTGCATTTGCGGCAGCTTGTGTTCATGGTCCTTCGTCGCCGTTAATAAAAACGAGCCATAACAAAACAGAGGTCTCATTGGTAATATTTTTCAACAGACCAACAGGAATATTCGCCAACTTAATTAACACCACCATCACATCACTTAACCACATACATTCGGAAACATAAATCACCTACCACATCACATATATGTATATACACATCTGGGAAGACAGGATTCGGAACACATCATACATACATACATAGACACATCAGTTCAACTCTAAACAAAACAGAAATACATAATTTCAACAACATCAAAATCTACATACATAGAAAATCAGAAGGTACGTGGTTTGAGTTTTTGAATTTTGCACATACATATACATAAATACAATCAATTACATACATATGTGAATAAAAGCCGGTGCATTTTTTGGTGAAAATCTGTCGAGGACAGAGGCGCGAGTGATTTTGTGTATTTTTGGAATTCAAAGTGTATAAAGTTTTTTTTTTAACAAAGTGAAAGTTGTAGTTGTTCCGCCATTTCACTGGCACAAAAAGTGGTACATTCGGGCCGCACGAGTATTTGTTGTTGGGGTAATACCTTTCAATTTTCTTGAAGAGTTCGTTCAACTTAATTAAAAATATAAATATTTTTACCACCAAGTGGAATTTAAATTCAAATTAAGCTTTTTTTTTTTCTTTTTTCAATTCGTTCTACAAGCATAGAATTGCAGAAATATTTTCATACCAAAAACGACTCACGTACGCGTTACGCGAACTATTCCAATATTCAAAGAATTTGCACATTAAGAATTAATTGAATTCAACTACACAGAATCACTTTCGCGCAATATTTCCGAAAAAAGTAAAGCTAATTCAAGTGAAATTAAAAGCGATATTGCGATCGCATAGATAATATTATTTACATAAAAATAAATTATTTAAGCCAACGTGAATAAAACGAATCGCGATAAAACAATAAGTTGCGGCGAATTCATTACGGCCGAAATACCAGTGTTGGGTGGCGAGCATACTAATAATTTATTTAAGAATTCTAAAGTTATAAATAATTCGCGAAAAATAAAAAGAAGTTAATTAAGTTATTACAAGTGGATGTAAAAACAATTATTATTATAATAAAAATTATGTTGTATGTAACATCTCCGAATATTATTTCAGCAATCATTATTTCTGTTGGTTGGATTTTTTTTCTTTTTAAGTGGGTTTTAATATTCAAGTAGCAGTGTTCCTACAGTGTGTGCCAAATAATTAGTGACAATTTTACGTACTTTACGAATCACGTGGAATATTTTTTGAGGCTTCAAAAAATTATCAGTACTACGTGCAATACTCAATATTTTTTCGTTTGTCAAATATTTTGGGGCCTTTTCCTGGACTGTGTTTTCCTCTTTCACACATTTAACGATCTTCGCATTAGTTTTGTGATATTTTTTTTTGGAATTATTTCAATTTTTTATTTTTTTTGCGATTTTTCAATAAGTTTCGGTACTGCGTACTACATTTCCCTTTTATCAATTCTCCTCATTCAAATATTTTTGCGCCTTTTCTTAGAGTTTTCGCTCTTTATCCAGTTCTTAAACAATTTCAAATAATATATTCAATAAATGGCGACTTTTCAACAGCTAGCGGATTCACTCATCGAATTCGAAACCGATTTTCGTGAGTTTGCTTCAACGGAACAAAATCAAACCGTTGTGGATATTCAGAAAGATGAGGTAAGAGTTGTGGGGTAGGGTAAAACGAGCCTATTTGGAATTTTTAGGTACCGATGCCGCAGGCAGTAGCAAAGAAGCTGCTTCAGCAAAGAAAAAACACAAGCAAGCCTATTCTGCTTATTTAAAGTGCATGGAAGTGATCGGTGACCTATTATCAAAATTCGTAGAAAAAAGGGAAAAAAAAAATCTGAGGAACATTTCAATACGGATCACAATATTCGGCTGCCGCCTTGTGATACCGAGGTTTTTAAAGGAGATTACATGTCATGGCCAACATTTCGTGACATGTTCAAGACGACGACAAATTCGAAAACCCAGCAAAAAACCAGCAGAATAAAAATAACACGAAAATAATGTTTTCCTTTAAGAAGCTTGAATTCAATCAGTTGAATCTGAGAAATCGAAATAAATTTAAAAAAGGCTTTCTTGCTGTAAAATATATAAATGGTTATATATTTTCAAATGTTTTGATTATATATTTACAATCTTTATAGAGCGGATTTGTTTTATTCTATTTGGTATATGACGTGATTTTTAATTTCGTATACTTAATATCCCTTGCTCACTTAACTTGTGTTTAGGCCAGCAGCCTAATTTCCTTCACATTTAATCGACATACATGCCACCCTGTTCCCTTTTCAATACGATTGTCAGCACATAACGGTGATCATTCGTTGCTTTTTCCAATCAACTGTTTTATTCGCTAAGTCATTTTTTAACGAACTTTTAACTTAATATAAAACAGTAGTTTGTTCATTCCATTTTTTGCTTTTCACGAGGATTGGATGACACAGCGTCTGCTATAATTAGTGTAAGTAAAAACAAAACATAACTTGTTATAACATCCAATTAAAGACTTCCATTGAAATACATAATTATTGATCCACTAATAAATTTCTTTTAATTCCTTTTCTTTCCACACAACTGACCACGAAACCATTTGCATTTGCGGCAGCTTGTGTTCATGGTCCTTCGTCGCCGTTAATAAAAACGAGCCATAACAAAACAGAGGTCTCATTGGTAATATTTTTCAACAGACCAACAGGAATATTCGCCAACTTAATTAACACCACCATCACATCACTTAACCACATACATTCGGAAACATAAATCACCTACCACATCACATATATGTATATACACATCTGGGAAGACAGGATTCGGAACACATCATACATACATACATAGACACATCAGTTCAACTCTAAACAAAACAGAAATACATAATTTCAACAACATCAAAATCTACATACATAGAAAATCAGAAGGTACGTGGTTTGAGTTTTTGAATTTTGCACATACATATACATAAATACAATCAATTACATACATATGTGAATAAAAGCCGGTGCATTTTTTGGTGAAAATCTGTCGAGGACAGAGGCGCGAGTGATTTTGTGTATTTTTGGAATTCAAAGTGTATAAAGTTTTTTTTTTAACAAAGTGAAAGTTGTAGTTGTTCCGCCATTTCACTGGCACAAAAAGTGGTACATTCGGGCCGCACGAGTATTTGTTGTTGGGGTAATACCTTTCAATTTTCTTGAAGAGTTCGTTCAACTTAATTAAAAATATAAATATTTTTACCACCAAGTGGAATTTAAATTCAAATTAAGCTTTTTTTTTTTCTTTTTTCAATTCGTTCTACAAGCATAGAATTGCAGAAATATTTTCATACCAAAAACGACTCACGTACGCGTTACGCGAACTATTCCAATATTCAAAGAATTTGCACATTAAGAATTAATTGAATTCAACTACACAGAATCACTTTCGCGCAATATTTCCGAAAAAAGTAAAGCTAATTCAAGTGAAATTAAAAGCGATATTGCGATCGCATAGATAATATTATTTACATAAAAATAAATTATTTAAGCCAACGTGAATAAAACGAATCGCGATAAAACAATAAGTTGCGGCGAATTCATTACGGCCGAAATACCAGTGTTGGGTGGCGAGCATACTAATAATTTATTTAAGAATTCTAAAGTTATAAATAATTCGCGAAAAATAAAAAGAAGTTAATTAAGTTATTACAAGTGGATGTAAAAACAATTATTATTATAATAAAAATTATGTTGTATGTAACATCTCCGAATATTATTTCAGCAATCATTATTTCTGTTGGTTGGATTTTTTTTCTTTTTAAGTGGGTTTTAATATTCAAGTAGCAGTGTTCCTACAGTGTGTGCCAAATAATTAGTGACAATTTTACGTACTTTACGAATCACGTGGAATATTTTTTGAGGCTTCAAAAAATTATCAGTACTACGTGCAATACTCAATATTTTTTCGTTTGTCAAATATTTTGGGGCCTTTTCCTGGACTGTGTTTTCCTCTTTCACACATTTAACGATCTTCGCATTAGTTTTGTGATATTTTTTTTTGGAATTATTTCAATTTTTTATTTTTTTTGCGATTTTTCAATAAGTTTCGGTACTGCGTACTACATTTCCCTTTTATCAATTCTCCTCATTCAAATATTTTTGCGCCTTTTCTTAGAGTTTTCGCTCTTTATCCAGTTCTTAAACAATTTCAAATAATATATTCAATAAATGGCGACTTTTCAACAGCTAGCGGATTCACTCATCGAATTCGAAACCGATTTTCGTGAGTTTGCTTCAACGGAACAAAATCAAACCGTTGTGGATATTCAGAAAGATGAGGTAAGAGTTGTGGGGTAGGGTAAAACGAGCCTATTTGGAATTTTTAGGTACCGATGCCGCAGGCAGTAGCAAAGAAGCTGCTTCAGCAAAGAAAAAACACAAGCAAGCCTATTCTGCTTATTTAAAGTGCATGGAAGTGATCGGTGACCTATTATCAAAATTCGTAGAAAAAAGGGAAAAAAAAAATCTGAGGAACATTTCAATACGGATCACAATATTCGGCTGCCGCCTTGTGATACCGAGGTTTTAAAGGAGATTACATGTCATGGCCAACATTTCGTGACATGTTCACGGCCATCTATATTCTAAATAAACGGCTCAGTCCAGTAGAGAAGCTATTCCACCTTATTAAAAAAACTCAGGGTGAAGCGAAAAAGATCGTTCGTAAGTGTCCACTTACGAATGAAGGTTTTTCTACAGCTTGGAAAAATCTTACAGACCGTTATGAGAACAAGAGGATTTTAGTAAATAGCCAATTGAAGATCCTTTTCAGCCTGTCCCCGGTAGGAAGTGAATCTGGAAGTGCAATTAAGGAACTTCAGCGCGAAATAAATAATTGCATGTCCGCACTCCAGATTCATAATATTGACATATCGAATTGGGACGCGATAATTACTTACCTGTGCTCTACAAAGTTACCTGAGACTACGCTGTCGATGTGGGATCAATCCGTGCAGGATAAAACCGAAATCCCAAAATGGGGGGATATGGACAGATTTCTGACAAGTCGATTTCAGACTTTAGAAACTGTCTTCGATATTAGAGGACCTAGTACTTCACGGCCACAATCTTTTAAATTCAGCTCCGAAAATCCTCAAAGAAAATTTAAAACTTTCCGAGCGAATGTAGCAAGGAAAAGTTGTAAGCTGTGCAATAGCGATGCACACAGCATACGGTCCTGTACGCAATTTCAAAAAATGCCTCCTTCTGAAAGGAGCATTTATGCAAAAAGGAATCACCTGTGCCTGAACTGGACATTGTGTCGCAAAGTGCACGAGCGCGTTCAATTGTTCAATTTGCCACTCGCGACATCATTCAATGCTTCATTTGAATGCAGTTCAGCAAGTTCCAACAAAAAATGTTGGAAATCCAAACTGGGCCCATACCAGTTCCAATCGGACCAATTTTGACTATCCAAATGGCTCCCATACTAGTACAAATCTGGCCACTTCCAGCACTAGTCGTCAAGTACTTCCAAAATGGTCGCATACCAGTTCAAATCGGTTCACTTCTGACACAAGTAGCACGGAACCCGCATATGGCCCTTAAAGTCAAGTCCAGTCATGTTTCGCGAATATGAAAAAGGGAATTCTACTGGGGACTGCTCAAATTAATATATTATACAGCGGTTCCACCTTTTCGGCAAGAGCATAGATTGATTCAGGATCCGAATGCTCCTTTATTACTGACCGGCTCAGGCGTCTTATCGACCTCCCGTTCAAACGGGTGAATGCAACAGTTTCCGGGATCAGCAATTCTGTTTCGGCAAAGGCAAGCCAAGCGTGCTCCATCAGGATCGGTTCACTCATCGATTCAACAGCTGTAGTGTCAACGATGGCGTTAGTTATACCCCAACTGACGGGGAATCTTCCCACGTGCGAAATTAATCCAGCGATACGCCAAGTTTTTCCAGACCTGATTTTGGCGGATAAGCGGTTCTTCGCCAACGAACCAGTCGACGTTGTACTCGGAGGAGACGTCTATCCTCAAATTATACTAAATGGTTTGCGTAAGGACACCTTGGGTTCATTGCTAGCTCAGGAAACAATCTTCGGCTGGATCCTGACTGGACGGACTAATGAGGAGAAATCAACCACTTCGTGCGTCTCCTTTTTCAATGAAGTCGCGTTGGATAAACAGCTCAGTGTATTCTGGGAACTGGAGGACATTCCACGGAGTAAAACTCACACAACTGAGGAGGATTTCTGCGAAAAGGTATTCAAAAGTACCACTGCGCGAGTAGAGGGGGGTAGATACATGGTCTCTCTCCCTTTTCGTCTTGACTTTCCTTAAGAAATTTCGCTAGGGTGTTCCAGGAGAACCGCGTTTTCTCAATTTTTTCGCGGTGAAGGTAGGCTAGCAAAAAACTCCTCTTTACGAGAGGAGTATCCCAGAGTGCTTGGAGAATACAAGCAATTAGGGCACATGACCGAGGTTAGGCCTTCTCCTATAGAAGTTCCGAGCGAGTACTTTTACTTACCACATCATGCGGTTAATAAACCCGAAAGTACTTCCACAAAAGTTCGGATCGTGGTTAATGCATCCTGTCCGTCCGATAACGGTGTCAGCTTGAATGACGTGCTTTACCCCGGCCCAATACTTCAAATCAATCTGACGATTCTTATCCTTCGTTGGAGACTTTTCCAATATGTTTTCAGTAGCGATATTGAAAAAATTTATCGTCAGATCTTAATTCATCCTCAACAGAGGAAGTTTCAAAGAGTATTGTTCCGCGACACACCTGGCGAACCAATACGTCAGTTTCAATTAAATACTGTGACCTTCGGAGTAAACTGCGCTCCTTACCTTGCTATAAGGACGCTCCTCCAATTAGCAGATGATGTTCAGGAGTCACATCCTGTCGCTGCTCGCATTCTTCAGCGACATATGTATGTCGACGATGTTCTAGCTGGAGGACACGACATGGAATCCACAATTCAAGCCAGAAATCAGATTTCCCAGGCCGGTTCAGCCGCTTTCCCACTCAGAAAGTGGACCGCTAATTTCAGACAAGTCTTGAGCGGTATCCCTACATCTCATCTGCTAAGCCAATACTTTCTAGATTTTGAAGACACAAGCAGTATTAAAACTCTCGGTATTAAATGGAATGCATGTACAGATCAGTTCTATTTCACTGCGAAAGTGCTAGATCATATTGAAATTGTGACAAAACGCAAGATTTTGTCAGCCATCGCGAAACTTTTTAATCCATTAGGATGGTTAGCGCCAATAATAATCACTGCGAAGATTTAAATGCAAAATATTTGGTTAGAAGGGACCAATTTGGATGACCAAGTTTCCACAACAACATTAATTCGATGGAACGCGTTTGCGAACACATATTCGTCTATAGACAAAATCAAAATACCTCGATGGGTTCATTTTTCACCTACGGAAAAGGTTGAAATCCATGGAATCTGCGATGCGTCGGAGAAGGCGTATGCGGCGGCCATCTATATGCGCGTTGAAAAAGAGTCCGGCATCTTCGTAAACTTGTTACTGGTGAAAACAAGAGTGGCACCAGTTAAAACCATATCGCTTCCCCGTCTGGAATTATGCGGCGCAGTGCTTTTAGCAGAGATCGTGGAATCGGTCATACACAATTTGGATCTCCGATCTTTGCGTTACTACCTGTGGACTGATTCCACGATCGTATTAGCGTGGCTCAGGAAACCACCGTGCTCCTGGTCGACATTTGTTTCACACAGAGTGACAAAAATAATTGAAAGGGTTGGACAGCACCATTGGTACCACGTAGATACGTCCTCAAATCCCGCAGATTTGGGTAGTCGTGGAGTAACAGCCTCGAACTTGGTAGAAAGTTCGTAGTGGTGGCAGGGCCCTTCTTGGCTTCAGGAGGGCAAATCTGAATGGCCTTCGCAGGAGTTGGTTTTTTGAACCGATGAAGAGGAAAAACGCGTACAAGTTCACGCAACAATCACTGTGGAGGTTTCGGATACACTCCATAGATTTTGCTCACTCCCAAAAGCTTTGCGAGTGTTATCGTATGTCTTGCGATTCTTGCAAAGCACGCATCCCATCAGAAAATTCGAATTTACCGCGACGTCTACCTCGATTTCGGCAGAGGAAATCAAGGCTACGACACGGCGTGTAATCGCACTTTGCCAACATCAACATTTCCCTAGCGAGTTTTCAAGTTTAAGCTCGGGGCAAAAAATAAACCCTAAAAGTGAAATTCTCACTTTAAATCCCCTTATCGATTCTAGCGGAATATTGAGAGCAGGAGGACGCCTTGGTGCGTCGCAAGATCTCAGTTACAATGAGCGGCATCCAATACTGCTTCCATACAATTGTCATCTCTCGCGACTTGTTACCGCATTTATTCATGAGATTTCCCTGCACGGAGAAAATCAGCTAATGTTGCGCCTGATTCGAACGCAATACTGGATACCACGTTTCAAAATAATGAAAAGAGCCATTATATACAATGTAAGGTGTGTACAATACACAAAAGGCGAGTTCAAAACCAAATTATGGCCTCACTCCCATCCGAACGCACTACGTTCTCGAGAGCGTTCACCAATACAGGTGTTGACTTCGCAGGACCCACATTCGAAAAGTAGCCTCAGGAATTAAATACACGTTTGAAGAATTCACCACTTTACTTTATCGAATAGAAGCATGTCTTAATTCTAGACCACTTAGCCCTGCGTCTAATGATCCGTCGAGTTTAGAACCACTAACTCCGGGACACTTTCTTGTAGGTAGCCATATTTTAGCTCCACTTGAGAATGAAATCACAGAGAATCCAGCTTCCGTGGTCAACCGATGGCAGAAGATGAAGGCGCTCCATCACTCATTCTGTCAACGATGGAAGAAAGAGTATCTTAACGAACTCCAAAAACGAACCAAATGGAAGCGACAGCAACCAGACATGACGGTGGATGACTTGGTTCTCATACGAGAAGACAACCTGCCTCCAAACCAATGGCGACTAGGACGAGTCGTCAACGTACACCGCGGAAACGACACTCACATCCGGGTAGTGGATATCCACACCGAAAAGGGAGTGATCACCAGACCGATAGTAAAACTTGTTCGGCTGCCAATGGACAATATAAACAGTTCAGCAATATCCACTGAAATTAGCTCGCCACCCAACTATTAGATACTCCTCCTTACTAAGAGGCATATTTTATTTTCCTTTCCAGAAAAATTACACGCTATACTGTAGCCCGTAAGAAGACGGAGCAGCGCAAGGGAGAATTCCCTATCCCATGCCAATTGTGCAAAAAAAAACCACGGCTATCGTGCGAAATCGGTGGAAGAACGGTTGAGGGCCGTTTTGCTGTATCGGTACTGTCCGAACTGCTTGTCGCCCTTCCATCGAGTAGAAAATTGTGGCAGCGCAGACCGGTGCCACCGGTGCGGAGAAAATCACCACACCTCCTTGCACCTAGATGAAGTGAGCCTCAGTCCAGAACCACCTGCTCAGGATCCGATCGAGGATGCTGAAGTTTCCGAGAGCGCTGTGTCCATCGAATTAAACGAGCGCACAAAATCTTGAACGGAGCAGGTCGAGTAAGCAGAGCTGGCTGAAATGGAGGCAAGCACAGCCACAGCGAAAGAAGCAACACTGAGCGCCTTGGAAACCCGTACTTTTCGACCGCTGCTCCACCACGAAAGGGCTAAGCGCGGTTTGGAGACAAGTTCTCTCCGAACGCCCAAGCAGCGCGGCTCTGTACCCCGTCTTTCCCGACCGGCGGCTCAACCCAACGCAAGAAAGCAGGGCGGCTCGGGAACTCGTCCTTTCCGACCGTCTCCTCAAAATACCAGGTGCATTAATCCTTGTCGGCGTAATTTCCCGGAGCAACATCACCGCACCCAACAAATGGAGCTGCATCGCATGCAACCGGCAGGCTTCAGAGCAGGGCGATTAGCCAATGGGAGAACGGCGGCGCCAATTATGAGGGTGTTTGAGTCACTCGCGCCTACAGCAATCGTAAAGATTGAAGCTAGTGGGCGTTTACATTTAGTGCGCGCGATGATCAACCCATGTTCACCGAACACCATTATTGACGGCGATTTGGTTCGAAACCTTCATTTGGAGCGTACGACCGTAGGGCGACACAGCAGATGCTCCTTAATTCTCCGCGGAAAATACGGAGTAACGGAACGGGTTATCACACAGGCCATCGTAGAGGAGAGGCATCTTCGCTTGACGCCCGCGACCCAAGTGGATCCCAAAATCGCAGCCTCGTTCCAGTTTCTGAGGTTGGCGGATCCCTACTTTTTCAAGCCCTCGCCCGTAAGGGCGCCGATCTGTCGGCCCAGATAATGCTGAGCGGTACGCCACCCTCATTAGTTTCCGGTCTGTTAACACAGGCTACCATTTTTGGGTTGGTTTTATCTGGCGCCATTCAACAATAAGCCATATATACATACATATAAACAAAAACAAACAAACAAACAAAAAATCAATAACAATATAAATAAAAAAAAACTTGAATCAAAATGTGCAATATTCACTCAAACTAGCGGCCTTTTATTTTCAGCTTATTTTCAATTACCTTAAAAGTTATTTTCTCTTCCAAGAGTTTAGGAAACCTTCGCTCAGAACGAAGCAGCTCATTCAACAGGACAATATGGTGATGTGGCCCTTTGACGCAGACTTCAAACTAGTTTTAACTTACGAATCGGTTTTCAGGCAAACGCTGTGTCACTTATCTCGTTGTCTAAATTATATTCTTGCCAAGGCAAGGGGGCCGGTAAGTTTAGGCCAACAGCCTAATTTCCTTCACATTTAATCGACATACATGCCACCCTGTTCCCTTTTC
The DNA here is from genome assembly GCA_963971545.1 of Philophylla caesio. Classification (NCBI taxonomy): domain Eukaryota; kingdom Metazoa; phylum Arthropoda; class Insecta; order Diptera; family Tephritidae; genus Philophylla; species Philophylla caesio. The sequence continues at coordinate 60,923,118 of OZ020606.1, forward strand.
AATACGATTGTCAGCACATAACGGTGATCATTCGTTGCTCCTTCCAATCAACTGTTTTCTTCGTTAAAAAATGACTTAGCGAATAAAACGGGGGTTGGCGGACTTAATATAAAACAGTAGTTTGTTTATTCCATTTTTGCTTTTCACGAGGATTGGATGGCACAGCGTCTGCTATAATTAGTGTAAGTAAAAACAAAACATAACTTGTTATAACATCGAATTAAAGACTTCCATTGAAATACATAATTATTGATCCACTAATAAATTTCTTTTAATTCCTTTTCTTTCCACACAACTGACCACGAGACCATTTGCATTTGCGTCAGCTTGTGTTCAACTAGACAATTTATAGTTTTATACACAATCTTAACAGCTCCTTTTTTCAATTGATAGAATACAATACAATCGAATAAATAAATTTTTAATTAAATGTCACTTCTAATCACAGTAATAATTTTAAGCTTGTGAGCAATCTCGTAGCGAGAATGTATTTTTTGCCAATATCTCGCAGCTAGATATTCAACGTGTGGCCACCAGGTCAACTCGCCACCCAACTCCGTACCGATAGTTTGTACAGCGAGTGATCTCGATATTTTGTATGATTGGCTCTTTTATAAATTTTCCAACTTTTTAAGCAATTATTATAAATGCAAAGCGATCGCTATACATGATTTTCACAACTTCGAATATTTTAATTGCAAAGCTCGGTGATTTGCGTTAGTGATTTTGTGTGTCGTAGCCAAAAAAAAGTAGTGTGTTCAAACATACATAAATGCAGGTTGCAGTGCCTTATCTTGTGATGGCCATGATAATGTTTAACACAATCTCCAAAAAAAAAACTGGGTTGGTCAAAATTGGCGCACTAGAATAAGAAATCTGCTACTTCACGTAAATTTGAATGAAATTAGCCTGAGCCGAAGAGAAACTCTGAGAAATTCTTTATTCTAGATACCACACAAAATCACTCGCGCACTTTGATTTTTATTTCAATAAACCGCGGAAGCACTTTTTGTTAAATCATGTATATATGTATGCGTATGTTCAAAATTAACAAACAAATTTTACGCGAATTTTAATACAAAAAAACGTACCTTCTTTCCTTCATGTATTTTGTGTTTGTTTTATAGTATTATGTATGTACTTATGTCTTTTTTCCTGTGAGTGGATGTATACGTTGATAATCCTTGTGCTGGTGCAGTTTTTAATTCGTATGATGTGCAGGTGTCGTAAATGTTGGAATGATTTGCTCCAATTTCCGAAAATCTTCAAAAAGCCAATTGATAATGTGCTGAGTAAAAAACACGTTGGTTCCTTTCCAACGGCGACGAAGGACCATGGACGAAACTGCCGCAATTTTCTTGGTCTAGTGGGCAGTCCGTTTTTAAATAAAAAGAAAAGTAAATTCGTATTAGACGAATGGTCAAATATATGTATTTGTTTATTAACAAATTGGAATCTAACACCCCTATGCTGTAATCCGTCGTACGTTCGATTACGATACGAATCGTAAAATTGGTATGCTGAAATCCGCGTTGTCGGATCGTAGTTTCGAAATTCGTAATGTTGGTATGCTTGAATCCGACGGAGCTGTCATTTTTATGTATTTGTCGGAAATTTTATACGAAGAGCAACTGGTGTCGGAACAAAATAAACAACTTAAAAAATATCAATATAATATTAATTACATAAATTGTGTAAACGCAAAAACATGTAAGTAAAGTGTCGATAACAAAAGAAATATATTAACTATTATTAATTTACAAAATTATCAGGTCGAAGATCACAACAAACCGCTCACAATTTGAAAAATTGGTGGAATGCATGAGCGAAAGACCAGACATTGCACAAGACTTTGCAAAAGGAGCAAAAGAAGATGTGTTGGCCTTTTGGGAGGATGTTTCTCAGCAGCCAAACAGCTTAGGTCCACCAACTAAAGATGTTTCTAGTTGGAAAAAGGTGAGATACAATTTTAATAGCTCAAAATGTATTCATCAGTGTTTTCCTAATATCAACTATTTGTAGGTATGGCTAGATTACAAATGCTACATCAAGCGAAAACTCTCCGCCAATAGAGCAGAGGCGAGGGCAACTGGTGGTGGACCCAACAAGATGTATACCTTCAACGATTTGGAGCAAGTTATTCAGTTGACCGGTTTGCGCACATGCACATCCGGCATCAATGGCGCTGCAGCGTTTGGTGCTCCAACGGTTTTACAGTCTTCTGTGGAAACATCACGTTCCACATCAACGGAGCCGGAAAGCTCAAATGTTTCAAGGCGTCCCAATCCGGCTAAAAAACCCGACACTGCAGCTCTGGTGCAGGAGCAACTCAAGTTACAGAAGGACTACTACCAAAAAAGTTTAGCCTTCTTAAAAAGCCAAGCCGAAAGCACAAAAGAACTCAGTCATAATTTACGACGTATCTATCAAGTCCATGAGAATATGCACGATATGAAGGCTGAGAAACTGCGAGAGCTGAAGCGGCACAACAGCGAAATGGAGGCTCTTAAGAGGAGAGAACTTGAATTGCAAGAAAAATTATTGCAGATTCAAAAAAGAAATTGGTTTGAATTGTGATAAGTGTAAATATGTACAAACTGTTAGCTTTAAGAGAAGAACTGATTTTTTATTTATCTAGGTTTAAGCAAAGTGAATTGAATTGTGATACCTGTAAATATGTACAAACTATTAGATTTAAGAGAAGAACTGATTTTTTATTTATCTAAGTTTAAGCCAAGTTAATTGAATTGTGATACCTGTAAATATGTACAAACTATTAGATTTAAGAGAAAACCTGATTTTTTTATTTATATAGGTTTAAGCAAAGTGAATTGAATTGTGATAACTTTTAGATTTAGGAAAAAAATGAATTTTTTTATAGGTTTAAGTATAAAAGAGAATTCATTTTACATATTATTTAATTAAATATGAAATGCAAACTAATGCGATTGTTTTCATTGTTATATTAAGTAGGTAGTGATCTCAAAATTCTCATTCTTATTTCTGACGCTTCTCTGGAAATTTCCGATGACGCCTCCTCTTCATTAACATCCGCATACTGATCATCTACACTATTGGGTGTATCATCTTCAACACTGTAGTGAATGCACATGTTATGCAATGCGCATACAACATTAACTATTTGCACAACTTTTTGGGGTGAATAATGCAATTGGCGTGCGCTTAGTAAGCATCGAAATCTATTTTTCAAAACTCCGATAACTCTCTCGACTATATTGCGAGCTTTACTATGAGTTTTGTTGAATGCACTTTCACGACTTCCTGCCACAGGAGAGCGAAACGGTGTTATTAACCACGGCTGCAATTGATATCCAGCATCGCCTGTAAAACAAAAAGTTTTTTGTTATAATTAGCATATTTTGCTCTAATTGCACTTATAACATACCTAATATCCAACTGGTTTTGTCTCCTTGCCGATATCTCGTTTCGAAGTGAACTTTGGCATCACTTACATTCCACACATGGGAGTCGTGGCTACTTCCAGGAAACTGAGCGTTAACATACCTTATTCGCATCTTATAATCACAAATCTATTAAATAAATTTACAATAAATTGCTTGTACAAAATCAATTTGTTAGTGTACGTTTACTTACGACCATTGCGTTTAAGCTGTAGTACCCTTTTCGGTTATAATACAGATAAGGTTCTTCTGTAGGAGGCAGTATTTTAATGTGCGTTCCGTCTACACACAACAATGCCAGGAAATTTTGTTTTCCTATAAAACGACATTTTGGATTCTTTGCTCTCCTCTTCCGAAATTGACAACTGAATCCAGGTTGGACATAATCGGCGCTCCAAAATGTTTAACGTTTTTGTTAACAATTTCGAGAACGTTGATTGCGCCAGCCCCACATCGAAATCCTTTCCAACACCGTGTTGGTAGCTTCCTTCAGCGAAGAACCTCAAAACTGCCGCCAATCTACATATAGGAGCCACCGATGATGATTTCACATTTGGTCCAAGCTTTTCCTCCATAATTAGTAAAACACTTTTGAAAGCGTCTTTGTTGAGGCGGAAATTTTTCACAAATCTATAAACATTAAAGCGATTAGTTACTATGTGTGCATAGCTATGATTTATTTATACAACTCACACTTTATCACTTAAGGTAAATGGATTAGAACTATCTCGCAGCATTCTTCTTTGAACATTAAGGCAACTGTTAGCTGCAGCATGTTCTGCTTCCTGGGCTAAAAGTGCACAGGCCACTGAATGTAAGTGATGCCAAAGTTCACTTCGAAACGAGATATCGGCAAGGGGACAAAACCAGTTGGATATTAGGTATGTTATAAGTGCAATTAGAGCAAAATATGCTAATTATAACAAAAAACTTTTTGTTTTACAGGCGATGCTGGATATCCATTGCAGCCGTGGTTAATAACACCGTTTCGCTCTCCTGTGGCAGGAAGTCGTGAAAGTGCATTCAACAAAACTCATAGTAAAGCTCGCAATATAGTCGAGAGAGTTATCGGAGTTTTGAAAAATAGATTTCGATGCTTACTAAGCGCACGCCAATTGCATTATTCACCCCAAAAAGTTGTGCAAATAGTTAATGTTGTATGCGCATTGCATAACATGTGCATTCACTACAGTGTTGAAGATGATACACCCAATAGTGTAGATGATCAGTATGCGGATGTTAATGAAGAGGAGGCGTCATCGGAAATTTCCAGAGAAGCGTCAGAAATCAGAATGAGAATTTTGAGATCACTACCTACTTAATATAACAATGAAAACAATCGCATTAGTTTGCATTTCATATTTAATTAAATGATATGTAAAATGAACTGAAATAAATTCTCTTTTATACTTAAACCTATAAAAAAATTCATTTTTTTCCCAAAATCTAAAAGTTATCACAATTCAATTCACTTTGCTTAAACCTATATAAATAAAAAAATCAGTTTTTCTCTTAAAGCTAATAGTTTGTACATATTTACAGGTATCCCAATTCAATTAACTTTGCTTAAACTTAGATAAATAAAAAATCAGTTCTGCTCTTAAATCTAATAGTTTGTACATATTTACAGGTATCACAATTCAATTCACTTTGCTTAAACCTAGATAAATAAAAAATCAGTTCTTCTCTTAAAGCTAATAGTTTGTACATATTTACACTTATCACAATTCAAATCAATTTCTTTTTTGAGTCTGCAATAATTTTTCTTGCAATTCAAGTTCTCTCCTCTTAAGAGCCTCCATTTCGCTGTTGTGCCGCTTCAGCTCTCGCAGTTTCTCAGCCTTCATATCGTGGATATTCTCATGGACTTGATAGATACGTCGTAAATTATGACTGAGTTCTTGTGTGCTTTCGGCTTGGCTTTCTAAGAAGGCTAAACTTTTTTGGTAGTAATCCCTCTGTAAATTGAGTTGCTCCTGCACCAGAGCTGCAGTGTCGGGTTTTTTTGCCGGATTGGGACGCCTTGAAACATTTGGGCTTTCCGGCTCCGTTGATGTGGAACGTGATGTTTCTACAGAAGACTGCAAAACCGTTGGAGCACCAAACGCTGCAGCGCCATTGATGCCGGATGTGCATGTGCGCAAACCGGTCAACTGAATAACTTGCTCCTCTAAATCGTTAAAGTTATACATCTTGTTGGGTCCACCACCAGTTGCCCTCGCCTCTGCTCTATTGGCGGAGAGTTTTCGCTTGATGTAGCATTTGTAATCTAGCCATACCTACAAATAGTTGATTTTAGGAAAACATTGATGAATACATTTTGAGCTATTAAAATTGTGTCTCACCTTTTTCCAACTAGAAACATCTTTAGTTGGTGGACCTAAGCTGTTTAGCTGCTGAGAAACATCCTCCCAAAAGGCCAACACATCTTCTTTTGCTCCTTTTGCAAAGCCTTGTGCAATGTCTGGTCTTTCGCTCATGCATTCCACCAATTTTTCAAATTGTGAGCGGTTTGTTGTGATCTTCGACCTGATAATTTTGTAAATTAATAATAGCTAATATATTTCTTTTGTTATCGACACTTTACTTACATGTTTTTGCGTTTACACAATTTATGTAATTAATATTATATTGATATTTTTTAAGTTGTTTATTTTGTTCCGACACCAGTTGCTCTTCGTATAAAATTTCCGACAAATACATAAAAATGACAGCTCCGTCGGATTCAAGCATACCAACATTACGAATTTCGAAGATGGCTTCCGAATTTCGAAATTACGATCCGACAACGCGGATTTCAGCATACCAATTTTACGATTCGTATCGTAATCGAACGTACGACGGATTACAGCATAGGGGTGTAAGTCTTTAAAAACAATACTTTAACACTCTTTTTTATTTCTTTCATCAATTTATTTACTTTCATTTGTTTCTGTCAAAACAGCTGATTAAAACTTCGAAGTTCTAATTTTTCGTTGGCAACGCGGTTGATAGTTACGATCGGATTTCAGCATACCAATTTTCGAATTTGCGGAACGGGGATCCGAATTCGTAACTACGAACATTCGGATTACAGCATAGGGGTGTAAGTATATCACAGTAGAAAATATTACTTACACTTGGTTTTGTCCTTAGATATTGGCTGGCGTAGAAAAAAACTGCTGTGTGCTGGTTGTCGGTCGAAAACGGAGAGAACCATGGATTTTTTCCTATTTGTTGCCGGACCGGCTGTTTTGCCTTAGTAACCCAGTTGGTTCGGCGAACAAAAGGATATCCCTTTAAAACGATTGATATATTTAAGCCAATGGCAGGCAATTAGACAAAACCAGTCACCCCTATGCTGTAATCCGAATGTTCGTAGTTACGAATTCGTAACTCCGTTTCGAAAGTTCGAAATTTGGTATGCTGAAATCCGATCGTAACTATCAACCGCGTTGCCAACCAAAAACAGTAATTTCGAAGTTCGTAATTAGGCATATTGGCAGAAATATACATGTACCGATATTATTACAAGTAAAGAATGAAGTTTAATATTAACATTTATAAGCCATTTGATAAGAAGTTTTAGTTAATTAAAGGCAGAATTGCATAAATATGTTTCGAATGTATGTACATTCTTAAGAGATGATCTAAATACAAATTTCTTAAATTATGAAGTGTGTAATATTGTCGAATTCAATGCTCAAATATATTAATGTTGAATGGTTTGAAGATTTGTGACAAGTTTTCGCCTCAACAAAGAAGCATTCATACAAGAAACATACTGTGTACGATTTGTTTGTGATCTTCGCATGATGTACATACATATATACACACGTAATAATTCTAGTTTTTCTTGTACATATGTACATAAATACAAATATACACATGTATAAACATTAGGGTGACAGTTAATTTCGAAAGTGATATTTTCTTTGGTCTCAGTATTTTTTTGTGTGTAGTTTTATTTAAAAACAATTCTAGTAAAATTTCAAGGTCGTAGGAAGAGGATTAGGGGGCGCGTCGGCCCCCCAAAGTTACACAAAATACGTTTTTTCACGCAAATTCTTACTTTGACTGCTTGTAACTTTCTCTGCGTTTTTTTTTTTTTAAACATTACTGGCGAAAGATGTTCATTAATATGTCTACAATAACATCTGTCAATAACATTTTTGTCTAATGTTAATATTTAATGAAAAAAACTTAAATATAGGAGAAAAAGTACGCCTCAATGTCGATTTATTATACTTAAATAAAACTACTTATGTATATGATTTCTCTTTTTATTAATATTGTTTAAAGCACTTGAGACAATGTCTTTTTATTACAGTCCGGAAACCGATGCGGGAATCGCTAACAATTTTTAAAACAAATTGTTTTTGGCGTTCATTTTTGGTAAATAGTTTATTATACTCTTCCATCAATTTAACCCCCCTTTCGGCAGTGTCATTTGTAACATTTAATTTTTTCATCAGTTCAGCCGCTTTACAATAAGATTGGTCCTGCTCCCATTTGTCTGGGTTTAATTAAAAAAAATCAGTATTTATTTGAAATCTTTCAAATAATGCTTTTGTTTCGGCAGAGACGAACTGTTCAATTCCGTCATGGAATATTTCAACGATTTCTCTATCATTTATTGTAGCTCGCTTTGTGTTTTGCTCTTGTTCAAAATCATTTTCCAAAGCCGCCATCATTTTTTGTTTTGAAAAAAGGGATACGTTGCTGTCAAAAAATGCAAGACCAACCGCCTCAGGGCTTAAATACCACAAGTGGTTCCTGAACTTTTTAAGAGCAACATAAGATTTAGCAGCATCAATTTTTTTGAAGTTTTCAAGTTTTTGTAAAAATAAAAAATCTTGATATGGCGCTTTAATGGCCAAAGGAGCAGAAAACCACGCTTCGACATAGACTTCAGCAATAAAAACACAAATTTGACGAAGCCCATTTAATTCAGTTGCTGAAAGCTGGAACTCGTTACGGAATAAAAATATTTTTAGACAGTAAATCGCTTTTGCCATCCACCTTGCATGGTGAACAGCTCCTGGCGATCGAAACATTAGGCTGTTTGGATGTGTCTTTTCTGGTTTTTGACCCAGGAAGAGCAAAGTGCGTTCCAAGAATTCTTTATAGTCTTCTCTGGGTTGTTTTTCTTCCAAGATATTATTTACTGCACCGATAATGCGAACAGCAGACTCTTTCATGTACGTCTTGACAGTTGGATCGTTGATGCCATACTCATAGTTTTTAGCATCAATCTTAGCCCAAGCATTTTTAAATTTCTCAAACATTTTAACGTTTGGACTTCCATAACAGCTTATTTTTTCTTCGAAAACGCATCTTAAAACAATCTCGTATATATGATGACGGCATGGTAACCATAAAAGTTGTCTTTGGAAATTATTTTCAATTAACGTACAGGTACCATTGAAACGCCCAGTATTGACCGCTGTTGTATCAAACACTAAAGCTTTGATGTGATTTTGCAGACCATATTCATAAATAGCATCGCATACAGCGGATGCCTGTTCTTTTCCAGTACCGGAATCAAGTGCAGGTATTTCAAGAAGCTGTTCAACTTTACCGCTCGATATTATTATAGGCAACCTATCAACTTTATCATTTCCCGTCAGCGCCGGCAAAAGTTTACCATCCCAATGAAGGCAGATAGCGTCGAGCTCATTTAATTTTAATTTATTTTTTAATGCTGAAATTCTTTCTTCACGGATTTGTTCCCTTTCCTGGTGTACAGACGTTCGGTTTAAAATATAATCTTCAACATTATTACCCAGAGCTTCAACGACTGCGCTTATTAGATGAACCGCATGTCTGTCACTGATTTTACAGACATCGAGTGCGGCCGCCAGTTTTGGTGTTAGTATTTTATTTGTTCCCCTACATTTTTTGGCTGGAGGTTGACTACAACGTGGGTCACATTCCATATCTGGAAAACTGTTATTATTCTCTGAAGATTCAGATGACAGCAACTCTGCAGTTTCATCTAATAAAAACGACTTAATTTAAAGAAAATAAAAAATAAACAATAACATACAACGAACCAATTAATGCAATTTCACGATTATTCCGCTCCACTTGTTGTAATAAATTGTTGTTGCGTTCTTCAAGTCGGCACTCTCGGCGTACTTCTTCGTAATCGATACCATACATAAAGCCTGGGCGCCCCGTTTTTCGTTGACTTATCAAGAAATCAATATCTTCTTGATTCGACATTATTTTTAATGCACTTGCATGCGCCACGTCAAAAAGCATATCCAATTTTTCTTTCCACGTGTTTACTTTGCTCTTATGGAAATTAGAAGTCTTCTTTGAATCTTTTTAAAAGCTTTGCCATTCTTTATACAATTTCTCTACATTTGTAATGCAGTGTTGTTTATCCTTGACCGGAATGCGGGCTTTTTCCCAGAACACGAATAGTTCTTTTACAACTAAATCTGAACTTTCCCGTAAATTTTTTTTTACTACACGTAAATTGAAAAACAAAACTTTCAACACTTCTATATTGGAGGGTAGTTTACTTCCCGTTAATGAGTTGGTACAATAACCAATTAAATATATGCGTTCACGTAAATTTCTAGCAGACATTTTCGACTTTTCACATTCAAATATTCACTTCGAATGATTTTTTTGCAAATTTAATGCTATTAAAAAATGTTTGCGGCTGCTGCATATAACTGTAAAATAAGAATCTATTTTCCGAGAAACATTGGTGCTGATTTTTTGTCGGTAGCTTACGCAAGCATTGAGAATAATATTGTTGAGGTTGTAACGGGAATATTCTCGGTCACAATTGTCAATATTATAGATCGCTTCAGCATACAGGCAAAAAAAATTTGAAGCAAACTTTTAAAGACAATTCTTACACTTGAAAACAAAAGTAAACAAAAAAAGTCTGAAGTTCGGACTAGCGAGGTCTTACTGTATATAATTGTTGAAGCTACTCTTACGTAAATCATAAGGAATTTTCTATATGAATCTTTAATTAAATAAATCTGAACAAAATCCAAAATTTGAATCATATAAGTAATTTTATTTAAGTATAATAAATCGACATTGAGGCGTACTTTTTCTCCTATATTTAAGTTTTTTTCATTAAATATTAACATTAGACAAAAATGTTATTGACAGATGTTATTGTAGACATATTAATGAACATCTTTCGCCAGTAATGTTTAAAAAAAAAAAACACAGAGAAAGTTACAAGCAGTCAAAGTAAGAATTTGCGTGAAAAAACGTATTTTGTGTAACTTTGGGGGGCCGACGCGCCCCCTAATCCTCTTCCTACGACCTTGAAATTTTACTAGAATTTTTTTTAAATAAAACTACACACAAAAAAACACTGAGACCAAAACAATAAAGAAAAAAAAAATACTCCATACATTTAATTGTCACCCTAATAAACATACATACATGCATATTTGCTTATTTTTGGGTTTATAAACGTTTTTTTTTTCTAAAATTTATTTCGCTCCGACACCAGTGGCTGTTCGTACAAAAATTCCGCAATTGACAGCTCCGACGGATTCTGGCATACCGATATTACGAATTGCGAAAACAGTCTACGAATTTCGCATTTACGATTACGAAAAGCGGATTTGAGCATACCGATTTTACGATTCGTAGCGTAATCGAACGTACGACGGATTCCAGCATAGGGGTGAGTATTTCTGAAACTAGGCTGATTCCCAGCAGTAAATCAACCTGGGAAAAACCATGAAAATTACCCAGCAGTAAAATGGTTCAGGCTGCTGGCCTGAACAGAGAACGTCACGTTTTCTGACAATGTAGGTGTGTATGTTAAACAAGTTATCTTAAAATAAAATATAAAAGATTAAAAAACATTTTTTTAATTTATAATTAAGTAACAAAACTAATCTATTTATTTAAAATACGTTAATTAGTAAGCAATAAACACAATTTTTTCTCAGTGAGACTCCTTTTGGTACATTTTCGCTCGTCCTCTTGGGCAAAGTAGGAAGTAAACTGCTTCTCAAGATATCTAAACCAGGAGGAAGACACTTCCGGCAAAAGTAAGTTCCTGATTTTGAGCCTTAATCCAAGCAACTGACCAGCGTTTTTGGGAAGATTCAAGTCCCTTACCAAATTATTTAGCTCGCCCTGGAAAAACATTTTCGGACTGCTGTAATCTTCAAATTTAAAACTTGAGATGTCATCGGGTTCAGGTACAGCACCATCTTCGTCAGAACTTTTAATCTCTTCCAAGGTAGCAGGGACCTTGGGCACTGGTATTTCGGTCCCATGAGGGATGGGACGAGTAGCTGATTGCAGATTGGGGAATGAAATTGACCATTTTGAATTATACCCTTTCACATTACACGAACAAAAGTAACAATCATCACTATGGTTCTTTTGCTCGCGCCATACCATAGGAATCGCATATCGTTTGCAGACTTTATGAGCATATTTATTTCATTTTAACAATTACAAACGATAATCAAAATAATAAGAAAATGATAACAATACAATAAAATAAACAAAAAATGAATTATGACAATAATTAAATGTTGCGTGTCACACTAAATATAATAACATTGCAAGCTACGAGAATTCAATAACAATCAAATCCCTAAGCTTAGAGCTATATGTGAAATATTTTACCAGATTTCTGAAATTATAACCGTTTACCAGAGCTACCACTTTCGCAATGTCTAAGGTCTCTTCACCAAGTAGACGGATTCGAATATTTTTAAAACTCGGGCAAATGCCAATGAAGTGAAGTACGGAAGAGTGAAGAGGACCCATTTTTATAAGCCCTTGCTTTCAGGTTAAGAAGCCTCCCCTTAACGCGGAAAATTAAACTTGCAGCATAGGCAATATAATCGTCGTTGAAGTAATGATTATCTAACTTCATAAAAGTAGCTGCCCTTTCTATGGTAAGTCGAGACACAAAGCGATATATAACATATGCGAGCGTAGGGTATGAAGATGCAGTAATGTAAGCCAGTCTCCAAATACAGCATGTAGTTCGGCGTATTTGACGGAAGGAAACTTTGTTTTTTGAGAAAGAATCACTTGATCGTGCTCCTCAAAGACCCAAACTTGAGCACCATAGCGCACGATTGATCTGGCGGCTGCATCGAACATTTTCAACTTCTGCGTCAGGCAGATACAAGGATTATTTCTATGTCTCAGCCATTTCCAATAATTTCCCGTCTGAATGTCTATTGAAGGATAGCTGGGAAGAAAGGTGAATGCCCAAATATTTATATTCGTTGACGATGTCAATAATCTCATTACCGTAACGCCACTTCCATGAACTGGGAATTATACCACCTCTTCTAAAGACCATCACCTTTGATTAATTTAGGTTGCTTTTAATCCCAACCGAGTACAATAATTGTATAACGAGCTAATCATACTTTGCAAAAGATCTGAGGTCTCTGCAAGCAGAACCAGCTCATCAGGGTACATAAGGACTTCTATCGTCGTACCTCCAATTTTTATACCGCCACATAGGTGGTCGTCTAGGTCATTCAGATACAAAGAAAATAATAACGGACTCAACAGGCACCCTTGTCGAACGCCCTAGTTTACGTTAAATGACTCGAAATGTTTACCATTGAACCACATCTGACAGGAAGTATTGTCGTAAATCAGCCGTAATATCTCTATCACATGAGTAGAAATAGCAACTATCGCTAGCTTGTAGAAGAGTATATTGCGGGAAATCGTGTCAAAGGCACACTTAAAGTCAACGAAAAAAGCAAACGATTTCTTTTTCAGGATACAATGGCGCTGAATTATGCTTGTTAACACGGTTATATTGTCTGTTGTTGAGTAGTTGTTATGAAACCCAGCTTGGAATTCCTTCAAGACGTTGTTGCATTTAATCCATGCATTAATACGGCTAAGCAATAACCCAACAACAATTTTGTAGATATTATCTAACAAAGACAAACCTCTGTAATTATTGGCCTTGTCAGGGAAACATTGTGCCGCAAACTTATAGAACTAGTAGCTTATACGATCTTGTCCTGGGGCTTTATTCATTTTTCACACCGAATAACATGGGACAATTTATTGAGTTCAAAAGGGGCATCAAGAAATAAGTAACTCCAAGCAATCTAATAAACTTTAGTTTGTAACGAGATTCAATACACTTTTTGTAACCGAATTAGCAACCGCCACTATCACGTCCAACTTTATGTACTTTAGTAGCATCGATCCAGTGAAGCTGGTAGCCTTTAAAATGGTGAAAAAACGTTGACCTGTTTTCTGCAAGAACATGAGTTTCAAAAAGGAAAAAGATCTCAAATTTCCCTATATATGTAAAAACTTCAATAAATTTCAACTTTCTATTTAGATAAGCTATATTGTAAGACAAAACTGAAAGTCTTTTAAGAGCAACGCCCACGTTTGTTAAGCTTCCGCTATTGTTAGAAATGCATGTTGAGGAGGCCTGACTTAAATTTAGACTACTACTAGATTTATGATTCAGTTTTTTTTCGCAGAGGCTTTTCGAATCAGCTCCATATAGCTAACGTTTATAACTTTTAGGGCCGTTGCACTATCTCCGGTTAATTGCTTAATCTATACTAAAACGCCTGTTATGTTCATCCGCCAGATAAGTAAGCGCTTAATAATAAGATAAATTGTAGCTTACCGCCAGATTTTATACCAGATATGGTGCAAACGGCCCTTAGAGTTTTTTAACTTCTGAAAGTCCTAACGTTCACGGCTTGCGTTTTTTGACGTACGCACGAGTTAATATCGTTTGATGAATTTGTAAGAGACAGCCGTTGCATCTACGACAAGAAGCACGGTGGATATAAAAACCAATTGAATAAAGACCGCTTAATGTCTTTATAATCGGCATTGGATTCGATGATGCGTCGGACTTCTAGTTGTTCGTCATGTTGATTGTATATGGCATCTTTGAATTCCTCTTGCAGGTTGGATTATTGTTCTCCATCGATTGTTGCGGAGTAGTTAAATTGTATTAATTTCGGCCCATCTATTTTTACGTTGTTCCAGGTGTGGTTGTAATCTGTTATAACATTTCCGTTTTCTAGTATTTGGAGTGCTGCGTTGTTTTCTTGTATCACTTCACATTTGGCAGGCTAATTTTCTAATATGTTGATAGTGGAATTGCCTGAGTTCTTAATTTTACATACATATGTATATAGTTCCCAACATAGTTTTTACATTTTTCAATAGGTGCAAAGATAATGTGACATTTTGCTATCTTAAAATCCAATAAAATTTCTCCATTATGTATGCAAGTGGGTATAGAAGTGGGAAGATTCAAGTCTCTTACCAAATTATTTAGCTCGCCCTGGGAAACATTTTCGGACTGCTGTAATCTTCAAATTCAAAACTTGAGATGTCATCGGGTTCAGGTACAGCACCATCTTCGTCAGAACTTTTAATCTCTTCCAAGGTATCAGGGACCTTGGGCACTGGTATTTCGGTCTCATGAGGGATGGGACGAGTAGCTGATTGCAGATTGGGGTATGAAATTGACTGCTTCCATTGTGACTGAGTGAATTGTTTTGTTGTATTGTCGTATTGCTTTTTTGTATTTGCTTTTTTCTTGCTCAAAATTAATTATGAAAATAACAATTAAATGTTGCGTGTCACACTAAATATAATAACATTGCAAGCTACGAGAATTCAATCACAATCAAACCCTTAAGCTTAGAGCTATCTGTAAGATATTTTACCAGATTTCTGAAATTATAACCGTTTAACAGAGCTACCCTTTCGCAATGTCTAAGGACTCTTCACCAAGTAGACGGATTCAAATATATTTTTAAAACTCTGGCAAATGCCAATGAAGTGAAGTACGCTTTCTCTCCCCAAATTACACACTTGGCATAGTGAAGAGGACCCATTTTTATAAGCCCTTGCATTCAGGTTAAGAAGCCCCCCTTAACGCGGAAAATTTAACTTGCAGCATAGGCAATATAATCGTCGGTGAAGTAATGATTATCTAACTTCATAAAAGTAGCTGCCCTTTCGACGGTAAGTCGAGACACCGAGCGATATATAACATATGCGAGCGTAGGGTATGAAGATACAGGGGCTGTAAGCCAGTCTCCAAATACAGCATGTAGTTCGGCGTATTTGACGGAAGGAAATTTTGTTTTTTGAGAAAGAATCTCAGTATTTTTCCCACTTGAACGTGCTCCTCAAAGCCCCAAACTTGAGCACCATTTGCGCACGATTGATCTGGCGGCTGCATCGAAAATTTTCAACTTCTGCGTCAGGCAGATACAAGGATTATTTCTATGTCTCAGCCATTTCCAATAATTTCCCGTCTGAATGTCTATTAAAGGATAGCTGGGAAGAAAAGTGAATGCCCAAATATTTATATTCGTTGACGATGTCAATAATCTCATTACCGTAACGCCACTTTCATGAACTGGGAATTATACCACCCTTTCGAAAGACCATCTCCATTGATTTATTTAGGTTGCTTTTAATCCCAACCGAGTACAATAATTGTATACTTTGCAAAAGATCTGGGGTCTCTGCAAGCAGAACCAGGTCATCAGGGTACATAAGGACTTCTATCGTCGTACCTCCAATTTTTATACCGCCACATAGGTGGTCGTCTAGGTCATTCAGATACAAAGAAAATAATAACGGACTCAACAGGCACCCTTGTCGAACGCCCTAGTTTACGTTAAATGACTCGAAATGTTTACCATTGAACCACATCTGACAGGAAGTATTGTCGTAAATCAGCCGTAATATCTCTATCACATGAGTAGAAATAGCAACTATCGCTAGCTTGTAGAAGAGTATATTGCGGGAAATCGTGTCAAAGGCACACTTAAAGTCAACGAAAAAAGCAAACGATTTCTTTTTCAGGATACAATGGCGCTGAATTATGCTTGTTAACACGGTTATATTGTCTGTTGTTGAGTAGTTGTTATGAAACCCAGCTTGGAATTCCTTCAAGACGTTGTTGCATTTAATCCATGCATTAATACGGCTAAGCAATAACCCAACAACAATTTTGTAGATATTATCTAACAAAGACAAACCTCTGTAATTATTGGCATTGTCAGGGAAACATTGTGCCGCAAACTTATAGAACTAGTAGCTTATACGATCTTGTCCTGGGGCTTTATTCATTTTTCACACCGAATAACATGGGACAATTTATTGAAAGAAAGGGGTTTTTATTCAGAGGCGTTTCCCTGAGCACACCCAACGCATCTTCAGGGAGCAAGAGTAACTTTTCAAAATGCACATAGAAATCGTAAGTTTGAAGGTTTGAACAGACATTGGCGGGCGAGCCCCTAAGTGTGTTTGCTATGCGCCCCCAATCACTGGTATTTCTCTCTTTTCTCACTAGCCGATAAATAAGTAACTCCAAGCAATCTAATAAACTTTAGTTTGTAACGAGATTCAATACACTTTTTGTAACCGAATTAGCAACCGCCACTATCACGTCCAACTTTATGTACTTTAGTAGCATCGATCCAGTGAAGCTGGTAGCCTTTAAAATGGTGAAAAAACGTTGACCTGTTTTCTGCAAGAACATGAGTTTCAAAAAGGAAAAAGATCTCAAATTTCCGTATATAAGTAAAAACTTCAATAAATTGCAACTTGCTATTTAGATAAGCTATATTGTAAGACAAAACTGAAAGTCTTTTAAGAGTAACGCCCACGTTTGTTAAGCTTCCGCTATTGTTAGAAATGCATGTTGAAGAGGCCAGACTTAAACTTAGACTACTACTAGATTTATGATTCAGTTTTTTTTCGCAGAGGCTTTTCGAATCAGCTCCATATAGCTAACGTTTATAACTTTTAGGGCCGTTGCACTATCTCCGGTTTATTGCTTAATCGATACTAATACGCCTGTTATGTTCATCCGCCAGATAAGTCAGCGCTTAATAATAAGATAAATTGTAGCTTACCGCCAGATTTTATACCAGATATGGTGCAAACGGCCCTTAGAGTATTTTAACTTCTGAAAGTCCTAACGTTCACGGCTTGCGTTTTTTGACGTACGCACGAGTTAATATCGTTTACACGATATGAATTAAAAAAATATAATTTATTGCTACGCCGAAATGCGAGCGCTTTATTGATATTCTTAAAACTGATTTACATTTTGAATTATTAATCTCAAAATACAATAGCGCAGTGGCAGTGGCATCTATTCGAAATCAGCTGATTTTTAGAAACTGTGCTGTGCAATGAAGCGACACAGAACACAGCAGTAACAGTTCGCAGTACTGCTCAACTTAGCCCAAATTCTAAATTCACTGCCACTGCCTTCATTCCAGCCAACTTCGCGGACATATATGAAACACAGCCAACTTCTGACAACTAAAATTTTTAACCAATTTGGCGCGAATTTCTGTATTTTGGTGTTTTCCGCAGACATTTTGCACCTTTTGCAGGTAAGTTTTTAATTTTTCACAATCTGTTATTTAACTTACTAAGTGTGAATGCACACATTACCTCAGGAGTACAATAGATGAACGGTTAATCGAATTTGTAAGAGACAGCCGTTGCATCTACGACAAGAAGCACGGCGGATATAAAAACCAATTGAATAAAGACCGCTTAATGTCTTTATAATCGGCATTGGATTCGATGATGCGTCGGACTTCTAGTTGTTCGTCATGTTGATTGTATATGGCATCTTTGAATTCCTCTTGCAAGTTGGATTATTGTTCTCCATCGATATTTGCGGAGTAGTTAAATTGTATTAATTTCGGCCCATCTATTTTTACGTTGTTCCAGGTGTGGTTGTAATCTGTTATAACATTTCCGTTTTCTAGTATTTGGAGTGCTGCGTTGTTTTCTTGTATCACTTCACATTTGGCAGGCTAATTTTCTAATATGTTGATAGTGGAATTGCCTGAGTTCTTAATTTTACATACATATGTATATAGTTCCCAACATAGTTTTTACATTTTTCAATAGGTGCAAAGATAATGTGACATTTTGCTATCTTAAAATCCAATAAAATTTCTCCATTATGTATGCAAGTGGGTATAGAAGTGGGAAGATTCAAGTCTCTTACCAAATTATTTAGCTCGCCCTGGGAAACATTTTCGGACTGCTGTAATCTTCAAATTCAAAACTTGAGATGTCATCGGGTTCAGGTACAGCACCATCTTCGTCAGAACTTTTAATCTCTTCCAAGGTATCAGGGACCTTGGGCACTGGTATTTCGGTCTCATGAGGGATGGGACGAGTAGCTGATTGCAGATTGGGGTATGAAATTGACTGCTTCCATTGTGACTGAGTGAATTGTTTGTTGTATTGTCGTACCGCGTTAAAAATTTCGTCTTACGGTGAGTGATTATGCTCCTGCGAGTTCGATCAGGGTGCTGTCTATACACTCAACTTGACCGTTGGTTGTCGAATGAAATATTGGTGTTACTGTATGTACAATTTGTAGTTTTTCATGAAATTGTTTCGCACGTATGCCCGTGTATGTTGATTCATTACACAAGTCAGCAAAAAACAAGTTATCATCTTAAAATAAAATATAAAAGATTAAAAACCATTTTTTTAATTTATAATTGCGTAACAAAAGTAATCTATTTATTTAAAATACATTAATTAGTAAGCACTAAACACATTTTTCTCAGTGAGACTCCTTTTGGTACATTTTCGCTCGTCCTCTTGGGCAAAGTAGGAAGTAAACTGCTTCTCAGATATCTAAACCAGGAGGAAGACACTCCCGGCAAAAATAAGTTCCTGCTTTTGAGCCTTAATCCAAGCAACTCACCAGCGTTTTTGGGAAGATTCAAGTATCTTACCAATTTATTTAACTCGCCCTGGGAAAACATTTTCCGACTGCTGTATTCTTCAAATTCAAAACTTGAGATGTCTTCGGGTTCGGATGGGACGAGTAGCTGATTGCAGATTGGGGTATGAAATTGACTGCTTCCATTTTGAATTATACCCTTTCACATTACATGAACAAAAGTAACAATCATCACCATGGTTCTTTTGCTCGCGCCATACCATAGGAATCGCATATCGTTTGCAGACTTTATGAGCATATTTATTTCATTTTAACAATTACAAACGATAATCAAAATAATAAGAAAATGATAACAATATAATAAAATAAACAAAAAATTAATTATGACAATAACAATTAAATGTTGCGTGTCACACTAAATATAATAACATTGCAAGCTACGAGAATTCAATCACAATCAAACCCTTAAGCTTAGAGCTATCTGTAAGATATTTTACCAGATTTCTGAAATTATAACCGTTTAACAGAGCTACCCTTTCGCAATGTCTAAGGACTCTTCACCAAGTAGACGGATTCAAATATATTTTTAAAACTCTGGCAAATGCCAATGAAGTGAAGTACGCTTTCTCTCCCCAAATTACACACTTGGCATAGTGAAGAGGACCCATTTTTATAAGCCCTTGCATTCAGGTTAAGAAGCCCCCCTTAACGCGGAAAATTTAACTTGCAGCATAGGCAATATAATCGTCGGTGAAGTAATGATTATCTAACTTCATAAAAGTAGCTGCCCTTTCGACGGTAAGTCGAGACACCGAGCGATATATAACATATGCGAGCGTAGGGTATGAAGATACAGGGGCTGTAAGCCAGTCTCCAAATACAGCATGTAGTTCGGCGTATTTGACGGAAGGAAATTTTGTTTTTTGAGAAAGAATCTCAGTATTTTTCCCACTTGAACGTGCTCCTCAAAGCCCCAAACTTGAGCACCATTTGCGCACGATTGATCTGGCGGCTGCATCGAAAATTTTCAACTTCTGCGTCAGGCAGATACAAGGATTATTTCTATGTCTCAGCCATTTCCAATAATTTCCCGTCTGAATGTCTATTAAAGGATAGCTGGGAAGAAAAGTGAATGCCCAAATATTTATATTCGTTGACGATGTCAATAATCTCATTACCGTAACGCCACTTTCATGAACTGGGAATTATACCACCCTTTCGAAAGACCATCTCCATTGATTTATTTAGGTTGCTTTTAATCCCAACCGAGTACAATAATTGTATACTTTGCAAAAGATCTGGGGTCTCTGCAAGCAGAACCAGGTCATCAGGGTACATAAGGACTTCTATCGTCGTACCTCCAATTTTTATACCGCCACATAGGTGGTCGTCTAGGTCATTCAGATACAAAGAAAATAATAACGGACTCAACAGGCACCCTTGTCGAACGCCCTAGTTTACGTTAAATGACTCGAAATGTTTACCATTGAACCACATCTGACAGGAAGTATTGTCGTAAATCAGCCGTAATATCTCTATCACATGAGTAGAAATAGCAACTATCGCTAGCTTGTAGAAGAGTATATTGCGGGAAATCGTGTCAAAGGCACACTTAAAGTCAACGAAAAAAGCAAACGATTTCTTTTTCAGGATACAATGGCGCTGAATTATGCTTGTTAACACGGTTATATTGTCTGTTGTTGAGTAGTTGTTATGAAACCCAGCTTGGAATTCCTTCAAGACGTTGTTGCATTTAATCCATGCATTAATACGGCTAAGCAATAACCCAACAACAATTTTGTAGATATTATCTAACAAAGACAAACCTCTGTAATTATTGGCATTGTCAGGGAAACATTGTGCCGCAAACTTATAGAACTATTAGCTTATACGATCTTGTCCTGGGGCTTTATTCATTTTTCACACCGAATAACATGGGACAATTTATTGAAAGAAAGGGGTTTTTATTCAGAGGCGTTTCCCTGAGCACACCCAACGCATCTTCAGGGACCAAGAGTAACTTTTCAAAATGCACATAGAAATCGTAAGTTTGAAGGTTTGAACAGACATTGGCGGGCGAGCCCCTAAGTGTGTTTGCTATGCGCCCCCAATCACTGGTATTTCTCTCTTTTCTCACTAGCCGATAAATAAGTAACTCCAAGCAATCTAATAAACTTTAGTTTGTAACGAGATTCAATACACTTTTTGTAACCGAATTAGCAACCGCCACTATCACGTCCAACTTTATGTACTTTAGTAGCATCGATCCAGTGAAGCTGGTAGCCTTTAAAATGGTGAAAAAACGTTGACCTGTTTTCTGCAAGAACATGAGTTTCAAAAAGGAAAAAGATCTCAAATTTCCGAATATAAGTAAAAACTTCAATAAATTTCAACTTGCTATTTAGATAAGCTATATTGTAAGACAAAACTGAAAGTCTTTTAAGAGTAACGCCCACGTTTGTTAAGCTTCCGCTATTGTTAGAAATGCATGTTGAAGAGGCCAGACTTAAACTTAGACTACTACTAGATTTATGATTCAGTTTTTTTTCGCAGAGGCTTTTCGAATCAGCTCCATATAGCTAACGTTTATAACTTTTAGGGCCGTTGCACTATCTCCGGTTTATTGCTTAATCGATACTAATACGCCTGTTATGTTCATCCGCCAGATAAGTCAGCGCTTAATAATAAGATAAATTGTAGCTTACCGCCGGATTTTATACCAGATATGGTGCAAACGGCCCTTAGAGTATTTTAACTTCTGAAAGTCCTAACGTTCACGGCTTGCGTTTTTTGACGTACGCACGAGTTAATATCGTTTACACGTTATGAATTAAAAAAATATAATTTATTGCTACGCCGAAATGCGAGCGCTTTATTGATATTCTTAAAACTGATTTACATTTTGAATTATTAATCTCAAAATACAATAGCGCAGTGGCAGTGGCATCTATTCGAAATCAGCTGATTTTTAGAAACTGTGCTGTGCAATGAAGCGACACAGAACACAGCAGTAACAGTTCGCAGTACTGCTCAATTTAGCCCAAATTCTAAATTCACTGCCACTGCCTTCATTCCAGCCAACTTCGCGGACATATATGAAACAAAGCCAACTTCTGACAACTAAAATTTTTAACCAATTTGGCGCGAATTTCTGTATTTTGGTGTTTTCCGCAGACATTTTGCACCTTTTGCAGGTAAGTTTTTAATTTTTCACAATCTGTTATTTAACTTACAATGTGTGAATGTACACATTACCTCAGGAGTACAATAGATGAACGGTTAATCGAATTTGTAAGAGACAGCCGTTGCATCTACGACAAGAAGCACGGCGGCTATAAAAACCAATTGAATAAAGACCGCTTATGGTCTTTATAATCGGCGTTGGATTCGATGATGCGTCGGACTTCTAGTTGTTCGTCATGTTGATTGTATATGGCATCTTTGAATTCCTGTTGCAGGTTGGAGTATTGTTCTCCATCGATTGTTGCGGAGTAGTTAAATTGTATTAATTTCGGCCCATCTATTTTTACGTTGTTCCAGGTGTGGTTGTAATCTGTTATAACATTTCCGTTTTCTAGTATTTGGAGTGCTGCGTTGTTTTCTTGTATCACTTCACATTTGGCAGGCTAATTTTCTAATATGTTGATAGTGGAATTGCCTGAGTTCTTAATTTTACATACATATGTATATAGTTCCCAACATAGTTTTTACATTTTTCAATAGGTGCAAAGATAATGTGACATTTTGCTATCTTAGAATCCAATAAAATTTCTCCATTATGTATGCAAGTGGGTATAGAAGTGGGAAGATTCAAGTCTCTTACCAAATTATTTAGCTCGCCCTGTGAAAACATTTTCGGACTGCGGTAATCTTCAAATTCAAAACTTGACATGTCATCGGGTTCAGGTACAGCACCATCTTCGTCAGAACTTTTAATCTCTTCCAAGGTATCAGGGACCTTGGGCACTGGTATTTCGGTCGCATGAGGGATGGGACGAGTAGCTGATTGCAGATTTGGGTATGAAATTGACTGCTTCCATTGTGACTGAGTGAATTGTTTTGTTGTATTGTCGTACCGCGTTAAAAATGTCATCTTCCGGTGAGTGATTATGCTCCTGCGAGTTCGATCAGGGTGCTGTGTATACGATCAACTTGACCGTTGGTTGTCGAATGAAATATTGGTGTTACTGTATGTACAATTTGTAGTTTTTCGTGAACTTGTTTCGCACGTATGCCCGTGTATGTTGATTCATTACACAAGTCAGCAAAAAAAAATTAATTGGAAGCTGTTTTGGTTTTTTTATGTAATTGCTATGTTTTTGGGTGTGCTGAATCCGAAAATAGCTTTAATTTTATCAGAGAATGGACGAAACTGCCGCAATTTCCTTGGTCTCGTGGGCAATCCGTTTTTAATTAAAAAGAAAAGTAAATTCGTATTAGACGAATGGTCAAATATATGTATTTGTTTATTAACAAATTGGAATCTATATAACAGTAGAAAATATTATTTACACTTGGTTTTGTCCTTAGATGTTGGCTGGCGTTTGCTGGCGTAGAAAAAAACTGCTGTGTGCTGGTTGTCGCTCCAAAACGGAGAGAACCATGGATTTTTTCCTATTTGTTGCCGGACCGGCTGTTTTGCCTTAGTAAACCAGTTGGTTCGGCGAACAAAAAATTAATTATGACAATAACAATTAAATGTTGCGTGTCACACTAAATATAATAACATTGCAAGCTACGAGAATTCAATCACAATCAAACCCTTAAGCTTAGAGCTATCTGTAAGATATTTTACCAGATTTCTGAAATTATAACCGTTTAACAGAGCTACCCTTTCGCAATGTCTAAGGACTCTTCACCAAGTAGACGGATTCAAATATATTTTTAAAACTCGGGCAAATGCCAATGAAGTGAAGTACGCTTTCTCTCCCCAAATTACACACTTGGCATAGTGAAGAGGACCCATTTTTATAAGCCCTTGCATTCAGGTTAAGAAGCCCCCCTTAACGCGGAAAATTTAACTTGCAGCATAGGCAATATAATCGTCGGTGAAGTAATGATTATCTAACTTCATAAAAGTAGCTGCCCTTTCGACGGTAAGTCGAGACACCGAGCGATATATAACATATGCGAGCGTAGGGTATGAAGATACAGGGGCTGTAAGCCAGTCTCCAAATACAGCATGTAGTTCGGCGTATTTGACGGAAGGAAATTTTGTTTTTTGAGAAAGAATCTCAGTATTTTTCCCACTTGAACGTGCTCCTCAAAGCCCCAAACTTGAGCACCATTTGCGCACGATTGATCTGGCGGCTGCATCGAAAATTTTCAACTTCTGCGTCAGGCAGATACAAGGATTATTTCTATGTCTCAGCCATTTCCAATAATTTCCCGTCTGAATGTCTATTAAAGGATAGCTGGGAAGAAAAGTGAATGCCCAAATATTTATATTCGTTGACGATGTCAATAATCTCATTACCGTAACGCCACTTTCATGAACTGGGAATTATACCACCCTTTCGAAAGACCATCTCCATTGATTTATTTAGGTTGCTTTTAATCCCAACCGAGTACAATAATTGTATACTTTGCAAAAGATCTGGGGTCTCTGCAAGCAGAACCAGGTCATCAGGGTACATAAGGACTTCTATCGTCGTACCTCCAATTTTTATACCGCCACATAGGTGGTCGTCTAGGTCATTCAGATACAAAGAAAATAATAACGGACTCAACAGGCACCCTTGTCGAACGCCCTAGTTTACGTTAAATGACTCGAAATGTTTACCATTGAACCACATCTGACAGGAAGTATTGTCGTAAATCAGCCGTAATATCTCTATCACATGAGTAGAAATAGCAACTATCGCTAGCTTGTAGAAGAGTATATTGCGGGAAATCGTGTCAAAGGCACACTTAAAGTCAACGAAAAAAGCAAACGATTTCTTTTTCAGGATACAATGGCGCTGAATTATGCTTGTTAACACGGTTATATTGTCTGTTGTTGAGTAGTTGTTATGAAACCCAGCTTGGAATTCCTTCAAGACGTTGTTGCATTTAATCCATGCATTAATACGGCTAAGCAATAACCCAACAACAATTTTGTAGATATTATCTAACAAAGACAAACCTCTGTAATTATTGGCATTGTCAGGGAAACATTGTGCCGCAAACTTATAGAACTATTAGCTTATACGATCTTGTCCTGGGGCTTTATTCATTTTTCACACCGAATAACATGGGACAATTTATTGAAAGAAAGGGGTTTTTATTCAGAGGCGTTTCCCTGAGCACACCCAACGCATCTTCAGGGACCAAGAGTAACTTTTCAAAATGCACATAGAAATCGTAAGTTTGAAGGTTTGAACAGACATTGGCGGGCGAGCCCCTAAGTGTGTTTGCTATGCGCCCCCAATCACTGGTATTTCTCTCTTTTCTCACTAGCCGATAAATAAGTAACTCCAAGCAATCTAATAAACTTTAGTTTGTAACGAGATTCAATACACTTTTTGTAACCGAATTAGCAACCGCCACTATCACGTCCAACTTTATGTACTTTAGTAGCATCGATCCAGTGAAGCTGGTAGCCTTTAAAATGGTGAAAAAACGTTGACCTGTTTTCTGCAAGAACATGAGTTTCAAAAAGGAAAAAGATCTCAAATTTCCGAATATAAGTAAAAACTTCAATAAATTTCAACTTGCTATTTAGATAAGCTATATTGTAAGACAAAACTGAAAGTCTTTTAAGAGTAACGCCCACGTTTGTTAAGCTTCCGCTATTGTTAGAAATGCATGTTGAAGAGGCCAGACTTAAACTTAGACTACTACTAGATTTATGATTCAGTTTTTTTTCGCAGAGGCTTTTCGAATCAGCTCCATATAGCTAACGTTTATAACTTTTAGGGCCGTTGCACTATCTCCGGTTTATTGCTTAATCGATACTAATACGCCTGTTATGTTCATCCGCCAGATAAGTCAGCGCTTAATAATAAGATAAATTGTAGCTTACCGCCGGATTTTATACCAGATATGGTGCAAACGGCCCTTAGAGTATTTTAACTTCTGAAAGTCCTAACGTTCACGGCTTGCGTTTTTTGACGTACGCACGAGTTAATATCGTTTACACGTTATGAATTAAAAAAATATAATTTATTGCTACGCCGAAATGCGAGCGCTTTATTGATATTCTTAAAACTGATTTACATTTTGAATTATTAATCTCAAAATACAATAGCGCAGTGGCAGTGGCATCTATTCGAAATCAGCTGATTTTTAGAAACTGTGCTGTGCAATGAAGCGACACAGAACACAGCAGTAACAGTTCGCAGTACTGCTCAATTTAGCCCAAATTCTAAATTCACTGCCACTGCCTTCATTCCAGCCAACTTCGCGGACATATATGAAACAAAGCCAACTTCTGACAACTAAAATTTTTAACCAATTTGGCGCGAATTTCTGTATTTTGGTGTTTTCCGCAGACATTTTGCACCTTTTGCAGGTAAGTTTTTAATTTTTCACAATCTGTTATTTAACTTACAATGTGTGAATGTACACATTACCTCAGGAGTACAATAGATGAACGGTTAATCGAATTTGTAAGAGACAGCCGTTGCATCTACGACAAGAAGCACGGCGGCTATAAAAACCAATTGAATAAAGACCGCTTATGGTCTTTATAATCGGCGTTGGATTCGATGATGCGTCGGACTTCTAGTTGTTCGTCATGTTGATTGTATATGGCATCTTTGAATTCCTGTTGCAGGTTGGAGTATTGTTCTCCATCGATTGTTGCGGAGTAGTTAAATTGTATTAATTTCGGCCCATCTATTTTTACGTTGTTCCAGGTGTGGTTGTAATCTGTTATAACATTTCCGTTTTCTAGTATTTGGAGTGCTGCGTTGTTTTCTTGTATCACTTCACATTTGGCAGGCTAATTTTCTAATATGTTGATAGTGGAATTGCCTGAGTTCTTAATTTTACATACATATGTATATAGTTCCCAACATAGTTTTTACATTTTTCAATAGGTGCAAAGATAATGTGACATTTTGCTATCTTAGAATCCAATAAAATTTCTCCATTATGTATGCAAGTGGGTATAGAAGTGGGAAGATTCAAGTCTCTTACCAAATTATTTAGCTCGCCCTGTGAAAACATTTTCGGACTGCGGTAATCTTCAAATTCAAAACTTGAGATGTCATCGGGTTCAGGTACAGCACCATCTTCGTCAGAACTTTTAATCTCTTCCAAGGTATCAGGGACCTTGGGCACTGGTATTTCGGTCGCATGAGGGATGGGACGAGTAGCTGATTGCAGATTTGGGTATGAAATTGACTGCTTCCATTGTGACTGAGTGAATTGTTTTGTTGTATTGTCGTACCGCGTTAAAAATGTCATCTTCCGGTGAGTGATTATGCTCCTGCGAGTTCGATCAGGGTGCTGTGTATACGATCAACTTGACCGTTGGTTGTCGAATGAAATATTGGTGTTACTGTATGTACAATTTGTAGTTTTTCGTGAACTTGTTTCGCACGTATGCCCGTGTATGTTGATTCATTACACAAGTCAGCAAAAAAAAATTAATTGGAAGCTGTTTTGGTTTTTTTATGTAATTGCTATGTTTTTGGGTGTGCTGAATCCGAAAATAGCTTTAATTTTATCAGAGAATGGACGAAACTGCCGCAATTTCCTTGGTCTCGTGGGCAATCCGTTTTTAATTAAAAAGAAAAGTAAATTCGTATTAGACGAATGGTCAAATATATGTATTTGTTTATTAACAAATTGGAATCTATATAACAGTAGAAAATATTATTTACACTTGGTTTTGTCCTTAGATGTTGGCTGGCGTTTGCTGGCGTAGAAAAAAACTGCTGTGTGCTGGTTGTCGCTCCAAAACGGAGAGAACCATGGATTTTTTCCTATTTGTTGCCGGACCGGCTGTTTTGCCTTAGTAAACCAGTTGGTTCGGCGAACAAAAAATTAATTATGACAATAACAATTAAATGTTGCGTGTCACACTAAATATAATAACATTGCAAGCTACGAGAATTCAATCACAATCAAACCCTTAAGCTTAGAGCTATCTGTAAGATATTTTACCAGATTTCTGAAATTATAACCGTTTAACAGAGCTACCCTTTCGCAATGTCTAAGGACTCTTCACCAAGTAGACGGATTCAAATATATTTTTAAAACTCGGGCAAATGCCAATGAAGTGAAGTACGCTTTCTCTCCCCAAATTACACACTTGGCATAGTGAAGAGGACCCATTTTTATAAGCCCTTGCATTCAGGTTAAGAAGCCCCCCTTAACGCGGAAAATTTAACTTGCAGCATAGGCAATATAATCGTCGGTGAAGTAATGATTATCTAACTTCATAAAAGTAGCTGCCCTTTCGACGGTAAGTCGAGACACCGAGCGATATATAACATATGCGAGCGTAGGGTATGAAGATACAGGGGCTGTAAGCCAGTCTCCAAATACAGCATGTAGTTCGGCGTATTTGACGGAAGGAAATTTTGTTTTTTGAGAAAGAATCTCAGTATTTTTCCCACTTGAACGTGCTCCTCAAAGCCCCAAACTTGAGCACCATTTGCGCACGATTGATCTGGCGGCTGCATCGAAAATTTTCAACTTCTGCGTCAGGCAGATACAAGGATTATTTCTATGTCTCAGCCATTTCCAATAATTTCCCGTCTGAATGTCTATTAAAGGATAGCTGGGAAGAAAGGTGAATGCCCAAATATTTATATTCGTTGAAGATGTCAATAATCTCATTACCGTAACGCCACTTTCATGAACTGGGAATTATACCACCCTTTCGAAAGACCATCTCCATTGATTTATTTAGGTTGCTTTTAATCCCAACCGAGTACAATAATTGTATACTTTGCAAAAGATCTGGGGTCTCTGCAAGCAGAACCAGGTCATCAGGGTACATAAGGACTTCTATCGTCGTACCTCCAATTTTTATACCGCCACATAGGTGGTCGTCTAGGTCATTCAGATACAAAGAAAATAATAACGGACTCAACAGGCACCCTTGTCGAACGCCCTAGTTTACGTTAAATGACTCGAAATGTTTACCATTGAACCACATCTGACAGGAAGTATTGTCGTAAATCAGCCGTAATATCTCTATCACATGAGTAGAAATAGCAACTATCGCTAGCTTGTAGAAGAGTATATTGCGGGAAATCGTGTCAAAGGCACACTTAAAGTCAACGAAAAAAGCAAACGATTTCTTTTTCAGGATACAATGGCGCTGAATTATGCTTGTTAACACGGTTATATTGTCTGTTGTTGAGTAGTTGTTATGAAACCCAGCTTGGAATTCCTTCAAGACGTTGTTGCATTTAATCCATGCATTAATACGGCTAAGCAATAACCCAACAACAATTTTGTAGATATTATCTAACAAAGACAAACCTCTGTAATTATTGGCATTGTCAGGGAAACATTGTGCCGCAAACTTATAGAACTAGTAGCTTATACGATCTTGTCCTGGGGCTTTATTCATTTTTCACACCGAATAACATGGGACAATTTATTGAAAGAAAGGGGTTTTTATTCAGAGGCGTTTCCCTGAGCACACCCAACGCATCTTCAGGGAGCAAGAGTAACTTTTCAAAATGCACATAGAAATCGTAAGTTTGAAGGTTTGAACAGACATTGGCGGGCGAGCCCCTAAGTGTGTTTGCTATGCGCCCCCAATCACTGGTATTTCTCTCTTTTCTCACTAGCCGATAAATAAGTAACTCCAAGCAATCTAATAAACTTTAGTTTGTAACGAGATTCAATACACTTTTTGTAACCGAATTAGCAACCGCCACTATCACGTCCAACTTTATGTACTTTAGTAGCATCGATCCAGTGAAGCTGGTAGCCTTTAAAATGGTGAAAAAACGTTGACCTGTTTTCTGCAAGAACATGAGTTTCAAAAAGGAAAAAGATCTCAAATTTCCGAATATAAGTAAAAACTTCAATAAATTTCAACTTGCTATTTAGATAAGCTATATTGTAAGACAAAACTGAAAGTCTTTTAAGAGTAACGCCCACGTTTGTTAAGCTTCCGCTATTGTTAGAAATGCATGTTGAAGAGGCCAGACTTAAACTTAGACTACTACTAGATTTATGATTCAGTTTTT
Source organism: Philophylla caesio (assembly GCA_963971545.1). Lineage (NCBI taxonomy): Eukaryota > Metazoa > Arthropoda > Insecta > Diptera > Tephritidae > Philophylla > Philophylla caesio. The sequence continues at coordinate 60,953,378 of OZ020606.1, forward strand.
TTTCGCAGAGGCTTTTCGAATCAGCTCCATATAGCTAACGTTTATAACTTTTAGGGCCGTTGCACTATCTCCGGTTTATTGCTTAATCGATACTAATACGCCTGTTATGTTCATCCGCCAGATAAGTCAGCGCTTAATAATAAGATAAATTGTAGCTTACCGCCAGATTTTATACCAGATATGGTGCAAACGGCCCTTAGAGTATTTTAACTTCTGAAAGTCCTAACGTTCACGGCTTGCGTTTTTTGACGTACGCACGAGTTAATATCGTTTACACGTTATGAATTAAAAAAATATAATTTATTGCTACGCCGGAATGCGAGCGCTTTATTGATATTCTTAAAACTGATTTACATTTTGAATTATTAATCTCAAAATACAATAGCGCAGTGGCAGTGGCATCTATTCGAAATCAGCTGATTTTTAGAAACTGTGCTGTGCAATGAAGCGACACAGAACACAGCAGTAACAGTTCGCAGTACTGCTCAATTTAGCCCAAATTCTAAATTCACTGCCACTGCCTTCATTCCAGCCAACTTCGCGGACATATATGAAACAAAGCCAACTTCTGACAACTAAAATTTTTAACCAATTTGGCGCGAATTTCTGTATTTTGGTGTTTTCCGCAGACATTTTGCACCTTTTGCAGGTAAGTTTTTAATTTTTCACAATCTGTTATTTAACTTACAATGTGTGAATGTACACATTACCTCAGGAGTACAATAGATGAACGGTTAATCGAATTTGTAAGAGACAGCCGTTGCATCTACGACAAGAAGCACGGCGGCTATAAAAACCAATTGAATAAAGACCGCTTATGGTCTTTATAATCGGCGTTGGATTCGATGATGCGTCGGACTTCTAGTTGTTCGTCATGTTGATTGTATATGGCATCTTTGAATTCCTGTTGCAGGTTGGAGTATTGTTCTCCATCGATTGTTGCGGAGTAGTTAAATTGTATTAATTTCGGCCCATCTATTTTTACGTTGTTCCAGGTGTGGTTGTAATCTGTTATAACATTTCCGTTTTCTAGTATTTGGAGTGCTGCGTTGTTTTCTTGTATCACTTCACATTTGGCAGGCTAATTTTCTAATATGTTGATAGTGGAATTGCCTGAGTTCTTAATTTTACATACATATGTATATAGTTCCCAACATAGTTTTTACATTTTTCAATAGGTGCAAAGATAATGTGACATTTTGCTATCTTAGAATCCAATAAAATTTCTCCATTATGTATGCAAGTGGGTATAGAAGTGGGAAGATTCAAGTCTCTTACCAAATTATTTAGCTCGCCCTGGGAAAACATTTTCGGACTGCGGTAATCTTCAAATTCAAAACTTGAGATGTCATCGGGTTCAGGTACAGCACCATCTTCGTCAGAACTTTTAATCTCTTCCAAGGTATCAGGGACCTTGGGCACTGGTATTTCGGTCGCATGAGGGATGGGACGAGTAGCTGATTGCAGATTTGGGTATGAAATTGACTGCTTCCATTGTGACTGAGTGAATTGTTTTGTTGTATTGTCGTACCGCGTTAAAAATGTCATCTTCCGGTGAGTGATTATGCTCCTGCGAGTTCGATCAGGGTGCTGTGTATACGATCAACTTGACCGTTGGTTGTCGAATGAAATATTGGTGTTACTGTATGTACAATTTGTAGTTTTTCGTGAACTTGTTTCGCACGTATGCCCGTGTATGTTGATTCATTACACAAGTCAGCAAAAAAAAATTAATTGGAAGCTGTTTTGGTTTTTTTATGTAATTGCTATGTTTTTGGGTGTGCTGAATCCGAAAATAGCTTTAATTTTATCAGAGAATGGACGAAACTGCCGCAATTTCCTTGGTCTCGTGGGCAATCCGTTTTTAATTAAAAAGAAAAGTAAATTCGTATTAGACGAATGGTCAAATATATGTATTTGTTTATTAACAAATTGGAATCTATATAACAGTAGAAAATATTATTTACACTTGGTTTTGTCCTTAGATGTTGGCTGGCGTTTGCTGGCGTAGAAAAAAACTGCTGTGTGCTGGTTGTCGCTCCAAAACGGAGAGAACCATGGATTTTTTCCTATTTGTTGCCGGACCGGCTGTTTTGCCTTAGTAAACCAGTTGGTTCGGCGAACAAAAGGATATTCCGTTAAAACGATTGATATATTTAAGCCAATGGCAGGCAATTAGACAAAACCAGTATTTCTGAAACCAGGCTGATTCCCAGCAGTAAATCAGCCTGGGAAAAACCATGAAAATTACCTAGCAGTAAAATGGTTCAGGCTGCTGGCCTGAACATGCCGGGCGCCTTGCCATGGGCAATATTAATAAAGGGAGGAACAATTGAACGCTCCAGCTAACATCAAGTCCATCCCAATACAGGTACATCAATTATTTTATAAATGTATTATTGCTAGTGGGCTCCAGAAACTACCAGGCCGAATACGGTCGCTTGTACCAGCAGCCCGCCTACCGAAGTTGGGGGCGTAGTGTTGACAATCAGATGCGGGTAAACGTCGACGCCCAATGTCAGTCGAGTAGAAGACGACATGTAGAACTTCAGGTCGGCCAGCCGCATAAATTTCAAGGGTCGCATTAGTCGATAATCGACCCGTTCGAAAGCCCGCTGGCTGAAGTCGCCGAATAGACCGGGAGGGCATCTTGTCGGAGAGCATCGCGTGAAGAGAGTCGGAACGGACGAAATTCCGAGCAGCCTTGTCGCCACTGGTTGCGGTGTTGCGATGGTCGGAACGGACGTGATTCCGAGCCACCCTGTTTTCAAATATTGTCTTGAGGGCGTGGTCGGAACGGACTTGATTCCGAGCCTCGCTCTCGCCTCTCGTGTTTTATGAGCGGTCGGAACGGACGAGGTTCCGAGCCGCGTTTTCTTGTTGTGCAGGGAGTGGACGGTCGGAACGGACGTGGTTCCAAGCCGCGCACCCGTAGAGTGTCTTCGTTTGGAGACCTGTGGTTCGATGACAATGTAGTCGCCTTTGTTACGGCCGTCTCTTCTTCGGCAACCTCCGCTTTTTCCACCTGCTGAGCCCACGATTTGTAGAGAGACAGCACGTCGTCGGAGCTGTCGTCTTTGGGCCTCGTGCGGATGTGATCAGTCGCGGTGTTTTTGCTTGAACCTGTGACACCAGTCTCTGCTGCTGAATATATCCAGTCGGTGGCAGGGAGAAAGACAGCTAGGACAATAGCGGTGGCTAAGCACCACCTGCAGTGGCTTCTCTGCCGTCTTATCGCAGTACAAGGAGTCATATTTTCTGTAATGGGAAAAATACTCGACAGAAAAAAAAAACAATAGGGTCTAAAAGTTACCGCTGATTGTTGTGGTTTGGTTAGGTGGTGAGCGTGGCGCATATTGGAGCTTCTTAGGAAGTGCTGGTCCTCTCCGATGGTAGCAAGACCAATTTGACGATTGGTCTCGTAACGACTCCCTTCTCGGTTCGTATTTCTGCCACTCTGACTGGTTTGTCGGTGCCGTGGTGAACGTTGACGACTCGTCCTAGTCGCCATTCGTTTGGTGGAAGGTTGTCCACTCGAATAACAACCAAGTCGTCCACCTGCAAGTCTGATTGCGGTCGCTTCCACTTCGTCCGCTTTTGAAGCTCGTTCAAGTACTCGTTCTTCCACCGTTGACAAAACGAATGATGCAGCGCCTTCATCTTGTGCCATCGGTTGACCACAGAGGCTGGATTCTCATTGATCTCAATCTCAGGCGGAACTAGGATGGGACTGCCGACGAGGAAATGTCCTGGAGTCAATGGTTTGAAGCTGGTGGCATCAGTGGATGCTGAATTAAGCGGCCTTGAATTGAGACACGCTTCAATCCTACATAGTAATGTGGAAAACTCTTCAAACGTATATTTACAATTAGATGCAATTTTTCGAAAATGAGACTTGAAACTCTTTACACCTGCTTCCCATAAGCCACCCATGCGCGGAGCAGATGCTGGGATGAAATGCCAAGAGAGCTGCTGCTATGTATGGTATATTTATCAGAATCCTCTTCTTTATAAAGGCAGAGAGGATTCTGCCGTTCAATAGGCAGCCGTTAGGTTGCCGAAATGTTTGAGAAATAAAATGCCAGTTTTTAGCTGTCAAAATAATTCTGATTTTATTTGGTAAAACTTAAGTCTATTTATACTAAAATGTAACTGAAAATCATTTCCATAACTCCACCTCTTTTTCCAATGGTTTTGGTTTTCCGCTTTCCAATAATAGCGTAACCAATTAAAAGAGTGCATGCAGTTAGCTATGCATTATGTGTCACTGAAATATTCTGCTGTCGCAGCGATAGCGTTGCGCCAGTGCAGCGGTCAATGCGTTAAGCTATGTATTTGTTTACATTGCTGTATTGCACAGTCAGCGATTGTCATTTAATGTGGGTCACTACACCCTTACCCTTCAGAGGAAAAAATTTATTTCGTTCGCATAATGAAATAAATTTTTTTTTTGTGTGGAGATATGCAAGTGTTTTACATGTGTATGGATATGATAATATTTTGCTTAGTGCTATGATTTTGTTATATTAAAACTATAATTTATGCTTATTATTTAATTTTGTGTTCTTAATGTAGTTCTTTGTATTTTTTTAATATGTTGTTATGTAGTTCCTTATATTTACCATTAATATCTAATGTGGAGTTTACTCCTCTTTTGTTTACAATTTCATATGGGCCATGGTATGGGCTTTGATTTTTCTTTCTATTTTCTACTTTTACATAAACTTAGTCTCCTATTTCAAAATTACTTATGTTTACATTATTGTCATATTTTGTTTTTCGTTTACTTTTTACAGTATTTATAATATTTCTGGCATTATTTATTGAGGTTTGGAGTCTCATTTTCAATTCATTGGCCTAATTATCAATGTCGTAAATTTTGTTTTGTTTATTTATGTTGTCACTTGGTAGAGTTGGAAGTTTACCAAAAACTAATTCATACGGTGAATACAATGTGTCTACGTGAGGGGTGATGTTGTATGCGAAAGTGTAATATGAGATCCACTTGTCCCATTCATAGTCGTCGGCAAATGAAAGTAAATACTCGTTAAGCGTTCTGTGGTTTTTCTCAAGTGCGCCTATTGTTTGATGGTGATATGGAGTGGAAAATATTTGTCTTGTGTTGAGTAAATTACATACGTTACTCATTAGTTCGTTTACAAATTCTGTCCCTCTGTCTGATTTTAATGTTTTTATGAAACCGTACTTTAGAATGAGTTGTTCAACTAAAGTGGTTGCTATTGGTTTTGCGTCTTTACTTCCAATTGGGTGTGCTATTACAAATTTTGATAAGTCGCATTGCATTGTCAATATGTATCTGTAGCCATTATATATGCGCAATGGGCCTACAGTGTCAATTGTTATGGTGTCAAAAGTTGTGGTTGGTGTGTCTGTCACTACAAGTGGTTCTTTTGTATGTCTAACTACTTTGTTTTGTGTGCATTTTTTGCAGTTGTTTATAAATTCTTTTACCATCTGTCTCATATTTTTCCAAATATATCTTTGTTTGAGTTTTAAAATAGTTTTTCGGATTCCTAAGTGACCTGCAATGTTAGAGCAGTGAAATTCATCTATCAATTTATATTTAAGTATCATACTTTCTACTTCTCTTGGAGCTCTATATATTAGTATTTTTATTGGCGCGCGAGTTTTATTTGTAGTCGCGGCGAACGGGTTTTTAAAAAAGATTACAAAGTTAAGTTACAGCGAGGTGACGCTGATGGCGTGTAAAAACAGACTGCTTTATTGAATTTATCAAACTTAAAACGAAACTTATTCTGTTAACAATTATTGCTTACTCACTAATTTTCGGCATGGGAAATTATTAACTGTTTGCTAAGCAATTTGTATAACAAATTGAAGATTCCTGGAAATATGTTTAACTTTTGATTTTCACTTGTTCTTTTTACACATAATTTAATAAATAGGCCGGAAGAGGTTTTAGGTTTCAATTTTGCTTATTTGCTTATTTGCATTAAAAACTTGTCAATATCGTCTGCTGCACCGTCAGGTGTTTTGGCATAATTGCTTACATATGTAACTACTCCCCCCTTTAGACCAGAATTCTCCTGAATTCGTTTATTTAATTTGATAGTAATTTTTCTATGTTTGGTAATAATTACCATAGCAATTATTATAATTATAATCATACTTAGAATATTGAAGATATGTGATATTTTACTATGAATTTTCAATTTAAAAATGCTTTCTATATTTGATCTACATATGTATGTATGTTCCTCTATTATTTCATCAAATGTAATGCTTTTCGTAAAATTCCGAATATCTTCATATTTTAAGCTTATAACAGTTTCTTTTATATTTTCAATATAATTGGAAAAATAGTAGTCGTTAATTTTTATTGAACAATTATTAAATCGTATTAAATAGTTACCATTTATAATTGGTTGTTCTTGATAGCATGAATGATTAAGCTGTAAATTTATTGCATTTTTAACTATAATTGTTTTAATATTTATTTCTAATATTTCCAGTTCTCCATTTTTAGTAAGAAGACAATTTCTTTTTAAAATACAATGATTACTAATTTTCATTTGTTTCAATGATTTATTTTCTTCAAAAGTTAATGTTTTATTTTCATAAGTGGATATTTGTTCTATTTTCGCTTCTATTTCATCTTTTTCTTTATTAGATATTGGAATGATTGTTCTTATGTTTACCTTTTCAAAGTTTTTTGGTATTTTTATGCCGAATACTAAAAATGTGTTATTTACACTTACTGTGCCTAATTGTAAATATTTGAGTTTGTCATAGTCGATATTATATTTTACAATTTCTTCATTAGTTAATATATTTGGATATAAGATCCCATATTTCGCTGATACAATATTTTCTTGAATGTGTTCAATTTTACTTTTTAATAATTGAATCTTTGTATATTGGTCTAGGTATAAATTTTGTTTGTAATCATCATATACGAATTTATTTATGGAATTAAGTTCCTTTTCTATCTTTATTCTATCACTTTTAACAATGTTCTTTAGATGGTCAATAGCTGACGCAAAATAATCGTATACTTTTATTTGTCGATTAATTGTATCATTGGTCTGTAAAAAATGTCTTTGTATATTTTGTCTGTCGTCCTCATCCATAGTTCCAAAGAGCCATTTTGATATATTGCCTACTGCATTAACTAATCCTCGTTTATGTCTAGTTCTAATGGGCATTAGTGTCAATACCTTATTCCTTACGTCTAACAATTCCCTTTGTAATATTTCTTTATTTTCTAGCTTCATTAAAATTATATTGTCCGTCATATCGTGTACAATATTTTCTAATTGTTGGACGTCAATCATGTGTAGAATTATGTCACTGTCGATAGGTATTTCCTGATGTCTGATTTGTAGGTCTATAAATCCCGTTTGTTCAGTTAGTTCTGTTAATGTCATTGTCGCCCTGCATTGTGGTATCGTCAATGTTATTGATATTATCAGCATCCATATCTGTAAATTTTAATGGTCTTTCTAACATGAACTTTCTCTAATTTTTGTTTTCTATATTTGGGTTGCTCCTTGTGTCTAACCGCCTTGTAATTTTTAATGAATCCTTCTGATCTTTATTCTGTATATTCTTCTCTATTTTTGTTAAATTTTGTTATTGATTTCTCCTTTGCTTGTTCCAAATTTTTTCTTACAATTTCCTTATCTACTTTGTTATTATGTACTTCGTTAGATGTGAATTTTATAGTAGAATGAAACCTTTCATTATAATTTCTAATAGCTTTTTGTATTAGTTGCTTGACAGATATACCTTTGTTTAATTTATATAATATTCTAAACCTTTCTGAAATTGTATTGTGGAATCTTTCAATATCTGCGTTACCCGTGTGACTATTGGGTTTGGTTAAATGAAGTTCTATATTTTCATTGTTTAGAAATTCCTTAATCCTTGTCGCGTTAAATTCATTATCTGCAATAATTTTTCTAGGTTTTCCTATTTTGGTAAAGTAGTCCTCCAATTGTTCAATGAAAGTAATATGATTTCTGTCATTTAAAGGATATGCTACTCCATACTTAGAAAATTTATCTATTATTGTTAAGAAATGGAATCTTTTTATAACATAGGTATCTATGTGAATAATTTCATTATTTTTTGAAGGTGTTTCCGTATGCGAAAATTTTGGTTTAATTGGTCTCCTATCATATTTTATCTCTTGACATGTTTCGCATTGGTTAACAACAATTTGTATTAACTCTGCTAATTTCGGATAGTAAATTTTATTTCTAAGTTGATTATATGTTTCCTGTATGCCTGAGTGCATACTTTCTCTAACGTGATATAGCGAAATTTGTTTAACTGCTTCGACTTCAGTTTCGATGTCTTGTGCTCTGATTGTGCACTTTATAAATTCTAATTGATTATCGTTAGAAAACATTTCTATGAGTTTTTCTTGAACTACATTATATTGGCGTTCAGAAAGCTCTGAAAAAATCCCAACTTTTCCTTTTGTTATATAATTTCTAAATATTTCACCTAGTCTTTCAAAATCATATTCCGAAATGAAAATAATTATTTTTCCATGTAATCTTTTTAATTCTTCTGTTTTGTTATTTGTCAAAATAATTTGTGTTTTATATTTATTTACTATTTCCTCCTTTATATAAAAGTGATCCTGTAAATTTTCTTCCGCTGAATGGACCGTTTGCATTGATGCATCGTCCTCTAAATTATCGATAATATTTGGGTCATATTCGGTATTCTCGACCGTATTTTCACCCTCCTCCTTGTCTTCAATAACGTCCTCGTTATTTTGTATTCTGCTAAGAAAATCCGCTACTCTGTTTTCTTTTCCCTTAATGTATTCAATATGAAATTGGTATTCTCCTAACTTTAATAACCATCGTTGGTGTCTTGGCGACATATCTTTGCCTCTATATTTTGAATGCAAGTATTTAATTGGTTGATGATCTGTAACTATTTTAAATTTCCTTCCATATAAGTATGGCCCGAAGTAATTTACACTCCATATAATTGCCAAAAATTCCTTATCTGTTGCTGAATAATTTTTTTCATGATTGTTAAGTGTTCTTGATGCATAGCAAATTGGGTGTCCATCTTGAGATACAAATACCCCTATTGCATAATTCGAAGCATCAGTTGTTAAAGTGAATTCTTTCTCAAAATTTGGATATCGTAAAATTGGGTGTGAACTTATAAATTGCTTTAATTTTACGAAAGCTTCTATGTACGAATGATCTTTTGAGTTAATTCGTACTCCTTTCTTAAGATATTTTGTAATTGGTTGTGCTACCTTCGCATAATCTTTAACGAATTTTCTGTAGTAACCAGTTATACCTAAAAAACTCTTTATTTGTTTCTCTGTTTTTGGTAGTTCTAGTTCTTCTATTACTTTAATTTTATTTGGATTGGGCTTCATGCCATCTTTTGTTAAAATATGTCCTAAAAATTGTGTCTCTTTTTTCAAAAAACTGCACTTATCCATTTGTATTTTTAAATTTTTTTTCTCTAGTACTTTAAAAAGGTCTTTGATTGCTTTAATATGTTCCTGTAGTGTTGTGCTAAAAATAAGTATATCATCCAAATATACAACACACGTTTTATAAATAAAATCTCTTAAAATTTCGTTCATCAGACGTTGAAAGGTTGCAGTTGCATTCTTTAACCCGAATGGCATCCTTGTAAATTCTTACAGGCCATGAGGTGTTACGAACGCTGTTTTACACCTATCTTCCTCTCTTATTGTGTATTGATGATACCCTTTTGCTAAATCTATTGTCGTAAAGTATTGGGCGCGTCCCAATTTATCTAAAATTGAATCAATGTTAGGTAAGGGGTATTTATCATCTATTGTTACCTCATTTAATTTTCTATAGTCTACCACTATCCTGTACTTCTTTTTTCCTGAGTTATCCATTTTCTTTGGTATCACTATTAAAGGACTGGAATATCTAGAATAACTTTTTCTAATAATTCCTTGCTCCTCCATCTCTTTAACTTGTCTACGCACTTCCTCTTCATGTTGAGGTGGATACCTGTATAATTTAGAATTTATTTGTTCTTCTGAGGTAGTTCTTATTTCGTGCTGGATTTCTGTTGTACTAGTTAATTTTTCTCCTTCTTTAAATAATAACTTTTCATAAGTTTTTAATAGTTTCGTTATTTCCTTAAATTCTTCCGCATTTAAATGATCTAATTGCATTCCTTTAAATTTTTCATTTGTCACCTCTAGTGAACAAATTTCTATAAAATTGAAGGGTTTATTTAAAAATTCTGACTCTTTTTCATTAAGAGTAATCTTACCATCTACCAGATTTATCATGGTATTTAGATGATTCAATAAATCAATGCCTATTATAAAATTATATTTCCTACCTCGCAATGGTGTTGATCTCAACCTTATGTATGCGTTATCTGGTAAGTTAAATTCAATTGGTGCTCTTGTATGCACTTTGTGGGTAATTTTTTCTTTACTAGTTATTGTGCTAATTATAATTTCATTTTCAAAGGGTATTTTTTTGAATTCATTTAGTTCTGAATCGATTAAACTTATGCTTACCCCCGTATCTATTAACGCTATGTACTTTTTATTTTCGATAGTTATTGTTATTCGCGGTAAGCTCTCTGAGGCTTCTTTATAAAAAAAATAGCATTATTTACTTCACAATCATCAGCTTCCCTGTTGCTTTGCCTAGGCGATTGCAAGCGATTTTGGCTGCTACTGCTACTAGGGTGTCCTGCAACTCGAGTTCTGTCTTGATTTGCTTCTACGTTGTCTACCTCCATAGGTTCTCCTTTATCTAGCTTACATTGGTTAGAATTACCACTTTTCTTCACTTGATTTGAATAGTTATCTCTATAGTTTAGGTTCCTTTGACCTGAATTATTATCTCCGTATCCTCTGTTATTGTAATTCTGTTTAAATTGATCCGAATTCTTTTCAGGATTTGTATTGTAATTTTGTTTATTTTGTCCTACTTTATTTTCTCTGTCTGGCAATTTATCCTTTTGTTTATTGTCATAATAACTTCTGTTATTTTTATAATATCCGTCCGTCTTCCTAAACTTTTTGAATTCCGACCTAATACATGTGTCCTCGAACCTTCTCCTTGTCATAATGTCTAAAATCTTATGCAAGTCCTGTTCTTCATATATTTTGTCTAACAAAGTTCCCTGAGTCATTTCTTTCAGTGTATTAACTAGCAAACTGTCCACGTTACTAAGGTCAATTCCTACCTCGTCCTTGTGGTACACTTTCACTTCATCTGCCTTATATTTAATTTTTTGTGCTATTATAGCTAACTCACTTACCGTATTCGCCATCATGTCGCAAATTCGTCTATATAATTCGTGCGGTTCTGCATCAGGCTTGTATCGAAGTTTAAGCGCCTTTTTTATCTCTGCCCAGTTGTCGGGATTAAATAAGGGTATTATAATACACGATTATTAAGAAAGTTACGTCACACGACCGTATTTCCGAATCACTGTCCAAACCTTATTACTTTCTAGGTAAGGAGTACCGACTGCGCCAGTTTTATTTGTAGTCGCGGCGAATGGGTTTTTAAAAAAGATTACAAAGTTAAGTTACAGCGAGGTGACGCTGATGGCGTGTAAAAACAGACTGCTTTATTGAATTTATCAAACTTAAAACGAAACTTATTCTGTTAACAATTATTGCTTACTCACTAATTTTCGGCATGGGAAATTATTAACTGTTTGCTAAGCAATTTGTATAACAAATTGAAGATTCCTGGAAATATGTTTAACTTTTGATTTTCACTTGTTCTTTTTACACATAATTTAATAAATAGGCCGGAAGAGGTTTTAGGTTTCAATTTTGCTTATTTGCTTATTTGCATTAAAAACTTGTCAATATCGTCTGCTGCACCGTCAGGTGTTTTGGCATAATTGCTTACATATGTAACTCGCGTTTATTCATTTGTAATTCATTGTATTTTTTCTTGAATGCATTCAAATCAATGTTTTTAAATATAATATCTTTTTCACAAAGGGCTAGCTCCTTTATACGTGAACTTCTTAGTGAACCATGTAGTTTCTCCAACAATGAATCTAGATTCAAAGGGTCATCGCTGAAGGTTACGTGCACTTCATTATCAATTATTTCAATTGTAGTACTACTTTCTTTTTCAATATAAAATTTCAATTTCTTCATTTTCTTTACGTCATTAAAAGATGTACATTCCCAAATATGAAGTTGATCAGGCTTCTTGAGAGCTGTATTTTCTTTAATAATGCGTGTACCGGTATTTATATTCTTTTGCGCTAATTCTTTTTCTGCAATATTCTTTAATTTTGCGGCCTTGCTCCTTGTTATAACGTTAATGCTTTTATTATCTTCTTTTTCATTTTTACTTGTTGGAATCATTGCTTTAAGTATGTCACTGTCTTTATCTTGCCTTGCTTGTATATAATTTCAAAGTCATATTCAGTTAAATCTATTCTAATTCTCGTCATTTTTGATGATGGGTTTCTGTGCGAAAATAGTGATACTAGTGGTCTGTGGTCAGTGACTACGATGAATTTTCTGCCATAGAGATATGTCCTAAAGTAATTAATTCTCCAATGGATTGCTAATAATTCTTTTTCTATAATTGGTTTGTTAATATCGTGTTTTTGCAACGATTTACTTGCGTATGATATTGGTAAATCATTACCTATTTCTCCTTGTGATAAAATAGTTCCTAAAGCAAAGTCAGATGCGTCCGTTGTGAGAATAAAAGGTTTGTCAAAGTCTGGATATTGTAATATCGGAGGGCTAATTAGCTTCTGTTTTAAATTATTGAATGCTTTTTCGCATTCTTCTGACCAAATAAAAGGTTTTCCTTTTTTCAATAATGAATTTAAACATTTTACGATTTGAGCAAAATTTGGTATGAAACGTCTATAATAATTACAAAATGCTATAAATCTTTTTGTTTTATCTGGATTTGTTGGTTTTGGGTAATTGCGTACTACTTCGCATTTAGCTGGGTCGGTTTTGATTCCTTTGTCTGTTATTAAATGTCCTAAGTAAATTACTTCTGATTTAAGGAATTGACATTTGCTTGCATTTAATTTGAGGTTGTAGTATTTGAGTCTTTCAAAAACTTTTAAGAGGTTATTATTGTGATGTTTTAATGAACATCCAAAAACAATAATGTCGTCTACGTAGAAATTTTTAATCCAAATGGATTGATATTTGTGAAAAATTATTATTGTGATGTTTTAATTAACATCCAAAAACAATAATGTCGTCTACGTAGAAATTTTTAATCCAAATAGATTGATATTTGTGAAAAATTTCTGTTAATTCTGTTTCTGTATTTCTATCTAGGTTTTTCAAGTTTAATTCTTTCATTAATCTATTAAAGCGTTCATTGTTGTATGTGTTTGTTTGGTTATGTGTATTTAGTATGTTGTAATTAGCTAATTTTTCCGTTAGAAGTTTTATTTCTTTAATATTGACTGTGTGACTATTAACGATGATTAGTTTTACGTGACAAATCCCCTTGGCCGGTGCAATGAAATTTGCTAAAAATACACCTTCTTTTATTCAATTTGATTGGTAGGATAATCTCTGTTCTGGGTGGTATTCTATGCATTTGTTTAAGGGTAACTTTGTATTTATTGGTAAAATGTATTCTTTGTTTTTGAGGTTTATCGTTATTGTGAATGTTTCATAGTAAATTTTACAAAGGTAGTTTACTAAAAAGTCTCTTCCTAGGATTCCATCCGTTGCAATTGGAAAATCATTATCTACTAGCTGGAATTTGATAGTTGCTTTGTTTTTATCTATCAGAAAATTAAGATATGATGCACCTAATAAGTAAATTGCTACATTTGTTATTCCTGTTAATTTACATTTGGTGTCAGTATCAAAGTCAAAGTTGTTATTGAATAGGTTTTTGCAAATTGAAATATCTGCACCTGTGTCTATTAAGAATGTCATTTGTTTGTTGAATTCTATATTATGTATTGTTATATAGTTGGCTAAATTTTGTGTTATTACATAAATGTTTTTATAATTAATGTTTTCAATTAGTCCCTGTCCTCCGGAGGGGTGGTATTGGTATTGTAATCCTCCGGGTCGCCTACGTTTCCCTGAGATTGGATAACGTTCATTTGGCGACCATTTCTGTATTGGTAACTATTTTGCTGATTTCTGGGCAAAGATCTTTGATTGCTCCTATTGTAGTTATTTGTCTGTCTTTCATTTAAATAACTTCTCTGATTATTGTTATAGTTGTTAGGTCTCGAATTGTTTGAGTTCCTATTTGTATTATAATTTTGGTAGTTATTACTTTGTCTCTGGTTAGTACTGTTTCTTGTATTATTATTAAATGTTCTGGTATTATTATAATTATTGTTATTATAATTGTTGTACCTGTTGTCATTATTATTCGTATATTGTTTGTGTGGGTTGTTGCGATAATTGGCGTTATTGTTGTTTCTATTATTGTCTCTGATGAACATAACATGTCTACTATTGTGTTGATTTCCTTGTTCTATTTCTAGAGCAAGTTCAACAGCAGTGTCAAAAGATTTAGGTAGTGCAGCAAATACTGTTTGTTTAGTCCGTTTTTAAATTTAGTCAGACTGTATTGTTCATTGAGTTGAGTGATCAATGATTTTTGTTCAGTTGTTGAATTTGTTCCTAGCTGTCCTATTTGCAATACATTTAGTTCTGATATTAACTGTAATATTTTATTTTTGAAATTTGCTACGCTTAGATTTCTTTGGGTGAGATTGGCGTACTACTTCGCATTTAGCTGGGTCGGTTTTGATTCCTTTGTCTGTTATTAAATGTCCTAAGTAAATTACTTCTGATTTAAGGAATTGACATTTGCTTGCATTTAATTTGAGGTTGTAGTATTTGAGTCTTTCAAAAACTTTTAAGAGGTTATTATTGTGATGTTTTAATGAACATCCAAAAACAATAATGTCGTCTACGTAGAAATTTTTAATCCAAATGGATTGATATTTGTGAAAAATTATTATTGTGATGTTTTAATTAACATCCAAAAACAATAATGTCGTCTACGTAGAAATTTTTAATCCAAATAGATTGATATTTGTGAAAAATTTCTGTTAATTCTGTTTCTGTATTTCTATCTAGGTTTTTCAAGTTTAATTCTTTCATTAATCTATTAAAGCGTTCATTGTTGTATGTGTTTGTTTGGTTATGTGTATTTAGTATGTTGTAATTAGCTAATTTTTCCGTTAGAAGTTTTATTTCTTTAATATTGACTGTGTGACTATTAACGATGATTAGTTTTACGTGACAAATCCCCTTGGCCGGTGCAATGAAATTTGCTAAAAATACACCTTCTTTTATTCAATTTGATTGGTAGGATAATCTCTGTTCTGGGTGGTATTCTATGCATTTGTTTAAGGGTAACTTTGTATTTATTGGTAAAATGTATTCTTTGTTTTTGAGGTTTATCGTTATTGTGAATGTTTCATAGTAAATTTTACAAAGGTAGTTTACTAAAAAGTCTCTTCCTAGGATTCCATCCGTTGCAATTGGAAAATCATTATCTACTAGCTGGAATTTGATAGTTGCTTTGTTTTTATCTATCAGAAAATTAAGATATGATGCACCTAATAAGTAAATTGCTACATTTGTTATTCCTGTTAATTTACATTTGGTGTCAGTATCAAAGTCAAAGTTGTTATTGAATAGGTTTTTGCAAATTGAAATATCTGCACCTGTGTCTATTAAGAATGTCATTTGTTTGTTGAATTCTATATTATGTATTGTTATATAGTTGGCTAAATTTTGTGTTATTACATAAATGTTTTTATAATTAATGTTTTCAATTAGTCCCTGTCCTCCGGAGGGGTGGTATTGGTATTGTAATCCTCCGGGTCGCCTACGTTTCCCTGAGATTGGATAACGTTCATTTGGCGACCATTTCTGTATTGGTAACTATTTTGCTGATTTCTGGGCAAAGATCTTTGATTGCTCCTATTGTAGTTATTTGTCTGTCTTTCATTTAAATAACTTCTCTGATTATTGTTATAGTTGTTAGGTCTCGAATTGTTTGAGTTCCTATTTGTATTATAATTTTGGTAGTTATTACTTTGTCTCTGGTTAGTACTGTTTCTTGTATTATTATTAAATGTTCTGGTATTATTATAATTATTGTTATTATAATTGTTGTACCTGTTGTCATTATTATTCGTATATTGTTTGTGTGGGTTGTTGCGATAATTGGCGTTATTGTTGTTTCTATTATTGTCTCTGATGAACATAACATGTCTACTATTGTGTTGATTTCCTTGTTCTATTTCTAGAGCAAGTTCAACAGCAGTGTCAAAAGATTTAGGTAGTGCAGCAAATACTGTTTGTTTAGTCCGTTTTTAAATTTAGTCAGACTGTATTGTTCATTGAGTTGAGTGATCAATGATTTTTGTTCAGTTGTTGAATTTGTTCCTAGCTGTCCTATTTGCAATACATTTAGTTCTGATATTAACTGTAATATTTTATTTTTGAAATTTGCTACGCTTAGATTTCTTTGGGTGAGATTGGCGTACTACTTCGCATTTAGCTGGGTCGGTTTTGATTCCTTTGTCTGTTATTAAATGTCCTAAGTAAATTACTTCTGATTTAAGGAATTGACATTTGCTTGCATTTAATTTGAGGTTGTAGTATTTGAGTCTTTCAAAAACTTTTAAGAGGTTGTTATTGTGATGTTTTAATGAACATCCAAAAACAATAATGTCGTCTACGTAGAAATTTTTAATCCAAATGGATTGATATTTGTGAAAAATTATTATTGTGATGTTTTAATTAACATCCAAAAACAATAATGTCGTCTACGTAGAAATTTTTAATCCAAATAGATTGATATTTGTGAAAAATTTCTGTTAATTCTGTTTCTGTATTTCTATCTAGGTTTTTCAAGTTTAATTCTTTCATTAATCTATTAAAGCGTTCATTGTTGTATGTGTTTGTTTGGTTATGTGTATTTAGTATGTTGTAATTAGCTAATTTTTCCGTTAGAAGTTTTATTTCTTTAATATTGACTGTGTGACTATTAACGATGATTAGTTTTACGTGACAAATCCCCTTGGCCGGTGCAATGAAATTTGCTAAAAATACACCTTCTTTTATTCAATTTGATTGGTAGGATAATCTCTGTTCTGGGTGGTATTCTATGCATTTGTTTAAGGGTAACTTTGTATTTATTGGTAAAATGTATTCTTTGTTTTTGAGGTTTATCGTTATTGTGAATGTTTCATAGTAAATTTTACAAAGGTAGTTTACTAAAAAGTCTCTTCCTAGGATTCCATCCGTTGCAATTGGAAAATCATTATCTACTAGCTGGAATTTGATAGTTGCTTTGTTTTTATCTATCAGAAAATTAAGATATGATGCACCTAATAAGTAAATTGCTACATTTGTTATTCCTGTTAATTTACATTTGGTGTCAGTATCAAAGTCAAAGTTGTTATTGAATAGGTTTTTGCAAATTGAAATATCTGCACCTGTGTCTATTAAGAATGTCATTTGTTTGTTGAATTCTATATTATGTATTGTTATATAGTTGGCTAAATTTTGTGTTATTACATAAATGTTTTTATAATTAATGTTTTCAATTAGTCCCTGTCCTCCGGAGGGGTGGTATTGGTATTGTAATCCTCCGGGTCGCCTACGTTTCCCTGAGATTGGATAACGTTCATTTGGCGACCATTTCTGTATTGGTAACTATTTTGCTGATTTCTGGGCAAAGATCTTTGATTGCTCCTATTGTAGTTATTTGTCTGTCTTTCATTTAAATAACTTCTCTGATTATTGTTATAGTTGTTAGGTCTCGAATTGTTTGAGTTCCTATTTGTATTATAATTTTGGTAGTTATTACTTTGTCTCTGGTTAGTACTGTTTCTTGTATTATTATTAAATGTTCTGGTATTATTATAATTATTGTTATTATAATTGTTGTACCTGTTGTCATTATTATTCGTATATTGTTTGTGTGGGTTGTTGCGATAATTGGCGTTATTGTTGTTTCTATTATTGTCTCTGATGAACATAACATGTCTACTATTGTGTTGATTTCCTTGTTCTATTTCTAGAGCAAGTTCAACAGCAGTGTCAAAAGATTTAGGTAGTGCAGCAAATACTGTTTGTTTAGTCCGTTTTTAAATTTAGTCAGACTGTATTGTTCATTGAGTTGAGTGATCAATGATTTTTGTTCAGTTGTTGAATTTGTTCCTAGCTGTCCTATTTGCAATACATTTAGTTCTGATATTAACTGTAATATTTTATTTTTGAAATTTGCTACGCTTAGATTTCTTTGGGTGAGATTGGCGAGTTGGTTTTGTATGTGGGGTATAGTTGTTGTGCATTTGTATTTATTTGTCAGTGAATTTTTTAGTTGCTCTAATGTTTGTGGTATTTGTATTGCAGTTACGTTTGTCCTCACCGTTTGACTCAGTTTTACGTAAACCACAAAATCTGTTAGTGCTGTTTTGCCTGTTTCGGTTAGGCTGTTATAGATTATTTCAATAATTTTTAGAAATGATTCCAAATCTTTGTGATTTCCGGAAAAGCTCGGAATAGCTTTCATAGCTGTTTGTAAACTAAACTCAGACATTGTAATTATTTGTTGGCTGGACTCAATGTTAAAATTTTCAGTTGGGATTATTATTTGTGTATTGATTGTATGTGGTATGTTTATATCTAAATTGTAATTTGCTAATATTTTAAGTAATTTGTCTCTATGTGACCAAAATACTCCTAGTCCAATTTCTTTATGTTCTTTGGTTAACCTAGTTATGTGAACATTTAGTATACTTCTAATGGTCTCTAGTGATGTAATTAATGTTTTTAAATGCTTATTTAGTGTTTCTTCTTTGACCTTTTTTGTTTTATTTAAACATTTGTAGGATTTATTAAAATTTTCTTTTTCTACCTCTATCTTTTCGACAATTTTTGACCAATGTTCCAAAATTTTTTTTTTTTAAACTTGGTCTTGTTTGATATTGTAGGTGATATTCTTTTTTAGCTTATTTCTATATATTGAGTGTAGTTTAATGACAAAATCTGCAACTAATATTGTTGTTATTATAAGTAATAGCAATTCTATCATTGTTTGTTTATGATCGTCTTCAACTGTTACCTCATTTATTACATTTGCTTTTGGATCGCTTATTTTGGTTTCTTGGCCGCCCATATTGCTAACAATCTTATTTAGTAAAATTTAAATTTATTTTACTTTTTTTTTTTTTTTTTTTTTATATAATTATATGATATTTAGTGTAAATTTTTTATTTGTTGCAAAGCGATATCGCCAACTGATTGCGTCGACTCGAGTTCGGACAGCGACAACCAATCGGTGGGCTTCAAACTACTCGACACTGTATTGTCCTTGTTCTTGCCATGTCTGGGCGATGCGCTGGCTGCGGCCACAGGTAAAGCCACGAAATAGAAAATCTTCAGCGGATTCATTTTGATCGCGTTTGTAAGTCAGTATGCCATGAATACAATCTTATTAATTTTTGTGATTGGCAGTAAATGGTCCTAGTGGTTTGGCAGGATCGCCATGTGTTGGTCCTATGTATGGTATATTTATCAGAATCCTCTTCTTTATAAAGGCAGAGAGGATTCTGCCGTTCAATAGGCAGCCGTTAGGTTGCCGAAATGTTTGAGAAATAAAATGCCAGTTTTTAGCTGTCAAAATAATTCTGATTTTATTTGGTAAAACTTAAGTCTATTTATACTAAAATGTAACTGAAAATCATTTCCATAACTCCACCTCTTTTTCCAATGGTTTTGGTTTTCCGCTTTCCAATAATAGCGTAACCAATTAAAAGAGTGCATGCAGTTAGCTATGCATTATGTGTCACTGAAATATTCTGCTGTCGCAGCGATAGCGTTGCGCCAGTGCAGCGGTCAATGCGTTAAGCTATGTATTTGTTTACATTGCTGTATTGCACAGTCAGCGATTGTCATTTAATGTGGGTCACTACAAAAGTATTTGGACGTTACATCAGACTTCGAATGAGCAAGACACGCTTTAAATTCTGTCTTTAAAGCTCTAGATCCTCCGACGAAATTGGTTCCATTTTCGGAGTATATATTTTTTGGGAACCCCTACGTGATACGAACCTTGAAAAGGCTGCCAAGAAGGTGGGAGTGTTCAAGTCGTTTGCGGCTTCCAAGTGGATAGCTTTTGTTGCGAACTTAACGAACAGGCGTACGTAACCCTTCGTGATTACGCAGCCTCGCCCTCTATAACTCTTGATCTCGAATGGACCAGCGAAATCTACGCCCCAATTAGTAAAAGGGCGCGTGAAGGTAGTACGTTCTGATGGGAGGGCCGCCATGATTTGACTTTGCGCCCGCTTCCTATAGATTGTACAAACCTTGCAGTTATGTATGATCGATTTGATCATTACTTTGACCCGAGGGATCCAATATTGCGCTCGAATAAGCCGCAATATTAACTGGTTTTCCCCATGCAAGGAGATCTCGTGAATAAATTGAGTTACCAGTCACGAAAAATGAGAATTGTAGGGGAGAATTATGGGATGACGTTTGCTAAAATTTAGGTCTTTCGACGCCCCAAGTCGTCCCCCCGCTCGAAGTAGACTATTTGAATCTATGAATGGATTAAGTGGGAGGATTTCACTCTTCGAACTTATTCTCTGTCCCTTCTTTAAGTCAGAACACTCACTCGGAAAGTGTTGTTCTTGACAGAGTGCTATCATTCGTTGAGTGGTGGCTTTGATTTCCTTAGAAATTGCGGTAGACGGAGCTGTAAATTTAGCTTTCCGAATAGGGTGCGTATTTTGAAGAAATCGCAAGACATACGACAGCACTCGCAAAGCTCTCGGAAGTGAAGATAATCTTTGAAGAATGTCGTACATCTCAACAACTTTTGTCGGGTGCGACAGCACCCGCTTCTCTTCTTGGTCGGTCTGGAACACCGAGTCCTGAGAAGGCCATTCCGTTCTGTCCTTTTGAAGCCAAGAAGGGCCCTGCCACCACAACGAATTTCCAACCAAGTCGGGAGCCTCGAATCCACGGCTGCCTAGATCGGCTGGGTTCGAGGACGAATCCACATGATACCAACTCCGTTGGCCAACCTTCTCTACGATTTTGGTTACCCTATGCGAAACAAATGTTTACCAAGAACATGGTGGCTTCCGTAGCCAAGCCAGAACGATGGTGGAACCAGTCCATAAGAAAATCTGTAAGGATCGAAGATCCAAGTTAGGAATCACTGATTCCACCATTTCCGCCAGAAGTACCGCGCCACACAACTCCAAACGAGGCAGTGAGATGATTTTTAGCGGTGCAACCCTCGATTTTGCTAAAAGGAGATTGACCGCAACACTGTCTCTCCTTTCGACGCGCAGGTAGATAGCCGCCGCATACGCCTTCTCCGATGCATCGCAGAAACCATGAAGCTCCATCTTTTCCGTCGGTGAGAATTGTACCCATCGTGGAATTTGGATTTCTCCTATTGCCGAGTACTCCATGGCAAACTTTGACCAGCGCTCAAGTGTTGTTGAAGATACCTGCTCATCCCAATCCGTTCCTTCCAACCAGATGTTCTGCATTAACATCTTCGCCCCTATGATGATCGGTGCGAGCCACCCTAGGGGATCGAAAAATTTAGTGAGGGCTGACAAAATCTTGCGTTTTGTCACTACTTGAAATTGATCTAATTCCTTCGCAGCGAAGTAGAATTGATCCGAACGTGCATTCCGTCGTATGCCGAGAGCCTTAACGCTGCTCGTATCTTCGGAGTACAAGAAGTCTTGGCTGAGCAAATGAGAAACCGGAATATCGCGCAAGACTTCTTTGCTATTGGCAGTCCACTTACGAAGTGGAAAACCTGCCGAACTTAAGGCCTCGGTGATTTGATCCCGGGCCTTAATGGTGGACTCTAAGTCGTGTCCACCTGCGAGCACGTCGTCGATGTACATGTGTTGCTTAAGGACTATCGAAACGATCGGAAGCGATTCGTGAACGTCATGGGCTAGTTGCAGAAGCGTCCTTATTGCGAGATAAGGAGCGCAGTTACCACGAAAACGACAGTATTCAATTGAAATTGACGAACTGGTGCACTTATTGAATCGCGAAATACTATTTTTTGAAATTTTCTCTGTTGAGGCTGAACTAGGATCTGTCGATACATTTTCTCTATGTCGCTACTAAAGACGAATTTGAATAATCTCCAGCGGAGAATCAGTATCGTCAGATCGCTTTGTAAAATTGGTCCAGGCAGTAGCACATCATTGAGGCTTACTCCATTATCCGATGGACAGGCGCATTAAACACCATCCGAACCTTCGTAGAAGTGCTTTCGGGTTTGGTAACCGCATGATGGGGCAGGTAATAACTATCGGACCGGCCCTCATCCGGGAAACTGGACACCTGAGTCATGTGACCCAGTTGCTGATACTTCTTGAGTACCCTAGTATATTCCTCTCGTAAAGAGGGATTTTTTGCCAGACGACCTTCGCTGCGAAAGAACTGCGAGAAAGCTATCTTTCGCGAACACTCTAGAGAAACCTCTGTCGAAAAATTCCGACGAAATGGTAACGAAACTATATATTTCCCCGATTCGTCTCGCTTGGTAGTACCTTTAAAAACCTCCTCGCAGTATTCCTCTTCTGGTGTACGAGCTCTGCTACGGGGCAGGTCTTCTAGTTCCCAAAAGGCTGCAAGCTGTCAATCCAGTGTCACCTCATTGTAGAATGAGACGCATGATGTCGTCGGCTTGGGTGAAGTCGTCCTTCCCGTCAGAATCCATTCGAAGACTGTCTCCTGAGCCAGCAACGAGCCAAGAACGTCCTTCCGTAGACCGCCGAGCATTATTTGCGGATAAACGTCGCCTCCCAAAACAAGATCGACTTGTTCGTTCGCGAAGAACCGTTTATCCGCCAAAATCAGCCCCGGAAACGAATGTTGTATAGCAGCATCGATATCGCAGGTCGGCAGATTTCCCGTCAGTTGAGGTAGCACTAGCGCCGTTGTCTGAATCACCACCAAAGGATCGACCGGGGATCCTAAGGTTATGGAACACGCCTGGCTGGTTTGCGCTGAAATCGTGTCGTTGATTCTAGACACCCGTGCATTCACTTTCCTCGTTGGCAGCTTAATCCGACGTCGAAGTCGTTCCATCATGAACGAACACTCAGATCCAGAATCTATGAGCGCTCTGGCCGAAAAAATAGACCCACGATGTCTAATGTTGACTTGAGCTGTTCCCAGTAGAACCCCTTTGTTCGTGTTCGTAAAACACGACTGTACTTGGGTGGGAGGCTCAGTATTACCACTGGAGGAACTGGTACCAGAAGTGGTCCGGTTGGAACTAGCTCCGGACCCACTTGGAGAAGGGTTCGAAAACCCGCTTTTTCTCGAAGTAGTTTGCTGAACTGGGTTCAAATGCAACAGTGAGTGATGCCTGGAGTGGCATACTGAGCAATTGAACGCGCTGGTGCACTTCGCGACCCCATGTCCGAAGGACAGGCAGCTCAGGCAGAGTTGACTCCTTCTAGCGAAGTTGCTTCTTTCTGAAGGAGCAATTTTTTGAAATCGTGGGCAAGATCGTATGCTGTGTGCATCTGAATTGCACAGCTTGCATTGATTCCTTGCCACACTCGCTTAAAAAGTTTGTAGTTTTCGACTTGAATTGTCGAAACTTTACTTAGAAGGCTGCGGTCTCTGTAACCGGGAAGTACTAGGCCCTCTAATGTCAAATGCCGTTGAAAAACCTTCATTTGTAAGTGGGCACTTACGAACTATTTCCATTGCTTCCCCCTGAGTATTTTGGTTTAAGTCAGAAGTGGACACTCAGACATATTGTTACATTTTTACACGCATACTATTGTGTCGTTCGGTACAACTACAGTGTACACTGAGTCTTGCTAGTTAACGTACAAATGTGCTATTCATTATTATTATTTATTGTTATTACTTTTTATTATTATTATTATTTATAATTATACATTATTTTTACTTTTTATTTGTATTATTATTTATTATTTTTCATTATTAATATTTATTTTATTATTATTTTTCATAATTATTATTTATTTATTATTATTATTAATTATTACCCTTTTTTGCTTTTCAATAAGACTACCTATGTCTATTTCTCCTTCGTAGGTCTTAATAATAATAATAATAATAAAAGTTTGAAAGTTTTGATCGACAGTTTTTACACAAATTATTAGTTGACAAATACTATTTAGATCAGTACTCTCATCCAAACTGAGAGAAAAATATTTGCAATTTAGCAATCTATTTTTTGTCTCAGATAGGATGAATTTGCTTATATAAAGGTACTTTTTCTATGATTTTCAAAACTTCTTGCCCTTTTTCACCAAAACATTTCAAAACTTTTGAAGACAAATTAAAAAAAAAATGGCCATCTTCAAATGGGCGACATTGCTTTGCCAAAGCCAACGCAACAGTAAAAGATGCCTTTGTTAAAGACAAATCAATATCATTATTATTATTATTACCATTATCAGTTTCAGTATCATGATCATTTGCAATGAATTTAAAAAAAAATCCTGCTTGCAATTGCAAAAGCATTAGCTTCCGCTCACCTCCAGTAAAAAATTTAAAATTTTTATGGCAAGAGAAATAATGTCGGCTTAAACAAAATTTAGCATTGCGACCAATAACGTCGTTACAAATAAGACATTGTGCTCTTCCATCTTAATTTTCTATAAAGAAAAAATCATCTTCCCATTCGCGCATAAACATTGTTAGCTCTCACTGTATATTTGAAATAGCGCAGCGTGGTGTTGCTTGAACAATTGTTTGCATGCGACTGTTTTGCTTTCCCATAGCAACTGGTATGATTGCATTCAGTCTTCATTGTGCCGAGGGCTACCGATCGTTCGTATTCTATAAATAGCGTAATATTTTGTGTTGCTCGTCGCAGCAGAGGCCCTATGCACGCGAGTTTTATTTGTAGTCGCGGCGAACGGGTTTTTAAAAAAGATTACAAAGTTAAGTTACAGCGAGGTGACGCGGATGGCGTGTTAAAACAGACTCCTTTATTGAATTTATCAAACTTAAAACGAAACTTATTCTGTTAACAATTATTGCTTACTCACTAATTTTCGGCATGGGAAATCATTAACTGTTTGCTAAGCAATTTGTATAACAAATTGAAGATTCCTGGAAATATGTTTAACTTTTGATTTTCACTTGTTCTTTTTACACATAATTTAATAAATAGGCCGGAAGGGGTTTTAGGTTTAAATTTTGCTTATTTGCTTATTTGCATTAAAAACTTGTCAATATCGTCTGCTGCACCGTCAGGTGTTTTGGCATAATTGCTTACATATGTTACTACTCCCCCCTTTAGACCAGAATTCTCCTGAATTCGTTTATTTAATTTGATAGTAGTTTTTCTATGTTTGGTAATAATTACCATAGCAATTATTATAATTATAATCATACTTAGAATATTGAAGATATGTGATATTTTACTATGAATTTTCAATTTAAAAATGCTTTCTTTATTTGATCTATGTATGTATGTTCCTCTATTATTTCATCAAATGTAATGCTTTTCGTAAAATTCCGAATATCTTCATATTTTAAGCTTATAACAGTTTCTTTTATATTTTCAATATAATTGGAAAAATAGTAGTCGTTAATTTTTATTGAACAATAATTAAATCGTATTAAATAGTTACCATTTATAATTGGTTGTTCTTGATAGCATGAATGATTAAGCTGTAAATTTATTGCATTTTTAACTATAATTGGTTTAATATTTATTTCTAATATTTCCAGTTCTCCATTTTTAGTAAGATGACAATTTCTTTTTAAAATACAATGATTACTAATTTTCATTTGTTTCAATGATTTATTTTCTTCAAAAGTTAATGTTTTATTTTCATAAGTGAATATTTGTTCTATTTTCGCTTCTATTTCATCTTTTTCTTTATTAGATATTGGAATTATTGTTCTAATGTTTACCTTTTCAAAGTTTTTTGGTATTTTTATGCCGAATACTAAAAATGTGTTATTTACACTTACTGTGCCTAATTGTAAATATTTGAGTTTGTCATAGTCGATATTATATTTTACAATTTCTTCATGAGTTAATATATATGGATGTAAGATCCCATATTTCGCTGATACAATATTTTCTTGAATGTGTTCAATTTTACTTTTTAATAATTGAATCTTTGTATATTGGTCTAGGTATAAATTTTGTTTGTAACCATCATATACGAATTTATTTATGGAATTAAGTTCCTTTTCTATCTTTATTCTATCACTTTTAACAATGTTCTTTAGATGGTCAATAGCTGACGCAAAATAATCGTTTACTTTTATTTGTCAATTAATTGTATCATTGGTCTGTAAAAAATGTCCTTGTATATTTTGTCTGTCGTCCTCATCCATAGTTCCAAAGAGCCATTTTGATATATTGCCTACTGCATTAACTAATCCTCGTTTATGTCTAGTTCTAATGGGCATTAGTGTCAATACCTTATTCCTTACGTCTAACAATTCCCTTTGTAATATTTCTTTATTTTCTAGCTTCATTAAAATTATATTGTCCGTCATATCGTGTACAATATTTTCTAATTGTTGGACGTCAATCATGTGTAGAATTATGTCACTGTCGATAGGTATTTCCTGATGTCTGATTTGTAGGTCTATAAATCCCGTTTGTTCAGTTAGTTCTGTTAATGTCATTGTCGCCCTTCATTGTGGTATCGTCAATGTTATTGCTCTTATCAGCATCCATATCTGTAAATTTTAATGGTCGTTTAATATTTCTAACATGAACTTTCTCTAATTTTTGTTTCCTATATTTGGGTTGCTCCTTGTGTCTAACCGCCTTGTAATCTTTAATGAATCCTTCTGATCTTTGCTCTGTATATTCTTCTCTATTTTTGTTAAATTTTGTTATTGATTTCTCCTTTGCTTGTTCCAAATTTTTTCTTACAATTTCCTTATCTTCTTTGTTATTATGTACTTCGTTAGGTGTGAATTTTATAGTAGAATGAAACCTTTCATTATAATTTCTAATAGCTTTTTGTATTAGTTGCTTGACAGATATACCTTTGTTTAATTTATATAATATTCTAAACCTTTCTGAAATTGTATTGTGGAATCTTTCAATATCTGCGTTACCCGTGTGACTATTGGGTTTGGTTAAATGAAGTTCTATATTTTCATTGTTTAGAAATTCCTTAATCCTTGTCGCGTTAAATTCATTATCTGCAATAATTTTTCTAGGTTTTCCTATTTTGGTAAAGTAGTCCTCCAATTGTTCAATGAAAGTAATATGATTTCTGTCATTTAAAGGATATGCTACTCCATACTTAGAAAATTTATCTATTATTGTTAAGAAATGGAATCATTTTATAACATAGGTATCTATGTGAATAATTTCATTATTTTTTGAAGGTGTTTCCGTATGCGAAAATTTTGGTTTAATTGGTCTCCTATCATATTTTATCTCTTGACATGTTTCGCATTGGTTAACAACAATTTGTATTAACTCTGCTAATTTCGGATAGTAAATTTTATTTCTAAGTTGATTATATGTTTCCTGTATGCCTGAGTGCATACTTTCTCTAACGTGATATAGCGAAATTTGTTTAACTGCTTCGACTTCAGTTTCGATGTCTTGTGCTCTGATTGTGCACTTTATAAATTCTAATTGATTATCGTTAGAAAACATTTCTATGAGTTTTTCTTGAACTACATTATATTGGCGTTCAGAAAGCTCTGAAAAAATCCCAACTTTTCCTTTTGTTATATAATTTCTAAATATTTCACCTAGTCTATCAAAATCATATTCCGAAATGAAAATAATTATTTTTCCATGTAATCTTTTTAATTCTTCTGTTTTGTTATTTGTCAAAATAATTTGTGTTTTGTATTTATTTACTATTTCCTCCTTTATATAAAAGTGATCCTGTAAATTTTCTTCCGCTGAATAGACCGTTTGCATTGATGCATCGTCCTCTAAATTATCGATAATATTTGGGTCATATTCGGTATTTTCGACCGTATTTTCACCCTCCTCCTTGTCTTCAATAACGTCCTCGTAATTTTGTATTCTGCTAAGAAAATCCGCTACTCTGTTTTCTTTTCCCTTAATGTATTCAATATGAAATTGGTATTCTCCTAACTTTAATAACCATCGTTGGTGTCTTGGCGACATATCTTTGCCTCTATATTTTGAATGCAAGTATTTAATTGGTTGATGATCTGTAACTATTTTAAATTTCCTTCCATATAAGTATGGCCCGAAGTAATTTACACTCCATATAATTGCCAAAAATTCCTTATCTGTTGCTGAATAATTTTTTTCATGATTGTTAAGTGTTCTTGATGCATAGCAAATTGGGTGTCCTTCTTGAGATACAAATGCCCCTATTGCATAATTCGAAGCATCAGTTGTTAAAGTGAATTCTTTCTCAAAATTTGGATATCGTAAAATTGGGTGTGAACTTATAAATTGCTTTAATTTTACGAAAGCTTCTATGTACGAAGGATCTTTTGAGTTAATTCGTACTCCTTTCTTAAGATATTTTGTAATTGGTTGTGCTACCTTCGCATAATCTTTAACGAATTTTCTGTAGTAACCAGTTATACCTAAAAAACTTTTTATTTGTTTCTCTGTTTTTGGTAGTTCTAGTTCTTCTATTACTTTAATTTTATTTGGATTGGGCTTCATGTCATCTTTTGTTAAAATATGTCCTAAAAATTCTGTCTCTTTTTTCAAAAAACTGCACTTATCCATTTGTATTTTTAAATTTTTCTTCTCTAGTACTTTAAAAATGTCTTTGATTGCTTTAATATGTTCCTGTAGTGTTGTGCTAAAAATAAGTATATCATCCAAATATACAACACACGTTTTATTAATAAAATCTCTTAAAATTTCGTTCATCAGACGTTGAAAGGTTGCAGGTGCATTCTTTAACCCGAATGGCATCCTTGTAAATTCATACAGGCCATGAGGTGTTACGAACGCTGTTTTACACCTATCTTCCTCTCTTATTGTGATTTGATGATACCCTTTTGCTAAATCTATTGTCGTAAAGTATTGGGCGCGTCCCAATTTATCTAAAATTGAATCAATGTTAGGTAAGGGGTATTTATCATCTATTGTTACCTCATTTAATTTTCTATAGTCTACCACTATCCTGTACTTCTTTTTTCCTGAGTTATCCATTTTCTTTGGTATCACTATTAAAGGACTGGAATATCTAGAATAACTTTTTCTAATAATTCCTTGCTCCTCCATCTCTTTAACTTGTCTACGCACTTCCTCTTCATGTTGAGGTGGATACCTGTATAATTTAGAATTTATTTGTTCTTCTGAGGTAGTTCTTATTTCGTGCTGGATTTCTGTTGTACTAGTTAATTTTTCTCCTTCTTTAAATAATAACTTTTCATAAGTTTTTAATAGTTTCGTTATTTCCTTAAATTCTTCCGCATTTAAATGATCTAATTGCATTCCTTTAAATTTTTCATTTGTCACCTCTAGTGAACAAATTTCTTTAAAATTGAAGGGTTTATTTAAAAATTCTGACTCTTTTTCATTAAGAGTAATCTTACCATCTACCAGATTTATCATGGTATTTAGATGATTCAATAAATCAATACCTATTATAAAATTATATTTCCTACCTCGCAATGGTGTTGATCTCCACCTTATGTATGCGTTATCTGGTAAGTTAAATTCAATTGGTGCTCTTGTATGCACTTTGTGGGTAATTTTTTCTTTACTAGTTACTGTGCTAATTATAATTTCATTTTCAAGGGGTATTTTTTCGAATTCGTTTAGTTCTGAATCGATTAAACTTATGCTTGCCCCCGTATCTATTAACGCTATGTACTTTTTATTTTCTATAGTTATTGTTATTCGCGGTAAGCTCTCTGAGGCTTCTTTATAAAAAAAATAGCATTATTTACTTCACAATCATCAGCTTCCCTGTTGCTTTGCCTAGGCGATTGCAAGCGATTTTGGCTGCTACTGCTACTAGGGTGTCCTGCAACTCGAGTTCTGTCTTGATTTGCTTCTACGTTGTCTACCTCCATAGGTTCTCCTTTATCTAGCTTAAATTGGTTAGAATTACCACTTTTCTTCACTTGATTTGAATAGTAATCTCTATAGTTTAGGTTCCTTTGACCTGAATTATTCTCTCCGTATCCTCTGTTATTGTAATTCTGTTTAAATTGACCCGAATTCTTTTCAGGATTTGTATTGTAATTTTGTTTATTTTGTCCTACTTTATTTTCTCTGTCTGGCAATTTATCCTTTTGTTTATTGTCATAATAACTTCTGTTATTTTTATAATATCCGTCCGTCTTCCTAAACTTTTTAAATTCCGACCTAATACATGTGTCCTCGAACCTTCTCCTTGTCATAATGTCTAAAATCTTATGCAAGTCCTGTTCTTCATATATTTTGTCTAACAAAGTTCCCTGAGTCATTTCTTTCAGTGTATTAACTAGCAAACTGTCCACGTTACTAAGGTCAATTCCTACCCCGTCCTTGTGGTACACTTTTACTTCATCTGCCTTATATTTAATTTTGTGTGCTATTATAGCTAACTCACTCACCGTATTCGCCTTCATGTCGCAAATTCGTCTATATAATTCGTGCGGTTCTGCATCAGGCTTGTATCGAAGTTTAAGCGCCTTTTTTATCTCTGCCCAGTTGTCGGGATGGGGAATATTTATAATTACGTCTTTTGCCTCTCCTTGTATTGTTTCCTCGTCTTTTATGCTTGAGAGTAAGTACTCTACTCCACTCATAAAGGAGTTTATTGTTACCTCCCCTCTTCCGGTGAATGTGGGTAAATGTTGAATGTTTTTCAGTAGCCTTTGCAATCCGTTGTCATTTGTAGTTTGCCTTTGCTGAAGTTGCATGTAGGCCTGCCGAAGTTGCTCCAGTTGTTGCTCCCTCCGATTGAGCTCTTCAATCAGCTCCACGTTCGGGATGTGAGTCTGTTCCTGCTGTGCCATCCTTCTTTCGTCAAACGCCTTCTGTCTTCTCTTCTTAATTTTGGTTTCTTTATTCTTTTCCGTTCACTGCACCTTGTTTGGTGAATAAGCGTCTTTTTTGTTTTTAGATCGCTTTTCACTTCAAACACTCTAAAGTTTATTTAATTTATGTTATATTTTTGGTATATATCCCTTTGTGTTGGTGATTAAGCGCCTCTTTATTTTCAGGTCGCTTTTCACTTCAAGCACTTTTTATAGTCAATATAATTTGCTTTATATTTTGTTATATCCTGGAGGGTCCGGTCAGCTCCTGAGCTGGCTACAGATTCGCAGGATTAAATAAGGGTATTATAATACACGATTATTAAGAAAGTTACGTCACACGACCGCATTTCCGAATCACTGTCCAAACCTTATTACTTTCTAGGTAAGGAGTACCGACTGCGCCAGTTTTATTTGTAGTCGCGGCGAACGGGTTTTTAAAAAAGATTACAAAGTTAAGTTACAGCGAGGTGACGCGGATGGCGTGTAAAAACAGACTCCTTTATTGAATTTATCAAACTTAAAACGAAACTTATTCTGTTAACAATTATTGCTTACTCACTAATTTTCGGCATGGGCAATTATTAACTGTTTGCTAAGCAATTTGTATAACAAATTGAAGATTCCTGGAAATATGTTTAACTTTTGATTTTCACTTGTTCTTTTTACACATAATTTAATAAATAGGCCGGAAGGGGTTTTAGGTTTCAATTTTGCTTATTTGCTTATTTGCATTAAAAACTTGTCAATATCGTCTGCTGCACCGTCAGGTGTTTTGACATAATTGCTTACATATGTAACTCGCGTGCATACGAAAATCAACTTGTGCCCACCTCTGGTTTAAGTGGAAAAGTTTTTCCTTTGTGGTGCGCCGCTTATTAAAATGTAAATGGCCGTGAACATGTCACGGAATGTTGGCTATGTAAGGTAATATCCCTTTAAAACTTCCGTGTCGCACGGTGGGAGACGGATATGGTGCTCCAAGTCGGCAAACTCCGCAGCCATTTCCTTTTCGGCTTTGTTTAGCTTGGAAGTGAGATCACCAATCACTTCCATGCATTTGAGATAAGCCCCGTAGGCTTGTTTGTGCTTCTTCTTGGCGGCAGTGGCCTCTTTTGAAGAGCTCGCGGCATCTGTACCTAAAAATTCTATGTAAGCGCGTTTCACTCTACCCCAAGATTCTTTAACTTCTTCCTTTTGGATATCTAGGACCGTTTGATTTTGATCCGTGGACGCAAAATCTCTAAAATCGGCTTCGAATTCAATAAGTGAATCCGCTAATTGAATAAAAGTGGCCATTATAACTTTTTAATTCGTTGGATTATTCGCGGTTGGATAAAATCCGAAATATTCACGTAATGCCGAAAGTTGTAATTGAATAATCCAAGAAACCACTCAAAATGCGAAAAAATTTTAGAAAATCACAGAGCCGATTAAGTTTAAAAACAAAATAAAAATTGAAGACGACGATAAATTCGAAAACCCAGCAAAAAACCAGCAGAATAAATATAACACGAAAATAATGTTTTCCTTTAAGAAGCTTGAATTCAATCAGTTGAATCTGAGAAATCGAAATAAATTTAAAAAAGGCTTTCTTGCTGTAAAATCTATAAATGGTTATATATTTTCAAATGTTTTGATTATATATTTACAATCTTTATAGAGCGGATTTGTTTTATTCTATTTGGTATATGACGTGATTTTTAATTTCGTATACTTAATATCCCTTGCTCACTTAACTTGTGTTTAGGCCAACAGCCTAATTTCCTTCACATTTAATCGACATACATGCCACCCTGTTCCCTTTTCAATACGATTGTCAGCACATAACGGTTATCATTCGTTGCTTTTTCCAATCAACTGTTTTATTCGCTAAGTCATTTTTTAACGAACTTTTAACTTAATATAAAACAGTAGTTTGTTCATTATATTTTTGCTTTTCACGAGGATTGGATGACACTGCTATAATTAGTGTAAGTAAAAACAAAACATAACTTGTTATAACATCCAATTAAAGACTTCCATTGAAATACATAATTATTGATCCACTAATAAATTTCTTTTAATTCCTTTTCTTTCCACACAACTGACCACGAGACCATTTGCATTTGCGTCAGCTTGTGTTCATGGTCCTTCGTCGCCGTTAATAAAACGAGCCATAACAAAACAGAGGTCTCATTGGTAATATTTTTCAACAGACCAACAGGAATATTCGCCAACATAATTAACACCACCATCACATCACTTAACCACATACATTCGGAAACATAAATCACCTACCACATCACATATATGTATATACACATCTGGGAAGACAGGATTCGGAACACATCATTCATACATACATAGACACATCAGTTCAACTCTAAACAAAACAGAAATACATAATTTTAACAACATCAAAATCTACATACATAGAAAATCAGAAGGTACGTGGTTTGAGTTTTTGAATTTTGCACATACATATACATAAATACAATCAATTACATACATATGTGAATAAAAGCCGGTGCATTTTTTGGTGAAAATTTGTGTATTTTTGGAATTCAAAGTGCATAAAGTTTTTTTTTAACAAAGTGAAAGTTGTAGTTCTTCCGCCATTTCACTGGCACAAAAAGTGGTACATTCGGGCCGCACGAGTATTTGTTGTTGGGGTAATACCTTTCAATTTTCTTGAAGAGTTCGTTCAACTTAATTAAAAATATAAATATTTTTACAACCAAGTGGAATTTAAATTCAAATTAAGCTTTTTTTTTCTTTTTTCAATTCGTTCTACAAGCATAGAATTGCAGAAATATTTTCATACCAAAAACGACTCACGTACGCGTTACGCGAACTATTCCAATATTCAAAGAATTTGCACATTAAGAATTAATTGAATTCAACTACACAGAATCACTTTCGCGCAATATTTCCGAAAAAAGTAAAGCTAATTCAAGTGAAATTAAAAGCGATATTGCGATCGCATAATTAATATTATTTACATAAAAATAAATTATTTAAGCCAACGTGAATAAAACGAATCGCGATAAAACAATAAGTTGCGGCGAATTCATTACGGCCGAAATACCAGTGTTGGGTGGCGAGCATACTAATAATTTATTTAAGAATTCTAAAGTTATAAATAATTCGCGAAAAATAAAAAGAAGTTAATTAAGTTATTACAAGTGGATGTAAAAACAATTAATATTATAATAAAAATTATGTTGTATGTAACATCTCCGAATATTGTTTCAGCAATCATTAATTCTGTTGGTTGGATTTTTTTTCTTTTTAAGTGGGTTTTAATATTCAAGTAGCAGTGTTACTACAGTGTGTGCCAAATAATTAGTGACAATTTTACGTACTTTACGAATCACGTGGAATATTTTTTGAGGCTTCAAAAAATTATCAGTACTACGAGCAATACTCAATATTTTTTCGTTTGTCAAATATTTTGGGGCCTTTTCCTGGACTGTGTTTTCCCCTTTCACACATTTAACGATCTTCGCATTAGTTTTGTGATATTTTTTTTGGAATTATTTCAATTTTTTATTTTTTTGCGATTTTTAATAAGTTTCGGTACTGCGTACTACATTTCCCTTTTATCAATTCTCCTCATTCAAATATTTTTGCGCCTTTTCTTAGAGTTTTCGCTCTTTATCCAGTTCTTAAACAATTTCAAATAATATTCAATAAATGGCGAGTTTTCAACAGCTAGCGGATTCACTCATCGAATTCGAAACCGATTTTCGTGAGTTTGCTTCAACGGAACAAAATCAAACCGTTGTGGATATTCAAAAAGATGAGGTAAAAGAGTTGTGGGGTAGGGTAAAACGAGCCTATTTGGAATTTTTAGGTACCGATGCCGCAGGCATTAGCAAAGAAGCTGCTTCAGCAAAGAAAAAACACAAGCAAGCCTATTCTGCTTATTTAAAGTGCATGGAAGTGATCGGTGACCTATTATCAAAATTCGTAGAAAAAAGGGGAAAAAAAAATCTGAGGAACATTTCAATACGGATCACAATATTCGGCTGCCGCCTTGTGATACCGAGGTTTTTAAAGGAGATTACATGTCATGGCCAACATTTCGTGACATGTTCACGGCCATCTATATTCTAAATAAACGGCTCAGTCCAGTAGAGAAGCTATTCCACCTTATTCAAAAAACTCAGGGTGAAGCGAAAAAGATCGTTCGTAAGTGTCCACTTACGAATGAAGGTTTTTCTACAGCTTGGAAAAATCTCACAGACCGTTATTAGAACAAGAGGATTTTAGTAAATAGCCAATTGAAGATCCTTTTCAGCCTGTCCCCGGTAGGAAGTGAATCTGGAAGTGCAATTAAGGAACTCCAGCGCGAAATAAATAATTGCATGTCCGCACTCCAGATTCATAATTTTGACATATCGAATTGGGACGCGATAATTACTTACCTGTGCTCTACAAAGTTACCTGAGACTACGCTGTCGATGTGGGAACAATCCGTGCAGTATAAAACCGAAATCCCAAAATGGGGGGATATGGACAGATTTCTGACAAGTCGATTTCAGACTTTAGAAACTGTCTTCGATATTAGAGGACCTAGTACTTCACGGCCACAATCTTCTAAATTCAGCTCCGAAAATCCTCAAAGAAAATTTAAAACTTTTCAAGCGAATGTAGCAAGGAAAAGTTGTAAGCTGTGCAATAGCGATGCACACAGCATACGGTCCTGTACGCAATTTCAAAAAATGCCTCCTTCCGAAAGGAGCATTTATGCAAAAAGGAATCACCTGTGCCTGAACTGTTTTTCCTCCGGACATGGTGTCGCAAAGTGCACGAGCGCGTTCAATTGTTCAATTTGCCACTCGCGA
Organism: Philophylla caesio; assembly: GCA_963971545.1. Lineage (NCBI taxonomy): Eukaryota > Metazoa > Arthropoda > Insecta > Diptera > Tephritidae > Philophylla > Philophylla caesio. Next base: position 60,989,195 of record OZ020606.1, read on the forward strand.
CATCATTCAATGCTTCATTTGAATGCAGTTCAGCAAGTTCCAACAAAAAATGTTGGAAATTCAAACTGGGCCATACCAGTTCCAATCGGACCAATTCTGGTACTAGTCGCTCTGACTATCCAAATGGCTCCCATACTAGTACAAATCTGGCCACTTCCAGCACTAGTAGTCAAGTAGTTCCAAACTGGTCGCATACCAGTTCAAATCGGTTCACTTCTGACACTAGTAGCACGGAACCCGCATATGGCCCTTAAAGTCAAGTCCAGTCATGTTTCGCGAATATGAAAAAGGGAATTCTACTGGGGACTGCTCAAATTAATATATTATACAGCGGTTCCACCTTTTCGGCAAGAGCATAGATTGATTCAGGATCCGAATGCTCCTTTATTACTGACCGGCTCAGGCGTCTTATCGACCTCCCGTTCAAACGGGTGAATGCAACAGTTTCCGGGATCAGCAATTCTGTTTCGGCAAAGGCAAGCCAAGCGTGCTCCATCAGGATCGGTTCACTCATCGATTCAACAGCTGCAGTGTCAACGATGGCGTTAGTTCTACCCCAACTGACGGGGAATCTTCCCACGTGCGAAATTAATCCAGCGATACGCCAAGTTTTTCCAGACCTGATTTTGGCGGATAAGCGGTTCTTCGCCAACGAACCAGTCGACGTTGTACTCGGAGGAGACGTCTATCCTCAAATTATACTAAATGGCTTGCGTAAGGACACCTTGGGTTCATTGCTAGCTCAGGAAACAATCTTCGGCTGGATCCTGACTGGAAGGACTAATGAGGAGAAATCAACCACTTCGTGCGTCTCCTTTTTCAATGAAGTCGCGTTGGATAAACAGCTCAGTGTATTCTGGGAACTGGAGGACATTCCACGGAGTAAAACTCACACAACTGAGGAGGATTTCTGCGAAAAGGTATTCAAAAATACCACTGCGCGAGTAGAGGGGGGTAGATACATGGTCTCTCTCCCTTTTCGTCTTGACTTTCCTTAAGAAATTTCGCTAGGGTGTTCCAGGAGAACCGCGTTTTCTCAATTTTTTCGCGGTGAAGGTAGGCTAGCAAAAAACTCCTCTTTACGAGAGGAGTATCCCAGAGTGCTTGGAGAATACAAGCAATTAGGGCACATGACCGAGGTTAGGCCTTCTCCTACAGAAGTTCCGAGCGAGTACTTTTACTTGCCACATCATGCGGTTAATAAACCAGAAAGTACTTCCACAAAAGTTCGGATCGTGTTTAATGCATCGTGTCCGTCCGATAACGGTGTCAGCTTGAATGACGTGCTTTACCCCGGGCCAATACTTCAAAGCAATCTGACGATTCTTATCCTTCGTTGGAGACTTTTCCAATATGTTTTCAGTAGCGATATTGAAAAAATTTATCGTCAGATCTTAATTCATCCTCAACAGAGAAAATTTCAAAGAGTCTTGTTCCGCGACACACCTGGCGAACCAATACGTCAGTTTCAATTAAATACTGTGACCTTCGGAGTAAACTGCGCTCCTTACCTTGCTATAAGGACGCTCCTCCAATTAGCAGATGATGTTCAGGAGTCACATCCTGTCGCTGCTCGCATTCTTCAGCGACATATGTATGTCGACGATGTTCTAGCTGGAGGACACGACATGGAATCCACAATTCAAGCCAGAATTGCAAGATTTTGTCAGCCATCGCGAAACTTTTTGATCCATTAGGATGGTTAGCGCCAATAATAATCACTGCGAAGATTTTAATGCAAAATATTTGGTTATAAGGGACCAATTGGGATGACCAAGTTTCCACAACAACATTAAATCGATGGAACGCGTTTGCGAACACATATTCGTCTATAGACAAAATCAAAATACCTCGATGGGTTCATTTTTCACCTACGGAAAAGGTTGAAATCCATGGAATCTGCGATGCGTCGGAGAAGGCGTATGCGGCGGCCATCTATATGCGCGTTGAAAAAGAGTCCGGCATCTTCGTAAACTTGTTACTGGTGAAAACAAGAGTGGCACCAGTTAAAACCATATCGCTTCCCCGTCTGGAATTATGCGGCGCAGTGCTTTTAGCAGAGATCGTGGAATCAGTCATACACAATTTGGATCTCCGATCTTTGCGTTACTACCTGTGGACTGATTCCACGATCGTATTAGCGTGGCTCAGGAAACCACCGTGCTCCTGGTCGACATTTGTTTCACACAGAGTGACAAAAATAATTGAAAGGGTTGGACAGCACCATTGGTACCACGTAGATTCGTCCTCAAATCCCGCAGATTGTGGTAGTCGTGGAGTAACAGCCTCGGACTTGGTAGAAAGTTCGTAGTGGTGGCAGGGCCCTTCTTGGCTTCAGGAGGGCAAATCTGAATGGCCTTCGCAGGAGTTGGTTTTTCGAACCGATGAAGAGGAAAAACGCGTACAAGTTCACGCAACAATCACTGTGGAGGTTTCGGATACACTCCATAGATTTTCCTCACTCCCAAAAGCTTTGCGAGTGTTATCGTATGTCTTGCGATTCTTGCAAAGCACGCATCCCATCAGAAAATTCGAATTTACCGCGACGTCTACCTCGATTTCGGCAGAGAAAATCAAGACTACGACACGGCGTGTAATCGCACTTTGCTAACATCAACATTTCCCTAGCGAGTTTTCAAGTTTAAGCTCGGGGCAAAAAATAAACCCTAAAAGTGAAATTCTCACCTTGAATCCCTTTATCGATTCTAGCGGAATATTGAGAGCAGGAGGACGCCTTGGTGCGTCGCAAGATCTCAGTTACAATGAGCGGCATCCAATACTGCTTCCATACAATTGTCATCTCTCGCGACTTGTTACCGCATTTATTCATGAGATTTCCCTGCACGGAGAAAATCAGCTAATGTTGCGCCTGATTCGAACGCAATACTGGATACCACGTTTCAAAATAATGAAAAGAGCCATTATATACAACTGTAAGGTGTGTACAATACACAAAAGGCGAGTTCAAAACCAAATTATGGCCTCACTTCCATCCGAACGCACTACGTTCTCAAGAGCGTTCACCAATACAGGTGTTGACTTCGCAGGACCCACTTTCGAAAAGTAGCCTCAGGAATTAAATACACGTTTGAAGAATTCACCACTTTACTTTATCGAATAGAAGCATGTCTTAATTCTAGACCACTTAGTCCTGCGTCTAATGATCCGTCGAGTTTAGAACCACTAACTCCGGGACACTTTCTTGTAGGTAGCCATATTTTAGCTCCACTTGAGAATGAAATCACAAAGAATCCAGCTTCCGTGGTCAACCGATGGCAGAAGATGAAGGCGCTCCATCACTCATTCTGTCAACGATGGAAGAAAGAGTATCTTAACGAACTCCTAAAACGAACCAAATGGAAGCGACAGCAACCAGACATGACGGTGGATGACTTGGTTCTCATACGAGAAGACAACCTGCCTCCAAACCAATGGCGACTAGGACGAGTCGTCAACGTACACCGCGGAAACGACACTCACATCCGGGTAGTGGATATCCGCACCGAAAAGGGAGTGATCACCAGACCGATAGTAAAACTTGTTCGGCTGCCAATGGACAATATAAACAGTTCAGGAAGATCCACTGAAATTAGCTCGCCACCCAACTATTAGATACTCCTCCTTACTAAGAGGCATATTTTATTTTCCTTTCCAGAAAAATTACACGCTATACTGTAGCCGTAAGAAGACGGAGCAGCGCAAGGGAGAATTCCCTATCCCATGCCAATTGTGCAAAAAAAAACCACGGCATAAGGCTTTGCCCAATCTATCGTGCGAAATCGGTGGAAGAACGGTTGAGGGCCGTTTTGCTGTATCGGTACTGTCCGAACTGCTTGTCGCCCTTCCATCGAGTAGAAAATTGTGGCAGCGCAGACCGGTGCCACCGGTGCGGAGAAAATCACCACACCTCCTTGCACCTAGATGAAGTGAGCCTCAGTCCAGAACCACCTGCTCAGGATCCGATCGAGGATGCTGAAGTTTCCGAGAGCGCTCTGTCCATCGAATTAAACGAGCGCACAAAATCTTGGGCGGAGCAGGTCGAGGAAGCAGCGCTGACTGAAATGAAGGCAAGCACTGCCACAACGAAAGAGGCAACATTGAGCGGCTTGGAAACCCGTACTTTCCGACCGCTGCTCCACCACGAAAGGGCTAAGCGCGGTTCGGAGACAAGTTCTCTCCGAACGCCCAAGCAGCGCGGCCCTGTACCCCATCCTTCCCGACCGGCGCCTCAACCCAACGCAAGAAAGCAGGGCGGCTCGGGAACTCGTCCTTTCCGACCGTCTCCTCAAAATACCAGGTGCATTAATCCTTGTCGGCGTAATTTCCCGGAGCAACATCACCGCACCCAACAAATGGAGCTGCATCGCATGCAACCGGCAGGCTTCAGAGCAGGGCGATTAGCCAATGGGAGAACGGCGGCGCAATTATGAGGGTGTTTGAGTCACTCGCGCCTACAGCAATCGCAAAGATTGAAGCTAGTGGGCGTTTACATTTAGTGCGCGCGATGATCGACCCATTTTCACCGAACACCATTATTGACGGCGATTTGGTTCGAAACCTTCATTTGGAGCGTACGACCGTAGGGCGACACAGCAGATGCTCCTTAATTCTCCGCGGAAAATACGGAGTAACGGAACGGGTTATCACACAGGCCATCGTAGAGGAGAGGCATCTTCGCTTGACGCCCGCGACCCAAGTGGATCCCAAAATCGCAGCCTCGTTCCAGTTTCTGAGGTTGGCGGATCCCTACTTTTTCAAGCCCTCGCCCGTAAGGTTAACTTTGGGCGCCGATCTGTCGGCCCAGATAATGCTGAGCGGTACGCCACCCTCATTAGTTTCCGGTCTGTTAACACAGGCTACCATTTTTGGGTTGGTTTTATCTGGCGCCATTCAACAATAAGCCATATATACATACATATAAACAAAAACAAACAAACAAACAAAAAATCAATAACAATATAAATAAAAAAAAACTTGAATCAAAATGTGCAAATTTCACTCAAACTAACGGCCTTTTAATTTCAGCTGATTTTCAATTACCTTAAAAGTTATTTTCTCTTCCAAGAGTTTAGGAAACCTTCGCTCAGAACGAAGCAGCTCATTCAACAGGACAATATGGTGATGTGGCCCTTTGACGCAGACTTCAAACTAGTTTTAGCTTACGAATCGGTTTTCAGGCAAACTCTGTGTCACTTATGTCGTTGTCTAAATTATATTCTTGCCAAGGCAAGGGGGCCGGTAAGTTTAGGCCAACAGCCTAATTTCCTTCACATTTAATCGACATACATGCCACCCTGTTCCCTTTTCAATACGATTGTCAGCACATAACGGTGATCATTCGTTGCTCCTTCCAATCAACTGTTTTCTGCGTTAAAAAATGACTTGGCGAATAAAACGGGGGTTGGCGGACTTAATATAAAACAGTAGTTTGTTCATTATATTTTTGCTTTTCACGAGGATTGGATGACACTGCTATAATTAGTGTAAGTAAAAACAAAACATAACTTGTTATAACATCGAATTAAAGACTTCCATTGAAATACATAATTCTTGATCCACTAATAAATTTCTTTTAATTCCTTTTCTTTCCACACAACTGACCACGAGACCATTTGCATTTGCGTCAGCTTGTGTTCAACTAGACAATTTATAGTTTTATACACAATCTTAACAGCTCCTTTTTTCAATTGATAGAATACAATACAATCGAATAAATAAATTTTTATTTAAATGTCACTTCTAATCACAGTAATAATTTTAACCTTGATTATGTGTGTTCAAACATACATAAATGCAGGTTGCAGTGCCTTATCTTGTGAGGGCCATGATAATGTTTGGAACAAGTAAAGAATACGGACCATTGAGCTAGAAAAAAAAAAAAAAGTGGGCGTGGTCCGCCCCTTTTTACCGATTTTGGTGGTATAATTTTTTTTTGGTGCAAAGTAATAGGAGGGGTCTTAGGGAGGGTTAAAGGGGGAAATTTCAATGTTTTGAAAAGCTAATATTTCAAAAACTATTAATCCGATCTTCATAATATTGGTATCGTTATAAAGATAATCAAAAGACCTTTTATTTGGTATGCATATGTTTACATAAATTTTATATATATTTTGAGAAAAATAACAAAAACTGAAAAAACACACATTTTTTTAATAAAAAACTATATTTTTCTTAAAAAAATACCTAATTAATAGTATGTAAAAATAAGCTTGTCTTAAAGCCCATAAAAATACCTTTAATTTGATGTATAATTTTATATATTAAAACTTAAATTTTGTTTTATTTGTGTTGCTGACGATAAGAGAATCAGTAATAATGAGGGTAATGATCCAGTGCGGATTCGCGGAAAGGTATTAACGATGTGTTTTATTTAATTTTTAATGTTGTTTTATTTAATTTTGAAACCTAAACATAAATCAGTATTTCCGTGCGAAACATCTTTCAACGTGAGCGGCCTTCGGCCGCGCTTTAAAAAATAACCCTGGCCGGACAAACTCCGGCTACGCCATCAATAGTATTTCCGCGCAGAACACCTTTCCGCGTGAGCGGCCTTCGGCCGCGCTTCAAAAAAATAACCCTGGCCGGACAAACTCCGGCTACGCCATCAACAGTATTTCCGCGCAGAACACCTTTCCGCGTGAGCGGCCTTCGGCCGCGCTTCAAAAAAATAACCCTGGCCGGACAAACTCCGGCTACGCCATCAATAGTATTTCCGCGCAGAACACCTTTCCGCGTGAGCGGCCTTCGGCCGCGCTTCAAAAAAATAACCCTGGCCGGACAAACTCCGGCTACGCCATCAACAGTATTTCCGCGCAGAACACCTTTCCGCGTGAGCGGCCTTCGGCCGCGCTTCAAAAAAATAACCCTGGCCGGACAAACTCCGGCTAAGCCATCAACAGTATTTCCGCGCAGAACACCTTTCCGCGTGAGCGGCCTTCGGCCGCGCTTCAAAAAAATAACCCTGGCCGGACAAACTCCGGCTACGCCATCAACAGTATTTCCGCGCAGAACACCCTTACGCGTGAGCGGCCTTCGGCCGCGCTTTAAAAAAATAACCCTGGCCGGACAAACACCGGCTACGCCATCAACAGTATTTCTGCGCAGGACTCCTTTCCGGTTTCCTATTTCTTTCCGCGAAGCCGCTCTGGATCTATACTCTCATTATTACTGATTCTCTTATCGTCAGCAACACAAATAAAACAAAATTTCTTACAAAATTTAAGTTTTAATATATAAAATTATACATCAAATTAAAGGTATTTTTATGGGCTTTAAGACAAATTTATTTTTACATACTATTAATTACGTATTTTTTTAAGAAAAATATAGTTTTTTATAAAAAAATATGTGTTTTTTAAGTTTTTCTTATTTTTCTGAAAATATATATATAATTTATGTAAACATATGCATATCAAATAAAAGGTCTTTTAATTATCTTTTTAACGATACCAATATTGTGAAGATCGAATAAACAGTTTTTGAAATATTAGCTTTTCAAAATATTGAAATTTCCCCCTTTAACCCTCCCTAACACCCCTCCTATTACTTTGCACCAAAAAAAAATTATACCACCAAAATCGGTAAAAAGGAGCGGACCACGCCCACTTTTTTTTTTTTTCCGAGCTCAATGGTCCGTATTCTTTACTTAAGCCGAAATTCTTTATTCTTGATACCACACAAAATCACTCGCGCACTTTGATTTTTATTTCAATAAACCGCGGAAGCACTTTTTGTTAAATCACGTATATATGTACATATGTATGTGTATGTTCAAAATTAACAAACAAATTTTACGCGAATTTTAATACAAAAAAACGTACCTTCTTTCCTTCATGTATTTTGTGTTTGTTTTATAGTATTATGTATGTACTTATGTCTTTTTTTCTGTGAGTGGATGTATACGTTGATAAACCTTGTGCTGGTGCAGTTTTTAATTCGTATGATGTGCAGGTGTCGGAAATGTTGGAATGATTTGCTCCAGTTTCCGAAAATCTTCAAAAAGCCAATTGATAATGTGCTGAGTAAAAAACACGTTGGTTACTTTCCAACGGCGACGAAGGACCATGGACGAAACTGCCGTAATTTCCTTGGTCTAGTGGGCAGTCCGTTTTTAAATAAAAAGAAAAGTAAATTCGTATTAGACGAATGGTCAAATATATGTATTTGTTTATTAACAAATTGGAATCTAAGTATATTACAGTATAAAATATTACTTACACTTGGTTTTGTCCTTAGATGTTGGCTGGCGTAGAAAAAAACTGCTGTGTGCTGGTTGAAAGTTCGAAATTTGGTATGCAGAAATCCGATCGTAACTATCAACCGCGTTGCCAACCAAAAACAGGAATTTCGAAGTTCGTAATTAGGCATATTGGCAGAAATATACATGTACCGATATTATTACAAGTAAAGAATGAAGTTTAATATTAACATTTATAAGCCATTTGATAAGAAGTTTTAGTTAATTAAAGGCAGAATTGCATAAATATGTTTCGAATGTAAGTTAACACCAGCGACAGGTTGATACCCTCCCATAAAGTGCTGACAACCCGCTGGTCAACACGCGCATCCGCTTGCCATTTCGTCACAACAAAAGCAACAATAAGCAGTTGGCTTCTCAGAAAACTGACTTCTCAACAAATTAGCTCCCGGCCAACGAAAAGCTATTTCCACTGAAAGAGTGCTGACTCTCGCCCGTCTGCACGCGCATCCGCTTTGTCAGTTCGACGCAGCACAAATAACAGCATAACGCCCAATACAAACCATTTCCCACCAAAAGCGCTGACACCACATTATGTCTTCAAACAACAACAATCAACGTGCAACTATTAGGTAGATTTCATATTTAAATAATAAGTTTTGTTTCTGTATTTCGCACTTGACGTGCGCACTTGCAGCCAACGGCTGCCCTACATAGTAGGGAAATAAATGTTTAAAGGAAAATCAAGTGTCTCGTCTTTTACTTGTATGTACATTCTTAAGAGATGATCTAAATACAAATTTCTTAAATTATGAAGTGTGTAATATTGTCGAATTCAATGCTCAAATATATTAATGTTTAATGGTTTAAAGATTTGTGACAAGTTTTCGCCTCAACAAAGAAGCATTCATACAAGAAACATACTGCGTACGATTTGTTTGTGATCTTCGCAAATATGTATGTACATACATACATATATACACACGTAATAATTCTAGTTTTTTTTGCATAGTTTATATTACATATGTACATAAATACAAATATACACATGTATAAACATACATACATGCATATTTGCTTATTATTCTGGCATACCGATATTACGAATTGCGAAAACAGTCTACGAATTTCGAATTTACGATTACGAAAAGCGGATTTGAGCATACCGATTTTACGATTCGTAGCGTAATCGAACGTACGACGGATTCCAGCATAGGGGTGAGTATTTCTGAAACTAGGCTGATTCCCAGCAGTAAATCAACCTGGGAAAACCCATGAAAATTACCCAGCAGTAAAATGGTTCAGGCTGCTGGCCTGAACAGAGAACGTCACGTTTTCTGACAATGTAGGTGTGTATGTTAAACAAGTTATCTTAAAATAAAATATAAAAGATTAAAAAACATTTTTATAATTTATAATTAAGTAACAAAACTAATCTATTTATTTAAAATACATTAATTAGTAAGCAATAAACACAATTTTTTCTCAGTGAGACTCCTTTTGGTACATTTTCGCTAGTCCTCTTGGGCAAAGTAGGAAGTAAACTGCTTCTCAAGATATCTAAACCAGGAGGAAGACACTTCCGGCAAAAGTAAGTTCCTGATTTTGAGCCTTAATCCAAGCAACTCACCAGCGTTTTTGGGAAGATTCAAGTCCCTTACCAAATTTAGCTCGCCCTGGAAAAACATTTTCGGACTGCTGTAATCTTCAAATTCAAAACTTGAGATGTCATCGGGTTCAGGTACAGCACCATCTTCGTCAGAACTTTTAATCTTTTCCAAGGTAGCAGGGACCTTGGGCACCATAAGGGATGGGACGAGTAGCTGATTGCAGATTGGGGTATGAAATTGACTGCTTCCATTTTGAATTATACCCTTTCACATTACATGAACAAAAGTAACAATCATCACTATGGTTCTTTTGCTCGCGCCATACCATAGGAATCGCATATCGTTTGCAGACTTTATGAGCATGTTTATTTCATTTTAACAATTACAAACGATAATCAAAATAATAAGAACATGATAATACAATAATATAAACAAAAAATTAATTATGTCACACTAAATATAATAACATTGCAAGCTACGAGAATTCAATAACAATCAAATCCCTAAGCTTAGAGCTATCTGTGAAATATTTTACCAGATTTCTGAAATTATAACCGTTTAACAGAGCTACCACTTTCGCAATGTCTAAGGTCTCTTCACCAAGTAGACGGATTCGAATATTTTTAAAACTCGGGCAAATGCCAATGAAGTGAAGTACACTTTCTCTCCCCAAATTACACACTTGGCAGAGGGAAGAGGACCCATTTTTATAAGCCCTTGCTTTCAGGTTAAGAAGCCTCCCCTTAACGCGGAAAATTAAACTTGCAGCATAGGCAATATAATCGTCGTTGAAGTAATGATTATACAACTTCATAAAAGTAGCTGCCCTTTCTATGGTAAGTCGAGACACAAAGCAATACATAACATATGCGAGCGTAGGGTATGAAGATGCAGTAATGTAAGCCAGTCTCCAAATACAGCATGTAGTTCGGCGTATTTGACGGAAGGAAACTTTGTTTTTTGAGAAAGAATTACTTGATCGTGCTCCTCAAAGCCCCAAACTTGAGCACCATAGCGCACGATTGATCTGGCGGCTGCATCGAAAATTTTCAACTTCTGCATCAGGCAGATACAAGGATTATTTCTATGTCTCAGCCATTTCCAATAATTTCCCGTCTGAATGTCTATTGAAGGATAGCTGGGAAGAAAGGTGAATGCCCAAATATTTATATTCGTTGACGATGTCAATAATCTCATTACCGTAACGCCACTTTCATGAACTGGGAATTATACCACCCTTTCTAAAGACCATCTCCTTTGATTTATTTAGGTTGCTTTTAATCCCAACCGAGTACAATAATTGTATACTTTGCAAAAGATCTGGGGTCTCTGCAAGCAGAACCAGGTCATCAGGGTACATAAGGACTTCTATCGTCGTACCTCCAATTTTTATACCGCCACATAGGAGGTCGTCTAGGTCATTCAGATACAAAGAAAATAATAACGGACTCAACAGGCACCCTTGTCGAACGCCCTAGTTTACGTTAAATGACTCGAAATGTTTACCATTGAACCACATCTGACAGGAAGTATTGTCGTAAATCAGCCGTAATATCTCTATCACATAAGTAGAAAGAGCAACTATCGCTAGCTTGTAGGAGAGTATATTGCGGGAAATCGTGTCAAAGGCACACTTAAAGTCAACGAAAAAAGCAAACCATTTCTTTTTCAGGATACAATGGCGCTGAATTTTGCTTGTTAACACGGTTATATTGTCTGTTGTTGAGTAGTTGTTATGAAACCCAGCTTGGAATTCCTTCAAGACGTTGTTGCATTTAATCCATGCATTAATACGGCCAAGCAATAACCCAACAACAATTTTGTAGATAGTATCTAACAAAGACTAACCTCTGTAATTATTGGCATTGTCAGGGAAACATTGTGCCGCAAACTTATAGAACTAGTAGCTTATACGATCTTGTCCTGGGGCTTTATTCATTTTTCACACCGAATAACATGGGACAATTTATTGAGTTCCAAAGGGGCATCAAGAAAGGGGTTTTTATTCAGAGGCGTTTCCCTGAGCACACCCAACGCATCTTCAGGGAGCAAGAGTAACTTTTCAAAATGCACATATAAATCGTAAGTTTGAAAGCTTGAACAGACATAGGAGGGCGAGTCCCTAAGTGTGTTTTCTATGCGCCCCCAATCACTGGTATTTCTGACAGAGTTAAGAAATTCAATCTGATTGCAACTCCACTCTTGTCTTTTCTCACTAGCCGATAAATAAGTAACTCCAAGCAAGCTAATAAACTTTAGTTTGTAACGAGATTCAATACACTTTCTGTAACCGAATAAGCAACCGCCACTATCACGTCCAACTTTATGTACTTTAGTAGCATCGATCCAGTGAAGCTGGTAGCCTTTAAAATGGTGAAAAAACGTTGACCTGTTTTCTGCAAGAACATGAGCTTCAAAAAGGAAAAAGATCTCAAATTTCCGTATATATGTAAAAACTTCAATAAATTTCAACTTGCTATTTAGATAAGCTATATTGTAAGTATTTTAAGAGCAACGCCCACGTTTGTTAAGCTTCCGCTATTGTTAGAAATGCATGTTGAGGAGGCCTGACTTAAATTTAGACTACTACTAGATTTATGATTCAGTTTTTTTTCGCAGAGGCTTTTCGAATCAGCTCCATATAGCTAACGTTTATAACTTTTAGGGCCATTGCACTATCTCCGGTTAATTGCTTAATCGATACTAATACGCCTGTTATGTTCATCCGCCAGATAAGTAACACAGTGTTACAAAATGGAAAAAATTGAATGAACTTTTAAAGTGACATATTGGAAATTGTTCACCTGGTCGAATATAACTCAAAACGGTTTTCGGAAAATTTGTAACACCCTCAAAATCTTGCTTTACCGTTAAAAACCCGTTCTTCGGAAGTGTACGCGCCAATCTTTTCATTACTTGGCCATTTCTTTACCGATTTTCAATATGAAATATGTTTTGGAAAGGTAAGGATTATATTTGAGCTAGCGTGTTGTAAGTTTTCATCGGGTAAACTTGGAAAATTTGTTTTTCTTCAAATTTTTCTACTTTGACCGCATTTTATTGCAGTATTTTACTAAAAATATATCAAGTATGAGGAATTATTTTGAAAGTACATTCATTTCCAAAAATTTTGAGTGGTCATCTAATAAATTTACGCCGTCAATTATATTGTGTAATAAGTGTGGTAAAATGTGTGATAGGCGCAACAAATTTTGTTACGCCTGCGGTCTATTTGTTGATAAGAAATATCGGTTCGATTTAAGAACAAATAAAGTTGTGGTTGAAGCGTTCAATCCCTTTTTCAGTTGCTCATACGTGGAAAGTGCTTGGTATGAACCCGAATATATTTGTTCGATGTGCTGTACAACATTAAAACAATAGAAAACCGGCAAATGCGATGACCAGCGTCTGTCGTTTGTGACTCCTATGGCTTGGCATTATCAAATATATCACAAGCCGGAGGATTGCTACTTTTGCCAAACAAAAATCACTGGTCACCACTATAAAAGTCGCCACCTCATAGAATATGCCAATGTCTTGACTGTATCGAAACCGATTCCAAGAGGAAAACAAGATCAGCGAACTAAAGACAAAAATCCAGCTACGTTTCCTGATTCAAGCCACAAATCTTCTAATGAGGTAAATGACGAACCGTACCTTCCAACCAAAGCAATAGAAACGGAACGTCATTTCGTGTCAAATCACGATTATTGTGATCTTGTGCGGGATATGGATCTGTCTATAAGACAGACAGAGATTCTGGCCTCCAGATTAAAGCAGTGGAATATAGTAGACAGTAACTTTAAAGTAACGTCTGCACGAGACAGAGACCTATCTTCGTTCGAACACATTTTCAAAGCTGATGACACCAATAACAAACTAGTTTATTGCGTTGATGTGGATGAATTGTTTGCTGCACTCGATCACGTGCACTGTCCACAAGATTGGCGATTATTTCTAGACGGTTCTTGCAAAAGTAAGTATTTAATGTGTTATGAGTGTGAGAGAACTAAATTTGAATACAATTTATCAATTCATTTTCAATTGACTAACATCGTAGGTCTGAAAGCAGTATTGCTGCACAACAGAAATGAATTGCCATCAGTTCCAGTGGCATACGCTACTGATATGAAAGAGACTTATCAAACGATGGCAAAAATTCTACGATTGCTTAAACACAATAAATTTCGCTGGCAGATTGTCTCGGACCTTAAAGTCCTGACAATTCTACTTGGAATGCAAGGTGGCTACACTAAATATCCTTGTTACTTTTGTGAATGGGACAGTCGTGCCAAAAATCATTACAAGTGTAACATATGGCCACCGAGAAAGTTTCAAATTGGCAAAAATAATGTTCTCAATATTGCATTAGTTAAGCCTGATGATATAATTTTGCCGCCATTGCATTTAAAATTGGGGTACATGAAACAGTTTGGTACTTATAAAAATATCCCAACAAGAATTCTTCAAAAAGAATTCATCCTAATTTATTTTAACATTTTGATCATGAATTACAGGCGTTTTCGTTGGACCGCAGATTCGTAAGATTATGACTGATGATGACTTCATAAAAAAATTGAACCCAGTAGAGAAAAGAGCATGGCTGAGTTTCATTTCTTTGTGCCGAAACTTTCTTGGAAACACGAGAAGTTCAAATTACGTTGAGGTGGTCCATGAATTTTTGGAAGCTTATGGAGAAATGGTATGCAACATGTCTATAAAAATTCACTTTTTGCAATCTCCAACATTGAAAAACGGTTTACAGGAAAGAACCAAGTTAGGATGATAGCTAATTACTGCTGGTCACTCAAACGTGAAACAGATGACTCGTCTTATAAACGCAGAAGATCAAGCAAACATTTTTAGCTATAAAGTTATTTAGCATTTTAATGATTAATTTTTTTTTATTTTCAGTCACAATAAAAATTTGAAGTTGAAAGATAATCAAAATGTATGAATTTTTAAATATGGTCATCATCTAAAATAATTTAAATAGTAATAACTCTGTCAATTTCCAACCGATTTTCGATTGAAATAGCTTAATCGACGCAGTACTAAATTCACTTTAATAATATTGTCTTTGATAGGTACCTTTCTGAATTAGGACTATCGTAAAATCGTAGTCAAAGTTTCAAAATTAATTTTTTTTTATTAAGTTACGATTTTTTTTCTCTGTAGCTTCGTCAGTTCTCGTTTGATTTTGATGAGTTATACGCCATTAAAATAGTGATTTGTCACCTTTCAAAATATATAAACAACTTTTGAATCGGATGAAAATTCGCAAAGATATTGATGATTGACTAGCGAATGACTTCAAAAACAGTTTTTTGGCCCTAAAATGAGATTTTGGGGGTGTTTCGCAAATTTCAAGTATACAGTTTTTCTTAGTTTTATAAGGCCTAACGTCTAGGCTAGGTCTCTTTCAAAGTTCATGTTCAGTGTTACACAGTGTAAGCGCTTAATAATAAGATAAATTGTAGCTTACCGCCAAATTTTATACCAGATATGGTGCAAACGACCCTTAGAGTATTTTAACTTCTGAAAGGCCTAACTTTCACGGCTTGCGGTTTTTGACGTACGCACGAGTTAATATCGTTTACACGATATGAATTAAAAAAATATGATTTATTGCTACGCCGAAATGCGAGCGCTTTATTGATATTCTTAAAACTGATTTACATTTTGAATTCTTAATCTCAAAATACAATAGCGCAGTGGCAGTGGCAGTGGCAGCTTTTCGAAATCAGCTGATTTTTAGAAACTATGCTGTGCAATGAAGCGACACAGAACACAGCAGTAACAGTTCGCAGTACTGCTCAACTTAGCCCAAATTCTAAATTCACTGCCACTGCCTTCATTGCAGCCAACTTCGCGGACATATATGAAACACAGCCAACTTCTGTCTGTTTGTCACTGACAACTAAAATTTTTAACCAATTTGGCGCGAATTTCTGTATTTTTGTGTTTCCCGCAGACATTTTGCACCTTTTGCAGGTAAGTTTTTAATTTTTCACAATCTGTTATTTAACTTACAATGTGTGAATGTACACATTACCTCAGGAGTACAATAGATGACCGGTTAATCGAATTTGTAAGAGACAGCCGTTGCATCTACGACAAGAAGCACGGCGGCTATAAAAACCAATTGATAAAGACCGCTTATGGTCTTTATAATCGGCATTGGATTCGATGATGCGTCGGACTTCTAGTTGTTCGTCATGTTGATTGTATATGGCATCTTTGAATTCCTGTTGCAGGTTGGAGTATTGTTCTCCATCGATTGTTGCGGAGTAGTTAAATTGTATTAATTTTGGCCCATCTATTTTTACGTTGTTCCAGGTGTGGTTGTAATCTGTTATAACATTTCCGTTTTCTAGTATTTGGAGTGGTGCGTTGTTTTCTTGTATCACTTCACATTTGGCAGGCTAATTTTCTAATATGTTGATAGTGGAATTGCCTGAGTTCTTAATTTTACATACATATGTAGTTCCCAACATAGTTTTTACATTTTTCAATAGGTGCAAAGACAATGTTACATTTTGCTATCTTAGAATCCAATAAAATTTGTCCATTATGTATGCAAGTGGGTATAGAAGTGGGAAGATTCAAGTCTCTTACCAAATTATTTAGCTCGCCCTGGGAAAACATTTTCGGACTGCTGTAATCTTCAAATTCAAAACTTGAGATGTCATCGGGTTCAGGTACAGCACCATCTTCGTCAGAACTTTAAATCTCTTCCAAGGTAGCAGGGACCTTGGGCACTGGTATTTCGGTCCCATGAGGGATGGGACGAGTAGCTGATTGCAGATTGGGGTATGAAATTGACTGCTTCCATTGTGACTGAGTGAATAGTTTTGTTGTATTGTCGTACCGCGTTAAAAATTTCGTCTTACGGTGAGTGATTATGCTCCTGCGAGTTTGATCAGGGTGCTGTGTATACACTCAACTTGACCGTTGGTTGTCGAATGAAATATTGGTGTTACTGTATGTACAATTTGTAGTTTTTCATGAAATTGTTTCGCACGTATGCCCGTGTATGTTGATTCATTACACAAGTCAGCAAAAAACAAGTTATTATCTTAAAATAAAATATAAAAGATTAAAAACCATTTTTTAAATTTATAATTGCGTAACAAAACTAATCTATTTATTTAAAATACATTAATTAGTAAGCACTAAACACATTTTTTACTCAGTGAGTCCCTGAGGTAGCAGGGACCTTGGGCACTGGTATTTCGGTCCCATGAGGGATGGGACGAGTAGCTGATTGCAGATTGGGGTATGAAATTGACTGCTTCCATTTTGAATTATACCCTTTCACATTACATGAACAAAAGTAACAATCATCACTATGGTTCTTTTGCTCGCGCCATACCATAGGTATTGCATATCGTTTGCAGACTTTATGAGCATATTTATTTCATTTTAACAATTACAAACGATAATCAAAATAATAAGAAAATGATAACAATACAATAAAATAAACAAAAAATTAATTATGACAATAACAATTAAATGTTGCGTGTCACATTAAATATAATAACATTACAAGCTACGAGAATTCAATAACAATTAAATCCCTAAGCTTAGAGCTCTTTGTGAGATATTTTACCAGATTTCTGAAATTATAACCGTTTAACCACTTTCTCACTGTCTAAGGTCTCTTCACCAAGTAGACGGATTCGAATATTTTTAAAACTCGGGCAAATGCCAATGAAGTGAAGTACGCTTTCTCTCCCCAAATTACACACTTGGCAGAGTGAAGAGGGCCCATTTTTATAAGCCCTTGCATTCAGGTTAAGAAGCCCCCCTTAACGCGGAAAATTTAACTTGCAGCATAGGCAATATAATCGTCGTTGAAGTAATGATTATCCAACTTCATAAAAGTAGCTGCCCTTTCGACGGTAAGTCGAGACACCGAGCGATATATAACATATGCGAGCGTAGGGTATGAAGATACAGGGGCTGTAAGCCAGTCTCCAAATACAGCATGTAGTTCGGCGTATTTGACGGAAGGAAACTTTGTTTTTTGAGAAAAAATCTCAGTATTTTTCCCACTTGAACGTGCTCCTCAAAGCCCCAAACTTGAGCACCATAGCGCACGATTGATCTGGCGGCTGCATCGAAAATTTTCAACTTCTGCGTCAGGCAGATACAAGGATTATTTCTATGTTTCAGCCATTTCCAATAATTTCCCGTCTGAATGTCTATTAAAGGATAGCTGGGAAGAAAGGTGAATGCCCAAATATTTATATTCGTCGACGATGTAAACAATCTCATTACCGTAACGCCACTTCCATGAACTGCGAATTATACCACCCTTTCTAAAGACCATCACTTTTGATTTATTTAGGTTGCTTTTAATCCCTACCGAGTACAATAATTGTATAACGAGCTAATCATACTTTGCAAAAGATCTGGGGTTTCTGCAAGCAGAACCAGGATATCAGGGTACATAAGGACTTCTATCGTCGTGCCTCCAACTTTTATACCGCCACATAGGTGGTCGTCTAGGTCATTCAGATACAAAGAAAATAATAACGGACTCAACAGGCAGCCTTGCCGAACGCCCTAGTTTACGTTAAATGACTCTATCACATGAGTAGAAAGAGCAACTATCGCTAGCTTGTAGAAGAGAATATTGCGGGAAATCGTGTCAAAGGCACACTTAAAGTCAACGAAAAAAGCAAACGATTTCTTTTTCAGGATACAATGGCGCTGAATTATGCTTGTTAACACGGATATATTGTCTGTTGTTGAGTAGTTGTTATGAAACCCAGTTTGGAATTCCTTTAAGACGTTGTTGCATTCAATCCATGCATTAATACGGCCAAGCAATAACCCAACAACAATTTTGTAGATATTATCTAATACAGACAAACCTCTGTAGGTATTGGCATTATCAGGGAAACATTGTGCCGCAAACTTATAGAACTAGTAGCTTATACGATCTTGTCCTGGGGCTTTATTAATTTTTCACACCGAACAACATGGGACAATTTATTGAGTTCAAAACGGCCATCAAGAAAGGGGTTTTTATTCAGAGGCGTTTCCCTGAGCACACCCAACGCATCTTCAGGGAGCAAGAGTAACTTTTCAAAATGCACATAGAAATCGTAAGTTTGAAGGTTTGAACAGACATTGGCGGGCGAGCCCCTAAGTGTGTTTGCTATGCGCCCCCAATCACTGGTATTTCTGACAGAGTTAAGTAATTCAATCTGATTGCAACTCCACTCCTGTCTTTTCTCACTAGCCTATAAATAAGTAACTCCAAGCTAGCTAATAAATTTTAGTTTGTAACGAGATTCAATACACTTTCTGTAACCGAATAAGCAACCGCCACTATCACGTCCAACTTTATGTACTTTAGTAGCATCTATCCAGTGAAGCTGGGAGCCTTTAAAATGGTGAAAAAACGTTGACCTGTTTTCTGCAAGAACATGCGTTTCAAAAAGGAAAATAATCTCAAATTTCCGTATATATGTAAAAACTTCAATAAACTTCAACTTGCTACTTAGATAAGCTATATTGTAAGACAAAACTGCTGAAAGTGATTTGAGAGCAACGCCCACGTTTGTTAAGCTTTCGATATTGTTAGCAATGCATGTTGAGGAGGCCTGACTTAAACTTAGACTATGTAGGTGTCTATGTTAAACAAGTTATCATCTTAAAATAAAATATAAAAGATTAAAAAACATTTTTTATATATATAATTGAGTAACAAAACTAATCTTTTTATTTAAAATACATTAATTAGTTAGTAGTAAACACATTTTTTTCTCAGTGAGACTCCTTTTGATACATTTTCCCTCGTCCTCTTGGGCAAAGTAGGAAGTAAACTGCTTTTAAGATATCTAAACCAGGAGGAAGACACTCCCGGCAAAAGTAAGTTCCTGCTTTTGAGCCTTAATCCAAGCAACTCACCAGCGTTTTTGGGAAGATTCAAGTATCTTACCAAATTATTTAGCTCGCCCTGGGAAAACATTTTCCGACTGCTGTAATCTTCAAATTCAAAACTTGAGATGTCTTCGGGTTCGGATGGGACGAGTAGTTGATTGCAGATTGGGGTATGAAATTGACTGCTTCCATTTTGAATTATACCCTTTCACGTTACATGAACAAAAGTAACCATCACTGTGGTTCTTTTGCTCGCGCCATACCATAGGAATCGCATATCGGAAAGCTTTTTTCTTGCCCTTAAACCAATTTCGAAGATCTTCAACTCATCGTTTGCAGACTTTATGAGCATATTTATTTCATTTTAACAATTACAAACGATAATCAAAATAATAAGAAAATGATAACAATACAATAAAATAAACAAAAAATTAATTATGACAATAACAATTAAATGTTGCGTGTCACACTAAATATAATAACATTGCAAGCTACGAGAATTCAACAACAATTAAATCCCTAAGCTTAGAGCTTTTTGTAAGATATTTTACCAGATTTCTGAAATTATAACCGTTGAACAGAGCTACCACTTTCGCAATGTCTAAGGTCTCTTCACCAAGTAGACGGATTCGATTATTTTTAAAACTCGGGCAAATGCCAATGTACGCTTTCTCTCCCCAAATTACACACTTGGCGGAGTGAAGAGGACCCATTTTTATAAGCCCTTGCATTCAGGTTAAGAAGCCCCCCTTAACGCGGAAAATTTAACTTGCAGCATAGGCAATATAATCGTCGTTGAAGTAATGATTATACAACTTCATAAAAGTAGCTGCCCTTTCGACGGTAAGTCGAGACCCCGAGCGATATATAACATATGCGAGCGTTGGGTATGAAGATACAGGGGCTGTAAGCCAGTCTCCAAACACAGCATGTAGTTCAGCGTATTTGACGGAAGGAAACTTTGTTTTTTGAGAAAGAATCTCAGTATTTTTCCCACTTAAACGTGCTCCTCAAAGCCCCAAACTTGAGCACCATAGCGCACGATTGATCTGGCGGCTGCATTGAAAATTTTCAACTTTTGCGTCAGGCAGATATACGGATTATTTCTATGTCTCAGCCATTTCCAATAATTTCCCGTCTGAATGTCTATTAAAGGATAGCTGGGAAGAAAGGTGAATGCCCAAATATTTATATTCGTTGACGATGTCAATAATCTCATTACCGTAACGCCACTTTCATGAACTGGGAATTATACCACCCTTTCTAAAGACCATCTCCTTTGATTTATTTAGGTTGCTTTTAATCCCAACCGAGTACAATAATTGTATAACGAGCTAATCATACTTTGCAAAAAATCTGGGGTCTCTGCAAGCAGAACCAGGTCATCAGGGTACATAAGGACTTCTATCGTCGTACTTCCAATTTTTATACCGCCACATAGGTGGTCGTCTAGGTCATTCAGATACAAAGAAAATAATAATGGACTCAACAGGCACCCTTGTCGGACGCCCTAGTTTACGTTAAATGACTCGAAATGTTTACCATTGAACCACATCTGACAGGAAGTATTGTCGTAAATCAGCCGTATTATCTCTATCACATGGCTAGCTTGTAGAGGAGTATATTGCGGGTTGCATTCAATCCATGCATTAATACGGCCAAGCAATAACCCAACAACAATTTTGTAGATATTATCTAACAAAGACAAACCTCTGTAATTATTGGCATTATCAGGGAAACATTGTGCCGCAAACTTATAGAACTAGTAGCTTATACGATCTTGTCCTGGGGCTTTATTAATTTTTCACACCGAATAACATGGGACAATTTATTGAGTTCCAAAGGGGCATCAAGAAAGCAGTTTTTATTCAGAGGCGTTTCCCTGAGCACACCCAACGCATCTTCAGGGAGCAAGAGTAACTTTTCAAAATGCACATAGAAATCGTAAGTTTGAAGGCTTGAACAGACATTGGCGGGCGAGTCCCTAAGTGTGTTTGCTATGCGCCCCCAATCACTGGTATTTCTGACAGAGTTAAGAAATTCAATCTGATTGCAACTCCACTCTTGTCTTTTCTCACTAGCCTATAAATAAGTAACTCCAAGCAAGCTAATAAACTTTAGTTTGTAACGAGATTCAATACACTTTCTGTAACCGAATAAGCAACCGCCACTATCACGTCCAACTTTATGTACTTTAGTAGCATCGATCCAGTGAAGCTGGTAGCCTTTAAAATGGTGAAAAAACGTTGGCCTGTTTTCTGCAAGAACATGCGTTTCAAAAAGGAAAAAGATCTCAAATTTCCGTATATATGTAAAAACTTCAATAAATTTCAACTTGCTATTTAGATAAGCTTTATTGTAAGACAAAACTGAAAGTGATTTAAGAGCAACGCCCACGTTTGTTAAGCTTCCGATATTGTTAGAAATGCATGTTGAGGAGGCCTGACTTAAACTTAGACTACTACCATATTTATTATTCAGTTTTTTTTTCGCAGAGGCTTTCGAATCAGCTCCATATAGCTAACGTTTATTACTTTTAGGGGCGTTGCACTATCTCCGGTTAATTGCTTAATCGATACTAATACGCCTGTTATGTTCATCCGCCAGATAAGTAAGCGCTTTGTAATAAGATAAATTGTAGCTTACCTCCAGATTTTATACCAGATATGGTGCAAACGGCCCTTAGAGTATTTTAACTTCTGAAAGGCCTAACATTCACGGCTTGCGTTTTTGACATACGCACGAATTAATATCGTTTACACGATATGAATTAAAGAAATATAATTTATTGCTACGCGGAAATGCGAGCGCTTTATTGATATTCTAAAACTGATTTACATTTTGAATTCTTAAGCTCGAAATACAATAGCGCAGTGGCAGATTTTCGAAATCAGCTGATTTTTAGAAACTGTGCTGTGCAATAAAGCGACACAGAACACAGCAGTAACAGTTCGCAGTACTGCTCAACTTAGCCCAAATTCTAAATTCACTGCCACTGCCTTCATTGCAGCCAACTTCGCGGACATATATGAAACACAGCCAACTTCAGTCTGTTTGTCACTGACAACTAAAATTTTTAACCAATTTGGCGCGAATTTCTGTAGTTTTATGTTTTCCGCAGACATTTTGCACCTTTTGCAGGTAAGTTTTTAATTTTTCACAATCTGTTATTTAACTTACAATGTGTGAATGTACACATTACCTCATGAGTACAATAGATGATTAACCGTTCGAACTTGTAAGAGACAGCCGTTGCATCTACGACAAGAAGCACGGCGGCTATAAAAACCAATTGAATAAAGACCGCTTAATGTCTTTATAATCGGCATTGGATTCGATGATGCGTCGGACTTCTAGTTGTTCGTTATGTTGATTGTATATGGCATCTTTGAATTCCTGTTGCAGGTTGGAGTATTGTTCTCCATCCATTGTTGCGGAGTAGTTAAATTGTATTAATTTCGGCCCATCTATTTTTACGTTGTTCCAGGTGTGGTTGTAATCTGTTATAACATTTCCGTTTTCTAGTATTTGGAGTGGTGCGTTGTTTTCTTGTATCACTTCACATTTGGCAGGCTAATTTTCTAATATGTTGATAGTGGAATTGCCTGAGTTCTTAATTTTACATACATATGTAGTTCCCAACATAGTTTTTACATTTTTCAATAGGTGCAAAGACAATGTTACATTTTGCTATCTTAGAATCCAATAAAATTTGTCCATTATGTATGCAAGTGGGTATAGAAGTGGGAAGATTCAAGTCTCTTACCAAATTATTTAGCTCGCCCTGGGAAAACATTTTCGGACTGCTGTAATCTTCAAATTCAAAACTTGAGATGTCATCGGGTTCAGGAACAGCACCATCTTCGTCAGAACTTTTAAACTCTTCCAAGCTAGCAGGGACCTTGGGCACTGGTATTTCGGTCCCATGAGGGATGGGACGAGTAGCTGATTGCAGATTGGTGTATGAAATTGACTACTTCCATTTTTAATTATACCCTTTCACATTACATGAACAAAAGTAACAATCATCACTATGGTTCTTTTGCTCGCGCCATACCATAGGAATCGCATATCGGAAAGCTTTTTTCTTGCCCTATGAAATTGACTGCTTCCATTTTGAATTATACCCTTTCACATTACATGAACACAAGTAACAATCATCACTATGGTTCTTTTGCTCGCGCTATACCATAGGAATCGCATATCGGAAAGCTTTTTTCTTGCCCTTAAACCAATTTCGAAGATCTTCAACTCATCGTTTGCAGACTTTATGAGCATATTTATTTCATTATAACAATTACAAACGATAATCAAAATAATAAGAAAATGATAACAATACAATAAAATAAACAAAAAATTAATTATGACAATAACAATTAAATGTTGCGTGTCACACTAAATATAATAACATTGCAAGCTACTAGAATTCAAAAACAATCAAATCCCTAAGCTTAGAGCTATCTGTGAGATATTTTACGAGATTTCGGTAATTATAACCGTTTAACAGAGCTACCACTTTCGCAATGTCTAAGGTCTCTTCACCAAGTAGACGGATTCGAATATTTTTAAAACTCGGGCTAATGCCAATAAAGTGAAGTACGCTTTCTCTCTTACACACTTGGCAGAGTGAAGAGGTCCCATTTTTATAAGCCCTTGCATTCAGGTTAAGAACCCCCCCCCCTTAACGCGGAAAATTTAACTTGCAGCATAGGCAATATAATCGTCGTTGAAGTAATGATTATACAACTTCATAAAAGTAGCTGCCCTTTCGATGGTTAGTCGAGACACCGAGCGATATATAACATATGCGAGCGTAGGGTATGAAGATACAGGGGCTGTAAGCCAGTCTCCAAATACAGCATGTAGTTCGGCGTATTTGACGGAAGGAAACTTTGTTTTTTGAGCGCAGGATTGTTTTGGCGGCTGCATCGAAAATTTTCAACTTCTGCGTCAGGCAGATACAAGGATTATTTCTATGCCTCAGCTATTTCCAATAATTTCCCGTCTGAATGTCTATTAAAGGATAGCTGGGAAGAAAGGTGAATGCCCAAATATTTATATTCGTTGACGATGTCAATAATCTCATTACCGTAACGCCACTTCCATGAACTGGGAATTATACCGCCCTTTCTAAAGACCATCTCCTTTAATTTATTTAGGTTGCTTTTAATCTCCGCCGAGTACAATAATTGTATAACGAGCTAATCATACTTTGCAAACGATCTGGGGCCTCTGGAAGCAGAACCAGGTCATCAGGGTACATAAGGACTTCTATCGTCGTACCTCCAACTTTTATACCGCCACATAGGTGGTCGTCTAGGTCATTCAGATACAAAGAAAATAATAACGGACTCAACAGGCAGCCTTGTCGAACGCCCTAGTTTACGTTAAATGACTCGAAAAGTTTACCATTGAACCACATCTGACAGGAAGTATTCTCGTAAATCAGCCGTAATATCTCTATCACATGAGTAGAAAGAGCAACTATGGCTAGCTTGTAGAGGAGTATATTGCGGGGAATCGTGTGAAAGGCACACTAAAAGTCAACGAAAAAAGCAAACGGTTTCTTTGAGTTGTTAAGTAGTTTTTATGAAACCCAGCTTGAAATACCTTCAAGACGTTGTTGCATTCAATCCATGCATTAATACCGCTAAGCAATAACCCAACAACAATTTTGTAGATAGTATCTAACAAAGACAAACCTCTGTAATTATTGGCATTATCAGGGAAACATTGTGCCGCAAACTTATAGAACTAGTGGCTTATACGATCTTGTCCTGGGGCTTTATTCATTTTTCACACCGAACAACATGGGACAATTTATTGAGTTCAAAAGAGGCATCAAGAAAGGGGTTTTTATTCAGAGGCATTTCCCTGAGCACACCCAACGCATCTTCAGGGAGCAAGAGTAACTTTTCAAAATGCACATATAAATCGTAAGTTTGAAGGCTTGAACAGACATTGGCGGGCGAGTCCCTAAGTGTGTTTGCTATGCGCCCCCAATCACTGGTATTTCTGACAGAGTTAAGTAATTCAATCTGATTGCAACTCCACTCCTGTCTTTTCTCACTAGCCGATAAAGAAGTAACTCCAAGCAAGCTAATAAACTTTAGTTTGTAACGAGATTCAATACACTTTCTGTAACCGAATAAGCAACCGCTACTATCACATCCAACTTTATGTACTTTAGTAGCATCGATCCAGTGAAGCTGGTAGCCTTTAAAATGGTGAAAAAACGTTGACCTGTTTTCTGCAACAACATGCGTTTCAAAAAGGAAAAAGATCTCAAATTTCCGCATATATGTAAAAACTTCAATAAATTTCAACTTGCTATTTAGATAAGCTATATTGTAAGACAAAACTGAAAGTGATTTAAGAGCAACGAAATGCATGTTGAGGAGGCCTGACTTAAACTTAGACTACTAGCAGATTTATGATTCAGTTTTTTTTCGCAGAGGCTTTTCGAATCAGCTCCATATAGCTAACGTTTATAACTTTTAGGGCCGTTGCACTATCTCCGGTTAATTGCTTAATCGATACTAATACGCCTGTTATGTTTATCCGCCAGATAAGTAAGCGCTTAATAATAAGATAAATTGTAGCTTACGGCCAGATTTTATACCAGATATGGTGCAAACGGCCCTTAGAGTATTTTAACTTCTGAAAGGCCTAACACGAGTTAATATCGTTTACACGATATGAATTAAAAAAATATGAATTAAAAAAATATAAAACATTTTGCACCTTTTGCAGGTAAGTTTTTAATTTTTCACAATATGTTATTTAACTTACAATGTGCGAATGTACACATTACCTCAGGAGTACAACAGATGAACGGTTAATCGAATTTGTAAGAGACAGCCGTTGCATCTACGACAAGAAGCACGGCGGCTATAAAAACCTATTGAATTAAGACCGCTTATGGTCTTTATAATCGGCATTGGATTCGATGATGCGTCGGACTTCTAGTTGTTCGTCATGTTGATTGTATATGGCATCTTTGAATTCCTGTTGCAGGTTGGAGTATTGTTCTCCATCGATTGTTGCGGAGTAGTTAAATTGTATTAATTTCGGTCCATCTATTTTTACGTTGTTCCAGGTGTGGTTGTAATCTGTTATAACATTTCCGTTTTCTAGTATTTGGAGTGGTGCGTTGTTTTCTTGTATTACTTCACATTTGGCAGGCTAATTTTCTAATATGTTGACTGTAATCTTTATATATAACCCAACGGAAACCCACTTTCCCGCCCAACCGGCACGAGGGGCTCAATCCGCATAACGTACGGATGTTTTTTAAATATACAAATCTTAGGTGCCGAGTCGTGACAGAAGAAAGTTTGTTAAGCGTCGAGATCCCAAGCTGCTCAGCTACAGAATAAGAATTCATCAGCCGAATACAAAGTTAGAGAAATGCAAAGTAAGAAAATTGGATCGTTAGCTGTTATTAAGAGAGGATAGAATAGTTCTTTTAATTATAAAAAGTGAGTCCGATACATCAAAGGTGCTGGAATGATTGTTAAAGTCTTGGCATAAACCCCGAAACGGTTCATTCAACTCAAAGTTAGTTCTGCATAGTTTCAAGAAAAGTGGTTTAAAGTTTCTCGTTGCACGGGAGGGTACATTAAAATTAATTTGCTCTAGAAGAAATGGACTTGAGATCCATCCATTGACTAATTTTACGAGAAATATTATACCTAACATTTCTCTGCGACTCGAAAGAGTAGGAAGATTAATAAGTTTTAAACGACTAGTGTAAGGGGGAAGATTGTATGGCGAATCCCATCGAAGATTTCTCAAAGCAAAAAGTAAGAATTGTTTTTGTATTGACTCTAGTTGGTCTGAGTGGACCTGATAACGAGGATTCCAAACTATGGAACCATACTCCAGTATTGGTCTTACTAATGAAGTAAAAAGTGTTTTAGTTATATACGGGTCGCGGAATTCCTTTGACCAACGCTTTACAAAAGCCAGTACAACCCTTGCTTTATTAACTGTGGAACTAATATGAAAATTAAAATTGAGTTTACAATCCATACCAACACCCAGGTCAACAAAACTGTTTACATGTTCTAGGACGTAGTTATTTATTTTGTAGGAGGCCGGCTGAATGGTTCGTCGAGAAAAGCACATGAATTTACATTTGTTAAGGTTAAGCGGCATATAATTAATACTGCACCAATTGACTATGCTGTCCAAATCTTGCTGCAGCAAGGATCTTTCTTCAGCCGAGGCATAAGTCTTAAAAAGTTTAACATCATCCGCGTACATCAATATTTTAGAATACTTTACTACTGTAGAAATGTCGTTTATGAATAGCAGGAACAGAATCGGTCCGAGGTGGCTGCCCTGAGGAACTCCCGAGGAAACATCGATGATCCCAGAATGAAAATTTTTAAAAACTACCTTTTGCGTCCTACCGGAGAGATAAGAAGACATCCAACAGAGGATACCAGGTTGAAAACCAAGCAGATCTAGTTTACGGATGAGTAAAGAGTGACATACTTTGTCAAATGCTTTACTAAAATCAGTATATATAACATCAGTATCAATGCATTCCCTAAACCCATTTGAAACATGGGTGGTAAATTCAAGTAAATTTGTAATGGTCGATTTCAAATTCAAAACTTGAGATGTCATCGGGTTCAGGAACAGCACCATCTTCTTCAGAACTTTTAATCTCTTTCAAGGTAGCAGGGACCTTGGGCACTGGTATTTCGGTCCTATGAGGGTTGAGACGAATAGCTGATTGCAGGTTGGGGTATGAAATTTACTGCTTCCATTTTGAATTATACCCTTTCACATTACATAAACAAAAGTAACAATCATCACTATGGTTCTTTTGCTCGCGCCATACCATAGGAATCGCATATCGGAAAGCTTTTTTCTTGCCCTTAAACCAATTTTGAAGATCTTCAACTCATCGTTTGAAGACTTTATGAGCATATTTATTTCATTTTAACAATTACAAACGATAATCAAAATAATAAGAAAATGATAACAATACAATAAAATAAACAAAAAATTAATTATGACAATAACAATTAAATGTTGCGTGTCACACTAAATATAATAACATTGCAAGCTACGAGAATTCAATAACAATCAAATCCCTAAGCTTAGAGCTATCTGTGAGATATTTTACCAGATTTCTGAAATTATAACCGTTTAACAGAGCTACCACTTTCGCAATGTCTAAGGTGTCTTCATCAAGTAGACGGATTCGAATATTTTTAAAACTCGGGCAAATGCCAATGAATTGTACGCTTTTCTACCCAAATTACACACTGGGCAGAGTGAAGAGGTCCCATTTTTATAAGCCCTTGCATTCAGGTTAAGAAGCCCCCCCTTAACGCGGAAAATATAAGCGTCGTTGAAGTAATGATTATCCAACTTCATTAAAGTAGCTGCCCTTTCGATGGTAAGATTAAGATTAAAAATATGAGGATTGCACTGCGACCTGTGGATCTATTGTGCCCTCAGTACCTTACAACACCTCCCCCAGTCCGAGAGCATCTTTAAATTTTAATATGAACCCCGGACTTAGGGATTGTACGTATTCCTCCTTTGGCCACATCTGACCTAGCCACCTCTCCCTTTCACGCGCCACAGCGTCACACTCCAGTAGTATGTGTGAGGGCGTTTCCTTGGCCGTATCGCAGAAGCGATATAGGTCATTTGACCAGATACCTATCTTGTACAGGTAACCTCTTAACCTGCTGTGACCTGTGAGAATACCTGTGAGGATTCTAAGTTTTGCCTTTGGGAGGTTTATGAGTTGTTTGAATTTCGTGTTGTTATTTCCTCCCAATAATTTCTTTGCCTGAACAAGTCCCTGTATGTTCTTGAATTGCTGCTGCCTGAGCCGATTTGTCTCCTTCCTGAGCGCTTCCTTTATAGAGCTTGCACCGATCGGGAAGAAGGGCTCGGGTCCTATAGGGTCTGAGATGGCCGCTGTTCCTGCCATTTGATCTGCCACCTCATTGCCCTCTATACCTGTATGACCTGGCACCCATAGAAGACGGATGTCATTTCTATTAATACACACCAAGACCAGTGAGGACTTTACCTAGAAAGATGAAAGGGCCTTGAGAGCCGCCTGGCTATCGCTGAGAATAAGAATTTTCTCTCCTCGATAGTTCCTGTGTAGATTTATCTCGGCACAAACGCTAATAGCATATATTTCCGCTTGGAAAATACTAGGATAGGCACCCATGGGCAACGACAATCTGGTCCTGGGACCAAAAAGGCATGCTCCAATGCCCTCCAAGGTCTTAGAGCCATCCGTGTACCACTGCAGTGTACTTTACCGAACCCTGCACTCTAAAATAGAGGGGTCCCAAGAAGTTTTGTTACTTAAAATTTCTACTTTGAAAAACTTTTCAAAAACTATTACCTTATTCATATCGTCTCTTGGAAAAAGAGCAAGTGGGATGTGACTACCCAGCTTTTCCCCGCTTTTGGAGGATAGAACCTTACCTTTCCCGAAACCTTCTCTTGCAAAGTTCAACATGGAGCTCTTTGCAGCCTGAGCTATGTGAGCATGGAGCGGCTCTAGCTCCAGCACCACCTCTAGCGCCGCCGTGGGACACATGCGCATCGCCCCCGTGATGCACACACACCCCAGGCGTTGCAGTTTGGAGAGACCCAAGCCCCAAGCCACCGCCCCAAACGTCACCATTGGTCTGACTATCATGGTGTACATCCATCGCAAAATCTTCGGGGTACACCCCCACGATTTTCCGGCGAGAAGTTTGCACACCATCAGTGCCCTCGTAGCCATGGAGGTGGTCGCGTCCACATGACTTTTCCACAGAAGCTTAGAATCCAGGATTACACCCAGATACTTTATCTCCGTGGCAATCATGGCTGGGACCCCCTCCACAGCTATGGTTCTCATACCCTCCAGCTTCCTTTTTCTGGTAAAGGGAACTATGACTGTCTTAGACGGATTGATGTTTATCCCTACATCAGTGCACAATCCGTTTGCTAGTTGGAGCCCTCTGTGAATAATGTCACAGAGGGTGCTCGGAAATCTACCTCTTGCGATAATCACTATGTCATCCGCGTAACCTTGACAGCGGATAACATTTGAAGTGAATATCTGCAATAGTTCATCTACCACAAGGCTCCACAGCAGTGGAGATAAAACTCCTCCTTGTGGGCACCCTTTAACTATTTTACACTGAACCACGCCGTTACCAGTGTCAGTTTCAGCTATTCTGGTATGCAGCAGCTCAACTATCCACTTGCGGATAGTTGGCTGCACACCTCGTCCTTCCAGCGCCCGATCCACACTTGAGTTGGTGGTATTGTCGAAAGCTCCTTCAATGTCGAGAAAGGCGCAAAGCACTGTTTCTCCACACTCAAAGGCTTCCTGAATCACCTCAGTCAGGGTGAATAGGGCTGTGTCCGTCGATCTGCCTACTCTGTGAGCGTGTTGATCGATGTGAAGTGGCTCTCTTTTGAGAGTATTGTACCCTTATATCTTTATCAACTATCTTCTCCATTGCCTAAAGCATGAAAGGAGTTAGGCTTATGGGTCTGAAAGATTTTGCAAGGGAGTAATCCCTCTTACCTATTTTTGGGATGAAGATCACCCGAGCTCTATGCCATACCTCGGGGAGATAGGCCAGAGCAAGGCTGTCTCTCATGATTTTTACTAGGTGAGGGATCAAGAGCGTCCCGCCCTGCTGGAGCAACACCGGACCGATGCCGTCCACCCCCGGGGCCTTATACTTCTCAAAAGAGCCCAAAGCCCAGACGATCGTCTGCCAGTTTATTAAATTTCTGGCCACCTTCCAGTCCTATGCTCTCGGCCTAACCTCCTGGAAAGCAAGGCCCCGCGGCACAGGGATAGCACCGGGGAAGTGGGCTGCCAGCAGTGCCTGTGACCTCTCCCTCTCATCGCTCGTGTACGTACCATCAGGTAGTTTGATTGTTAACCTAACCTCCGAGTTACCCTTTGCCAGAACTCTATGGAGTCTGGCAGCTGCCAGAACTGCAGTAATATTCCCGCAGAAGCTTCTGAAGCTAGCGCGCTTGGCTTTTCTTATTTCCTTGCTGTATGTAGTTAGACTGGCCGTGTACTCATTCCATCGCCCCGTGTGTTTGGCTCTGTTGAAAAGCCTGCGCACCTCCCTCCTGAGCTTAGAGAGCTCCTTGGACCACCATGCAGTCTGTGATCTGCTGTGTGGCTTACTTTTAGGGCAGCTTTCGATAGAAAGTCGAGACACAAAGCGATATATAACATATGTGAGTGTAGGGTATGAAGATGCAGTAATGTAAGCCAGTCTCCAAATACAGCATGTAGTTCGGCGTTCGAAAGAATCTCAGTAGTTTTCCCACTTTATCGTGCTCTTCAAAGCCCCAAACTTGAGCACTATAGCGCACGATTGATCAATTTTAATACCGCCACATAGGTGGTCGTCTAGGTCATTCAGATACAAAGAAATTAATAACGGACTCAACAGGCACCCTTGTCGAACGCCCTAGTTTACGTTAAATGACTCGAAATGTTTACCATTGAACCACATCTGACAGGAAGTATTGTCGTAAATCAGCCGTAATATCTCTATCACATGAGTAGAAAGACCAACTATGGCTAGCTTGTAGAAGAGTATATTGCGGGAAATCGTGTCAACGGCACACTTAATGTCAACGAAAACAGCAAACGATTCCTTTTTCAGGATACAATGGCGCTGAATTATGCTTGTTAACTATGATATATTGTCTGTTATTGTGTAGTTTTTATGAAACCCAGCTTGGAATTCCTTCAAGACGTTGTTGCATTCAATCCATGCATTAATACGGCCAAGCAATAACCGCACAACAATTTTGTAGATAGTATCTAACAAAAACAAACCTCTGTAGGTATTGGCATTATCAGGGAAAGATTGTGCCGCAAACTTATAGAACTAGTAGCTTATACGATCTTGTCCTGGGGCTTTATTCATTTTTCATACCGAATAACATGGGACAATTTATTGAGTTCAAAAGGGGCATCAAGAAAGGGGTTTTTATTCAGAGGCGTTTCCCTGAGCACACCCAACGCATCTTCAGGGAGCAAGAGTAACTTTTCAAAATGCACATAGAAATCGTAAGTTTGAATGCTTGAACAGACATTGGCGGGCGAGTCCCTAAGTGTGTTTGCTATGCGCCCCCAATCGCTGGTATTTCTGACAGAGTTTAGTAATTCAATCTGATTGCAACTCCACTCCTGTCTTTTCTCACTAGCCGATAAATAAGTAACTCCAAGCAAGCAACTTTAGTTTGTAACGAGATTTAATACACTTTCCGTAACCGAATAAGCAACCGCCACTATCACGTCCAACTTTATGTACTTTAGTAGCATCTATCCAGTGAAGCTGGTAGCCTTTAAATTGGTGAAAAAACGTTGACTTGTTTTCTGCAAGAACATGCGTTTCAAAAAGGAAAAAGATCTCAAATTTCCGTATATATGTAAAAACTTCAATAAATTTCAACTTGCTATTTAGATAAGCTATATTGTAAGACAAAACTGAAAGTGATTTAGGAGCAACGCCCGTTTGTTAAGCTTCCGATATTGTTTGAAATGCAGGCCTCCTCGACTTAAACTTAGACTACTACCAGATTTATGATTTAATTTTTTTTTCGCAGAGACTTTTCGAATCAGCTTCATATAGCTAACGTTTATAACTTTTAGGGCCGTTGCACTATCTCCGGTTAATTGCTTAATCGATACTAATACGCCTGTTATGTTCATCCGCCAGATAAGTAAGTGCTTAATAATAAGATAAATTGTAGCTTACCGCCAGATTTTATACCAGATATGGTGCAAACGGCCCTTAGAGTATTTTAACTTCTGAAAGGCCTAACTTTCACAGCTTGCGGTTTTTGACGTACGCACGAATTAATATCGTTTACACGATATGAATTATAAAAATAGAATTTATTGCTACGCCGAAATGCGAGCGCTTTATTGATATTCTAAAACTAATTTACATTTTGAATTCTTAATCTCAAAATACAATAGCGCAGTGGCAGCTTTTCGAAATCAGCTGATTTTTAGAAACTGTGCTGTGCAATGAAGCGACACAGAACACAGCAGTAACAGTTCGCAGTACTGCTCAACTTAGACCAAATTCTAAATTCATATATGAAACACAGCCAACTTCTGTCTGTTTGTCACTAACAACTACAATTTTTAACCAATTTGGCGCGAATTTCTGTATTTTTATGTTTTCCGCAGACATTTTGCAGGTAAGTTTTTAATTTGTTTACAATCTGTTATTTAACTTACTTCTAGTTGTTCATCGTGTTGATTGTATATGGCATCTTTGAATTCCTGTTGCAGGTTGGAGTATTGTTCTCCATCGATTGTTGCGGAGTAGTTAAATTGTATTAATTTCGGCCCACCTATTTTTATCTTGTTCCAGGTATGGTTGTAATCTGTTATAACATTTCCGTTTTCTAGTATTTGGAGTGGTGCGTTGTTTTCGTGTATCACTTCACATTTGGCAGGCTAATTTTAAAATATGTTGATAGTGCAATTGCCTGAGTTCTTAATTTTGCATACATATATAGTACCCAACATAGTTTTTACATTTTTCAATAGGTGCAAAGACAATGTTACATTTTGCTATCTTAGAATCCAATAAAATTTGTCCATTTAGTATGCAAGTGGGTATAGAAGTGGGAAGATTCAAGTCTCTTACCAAATTATTTAGCTCGCCCTGGGAAAACATTTTCGGACTGCTGTAATCTTCAAATTCAAAACTTGAGATGTCATCGGGTTCAGGAACAGCACCATCTTCGTCAGAACTTTTAATCTCTTCCAAGCTAGCAGGGACCTTGCACACTGGTATTTCGGTCCCATGAGGGATGGGACGAGTAGCTGATTGCAGATTGGTGTATGAAATTGACTGCTTCCATTTTGAATTATACCCTTTCATATTACATGAACAAAAGTAACAATCATCATTATGGTTCTTTTGCTCGCGCCATACCATAGGAATCGCATATCGGAAAGCTTTTTTCTTGCCCTTAAACCAATTTCGAAGATCTTCAACTCATCGTTTGCAGACTTTATGAGCATGTTTATTTCATTTTAACAATTACAAACGATAATCAAAATAATAAGAAAATGATAACAATACAATAAAATAAACAAAAAATTAATTATGACAATAACAATTAAATGTTGCGTGTCACACTAAATATAATAACATTGCAAGCTACGAGAATTCAAAAACAATCAAATCCCTAAGCTTAGAGCTATCTGTGAGATATTTTACGAGATTTCGGAAATTATAACCGTTTAACAGAGCTACCACTTTCGCAATGTCTAAGGTCTCTTCACCAAGTAGACGGATTCGAATATTTTTAAAACTCGGGCAAATGCCAATGAAGTGAAGTACGCTTTCTCTTCCCAAATTACACACTTGGCAGAGTGAAGAGGACCCATTTTTATAAGCCCTTGCATTCAGGTTAAGAAGCCCCCCTTAACGCGGAAAATTTAACTTGCAGCATAGGCAATATAATCGTCGTTGAAGTAATGATTATCCAACTTCATAAAAGTAGCTGCCCTTTCGATGGTAAGTGGAGACACCGAGCGATGTATAACATATGCGAGCGTAGTGTATGAAGATACAGGGGCTGTAAGCCAGTATTCAAATACAGCTTGTAGTTCGGCGTATTTGACGGAAGGAAACTTTGTTTTTTGAGAAAGAATCACTTGATCGTGCTCCTCAAAGCCCCAAACTTGAGCACCATAGCGCGATTGATCTGGCGGCTGCATCGAAAATTTTCAACTTCTGCGTCAGGCAGATATTAGGATTATTTCTATGTCTCAGCCATTTCCAATAATTTCCCGTCTGAATGTCTATTAAAGGATAGTGGGGAAGAAAGGTGAATGCCAAAATATTTATATTCGTTGACGATGTCAATAATCTCATTACCGTAACGCCACTTTCATTAACTGGGAATTATACCACTCTTTCTAAAGACCATCTCTTTTGATTTATTTAGGTTGCTTTTAATCCCCACCGAGTACAGTAATTGTATAACGAGCTAATCATACTTTGCAAAAGATCTGGGGTCTCTGCAAGCAGAACTAGGTCATCAGGGTACATAAGGACTTCTATCGTCGTACCTCCAATTTTTATACCGCCACATAGGTGGTCGTCTAGGTCATTCAGATACAAAGAAAATAATAACGGACTCAACAGACACCCTTGTCGAACGCCCTAGTTTACGTTAAATGACTCGAAATGTCCATTGAACCACATCTGACAGGAAGTATTGTCGTAAATCAGCCGTAATATCTCTATCACATGAGTAGAAAGAGCAACTATGGCTAGCTTGTAGAGGAGTATATTGCGGGAAATCGTGTCAAAGGCACACTTAAAGTCAACGAAAACAGCAAACGATTCCTTTTTCAGGATACAATGGCGCTGAATTATGCTTGTTAACACTGATATATTGTCTGTTATTGTGTAGTTTTTATGAAACCCAGCTTGGAATTCCTTCAAGAAAGGAAAAAGATCTCAAATTTTCGTATATATGTAAAAACTTCAATAAATTTCAACTTGCTATTTAGATAAGCTATATTGTAAGACAAAACTGAAAGTGATTTCGGAGCAACGCCCGTTTGTTAAGCTTCCGATATTGTTAGAAATGCAGCCCCCTCGACTTAAACTTAGACTACTACCAGATTTATGATTCAGTTTTTTTTCGCAGAGACTTTTCGAATCAGCTTCATACAGCTTACGTTTATAACTTTTAGGGCCGTTCCACTATCTCCGGTTAATTGCTTAATCGATACTAATACGCCTGTTATGTTCATCTGCCAGATAAGTAAGCGCTTAATAATAAGATAAATTGTAGCTTACCGCCAGATTTTATACCAGATATGGTACAAACGGCCCTTAGAGTATTTTAACTTCTGAAAGGCCTAACATTCATGGCTTGCATTTTTTGACGTACGCACGAATTAATATCGTTTACACGATATGAATTAAAAAAATAGAATTTATTGCTACGCCGAAATGCGAGCGCTTTATTGATATTCTAAAACTAATTTACATTTTCAATTCTTAATCTCAAAATACAATAGCGCAGTGGCAGCTTTTCGAAATCAGCTGATTTTTAGAAACTGTGCTGTGCAATGAAGCGACACAGAACTCAGCAGTAACAGTTCGCAGTACTGCTCAACTTAGCCCAAATTCTAAATTCATATATGAAACACAGCCAACTTCTGTCTGTTTGTCACTGACAACTAAAATTTTTAACCAATTTGGCTCGAATTTCTGTATTTTTATGTTTTCCGCAGACATTTTGCAGGTAAGTTTTTAATTTGTTTACAATCTGTTATTTAACTTACAATGTGTTAATGTACACATTACCTCAGGAGTACAATAGATGAACGGTTAATCGAATTTGTAAGAGACAGCCGTTGCATCTACGACAAGAAGCACAGCGGCTATAAAAACCAATTGAATACAGACCGCTTATG
The DNA here is from genome assembly GCA_963971545.1 of Philophylla caesio. Taxonomy (NCBI): domain Eukaryota; kingdom Metazoa; phylum Arthropoda; class Insecta; order Diptera; family Tephritidae; genus Philophylla; species Philophylla caesio. The sequence goes on from OZ020606.1 coordinate 61,026,390, forward strand.
GTCTTTATAATCGGCATTGGATTCGATGATGCGTCGGACTCCTAGTTGTTCGTCATGTTGATTGTATATGGCATCTTTGAATTCCTGTTGCAGGTTGGAGTATTGTTCTCCATCGATTGTTGCGGAGTAGTTAAATTGTATTAATTTCGAAACCCAGCTTGAAATACCTTCAAGACGTTGTTGCATTCAATCCATGCATTAATACCGCTAAGCAATAACCCAACAACAATTTTGTAGATAGTATCTAACAAAGACAAACCTCTGTAATTATTGGCATTATCAGGGAAACATTGTGCCGCAAACTTATAGAACTAGTGGCTTATACGATCTTGTCCTGGGGCTTTATTCATTTTTCACACCGAACAACATGGGACAATTTATTGAGTTCAAAAGAGGCATCAAGAAAGGGGTTTTTATTCAGAGGCATTTCCCTGAGCACACCCAACGCAAGAGTAACTTTTCAAAATGCACATATAAATCGTAAGTTTGAAGGCTTGAACAGACATTGGCGGGCGAGTCCCTAAGTGTGTTTGCTATGCGCCCCCAATCACTGGTATTTCTGACAGAGTTAAGTAATTCAATCTGATTGCAACTCCACTCCTGTCTTTTCTCACTAGCCGATAAAGAAGTAACTCCAAGCAAGCTAATAAACTTTAGTTTGTAACGAGATTCAATACACTTTCTGTAACCGAATAAGCAACCGCTACTATCACGTCCAACTTTATGTACTTTAGTAGCATCGATCCAGTGAAGCTGGTAGCCTTTAAAATGGTGAAAAAACGTTGACCTGTTTTCTGCAACAACATGCGTTTCAAAAAGGAAAAAGATCTCAAATTTCCGCATATATGTAAAAACTTCAATAAATTTCAACTTGCTATTTAGATAAGCTATATTGTAAGACAAAACTGAAAGTGATTTAAGAGCAACGAAATGCATGTTGAGGAGGCCTGACTTAAACTTAGACTACTAGCAGATTTATGATTCAGTTTTTTTTCGCAGAGGCTTTTCGAATCAGCTCCATATAGCTAACGTTTATAACTTTTAGGGCCGTTGCACTATCTCCGGTTAATTGCTTAATCGATACTAATACGCCTGTTATGTTTATCCGCCAGATAAGTAAGCGCTTAATAATAAGATAAATTGTAGCTTACGGCCAGATTTTATACCAGATATGGTGCAAACGGCCCTTAGAGTATTTTAACTTCTGAAAGGCCTAACACGAGTTAATATCGTTTACACGATATGAATTAAAAAAATATAAAACATTTTGCACCTTTTGCAGGTAAGTTTTTAATTTTTCACAATATGTTATTTAACTTACAATGTGCGAATGTACACATTACCTCAGGAGTACAACAGATGAACGGTTAATCGAATTTGTAAGAGACAGCCGTTGCATCTACGACAAGAAGCACGGCGGCTATAAAAACCTATTGAATTAAGACCGCTTATGGTCTTTATAATCGGCATTGGATTCGATGATGCGTCGGACTTCTAGTTGTTCGTCATGTTGATTGTATATGGCATCTTTGAATTCCTGTTGCAGGTTGGAGTATTGTTCTCCATCGATTGTTGCGGAGTAGTTAAATTGTATTAATTTCGGTCCATCTATTTTTACGTTGTTCCAGGTGTGGTTGTAATCTGTTATAACATTTCCGTTTACTAGTATTTGGAGTGGTGCGTTGTTTTCGTGTATCACTTCACATTTGGCAGGCTAATTTTCTAATATGTTGATAGTGCAATTGCCTGAGTTCTTAATTTTACATACATATATAGTTCCCAGCATAGTTTTTACATTTTTCAATATGTGCAAAGACAATGTTACATTATGTATGCAAGTGGGTATAGATTGACCAAGTTATATTTTGTTTTTAAAACTGGATATTTATATACAGTTACAATTGCGTGGTTAAAGTAGCAGACATGTATGTCAGCGTATTCTAATATATTTATTAAAAGTGAGTCCAATGCTTCATTGGATACTATTCGTTGAATGTGCTTTAAGTTTAGAGTTCCTGAGTAGAATTTTCAATTTTTTGCCAAATTAATTGTATACGCGACAGAGAATAGTTCGTTGTATAATTCGGTCATCACTAAATCATCTGTTATAGTTTTAGGATCGAGAGTCTCTAAAACTCTTTCAAACTGCGAGATTGTTTTCTATCAGCATATTTAATCCTGTCTTAATTTTGATTAAGTCGTCGTGATCGGATGTACCCGTAATAATTTTAAGAGCTGAACCTAGAAAAAGAAGTGAACGTCTACCCTAAAGATATTGCGAAGTAATTGTGACTTAAGTGTCTCTATTTTGTTGACAATATTTGATCGTAAGTAGATCGTACTATTTTCTCATAGGGTGCTAATATTTTTGAAATGTTTGCTACATGATATAAAAATGAAGTGCCCTGAGACACGAATACTGGATCGGTTTCTATCAGTACATATTTTTTATCCTTCAAATCAAGTATACTCTCGCAGAGGGTAGAGGTAGAGGTTAAAAATAAAATTATTATTCCTTGAATGCTTGTACTCGTATATTGTCTTTGTGTATAACCGTACCACGATTTGTAAGTATTGTGTCACCTCTGTCTTCTTTTATTGTATGTTTCGCGTATTTTCGTACGTTTTTGTTTTGACGGTGTGCTTTGGAGTATATAACGTCCCCTTTTTTGTAAGTGATACACTTTGTTTTGATTTGCTTCGAGTTTTTTTTTTGACTGTCAGGATAGATAGATAAATAAAAAGAGGATTGGACTGCGACCAATCGGTCTATTGTGCCCTCAGTAACCTACAACACATGCCCTAGTCCAAGAGCATCTATGAATTTCAAGATGGATCCCGGTGACAGGGAGTGTATGTACTCCTCCTTAGGCCACATCTGACCTAGCCATCTCTCCCTTCGTCGAGCCACAGCATCGCACTCCAGGAGCAGGTGTGTGGGGGTCTCCTTTGTCCTGTCGCAGAAGCGACACAGGTCGCTCGACCAGATACCTAGTTTATGCAGATGACCCCTCAATCTGCAGTGACCTGTGAGGATGCCTGTGAGGATTCTAAGTTTTGCTTTTGGGAGGTCTATCAGTATCTTATATCGTTTGTTACTGTACCCCCCCAATAGTTTCTTTGCCTGTAGCAGGCCCAGGGTCTCTTCCCATTGCTGAGTCCTGAGCTGTCTAGTTTCTTTTCTGAGCGCCTCCTTTATAGTGCTTGGTCCTATTGGAAAGAAGGGCTCTGGTCCTATGGGATTCGAGCTAGCCGCCAACCTGGCCAGGTCGTCTGCCATCTCATTTCTCTCGATCCCTGCGTGACCGGGAACCCATGAAAGACATATGGTATTCCTTTTTGCCAGATCATTTAGTCTATTTATGCACTCCAAGACCATTGAGGATTTTACCTCGAAGGACGTAAGGGCTTTGAGCGCTGTCGCTTAGAATGAGTATTCTCTCTCCGCGATAGTTCCTTTGCAGATTTAATTCGGCACAAACGCTGATCGCATATATCTCCGCCTGGAAGATGCTGGGAAAGGCGCCCATGGGTATCGAGAGTTTAGCTCTGGGACCATAGACGCCTGCCCCAATACCATCCACGGTCTTGGAGCCATCAGTATACCACTGCAATGTACTTCGCCGAACCCAGCTCCTCAAAAGAGAGGGGTTCCACGACATTTTGTCTGTAATGTCACTAATTCTGAAGTGTCTTTCAAACACTATTTCTTTATTTATGTCATCCCTGGGAAAAAGGGCTAGCGGGAGCTGGCAGCCCAACTTCTCCCGATAGTACCTTGAATTTGCCATAGCCTTCTCTCGCAAAGCTCAGCTTTGTGCGTTTTGCTGCCTGTACTACGTGTGTATGGAGTGGCTCGAGATCCAGGATCACTTCTAGCGCAGCCGTCGGATATGTGCGCATTGCTCCCGTAATGCAGACACATCCCAGGCGTTGCAGTTTGGCAAGAGATTGCCTTACCGTAGCTAGGTTGGTCCTTGAGCCCCAAGCAACTGCTCCGTACGTAACTATTGGTCTGACTATCATGGTGTACATCCATCTCAAAATCTTCGGGGTGCATCCCCAGGATTTACCAGCCAGCCGCTTGCACACCATGAGTGCCCTCGTAGCTTTGGGGATGGTCGCGTCTACATGGCTTTTCCACAGAAGCTTAGAGTCCATGATTAGGCCCAGGTACTTAGCTTCTGTGGCAATTACAGCCGGGACCCCCTCCATAGCTATGCTCCTCATGCCTTGCACTTTCCTTCTCCATGTAAAGGGGACAATGACTGTCTTAGAGGGGTTGATATTAAGCCCCGCGACAGTACACCATCTTCTTGCTAGCTGAAGTCCTCTCTGAATAATGTCACAGAGCGTGCTAGGGAACTTCCCTCTCGCAATGATCACAATGTCATCCGCATACCCCTGGCAGCGAATGCCATTTTCTGTGAAGATCAGAGCCCAACTGACTGTTCGCCAGTTAACAAGTTTCCTGGCTACTTTCCAGTCAGTCGGGGTCGGGCTGAGGGCCCGAAGACCAGGATTCCGCGACACCTGCACCGCACCCGGGAAGTGAGCCTCCAACAGAGCACGCGACCTCTCTCTCTCGTTGCTTGTATAAGTACCATCAGGTAGCCTAATTGCCAACCTGGATTCTGTGTTTGCCTTTGCCAGGACCCTATGGAGTCTGGCAGCTGCAGGGACTGCAGTAACGTTTTCGCAGAAGCTTCTGAAGCTGCCACGTTTTGCTTTCCTTATTTCCTTGCTATATTTTGTTAGACTAGCTGCATACTGGGCCCACTGCCCTGTGCGCTTTGCTCCATTGAACAGCTTTCGCACTTCTTTCCTGAGCTTGGTGATTTCCCGAGACCACCACACCGGCTGGGTTCTGTCCCTTGGCCTACTCTCAGGGCAGCTCGAGTTAAAGGCATCTATAATGACACTGTTAAGCCCCTTAACTCTGTCGTCTAACTCCATATAACCTCCCCTGTTGTGTCCAGATTTTACTTTTGGTAAGTTGGACGCAAGAGTTTCTTTATAGTTCGCCCAGTTTGCTCTTCTGGGGTTCCTGCTCGGATAGCCTGTTTGAACACATGCCTCCAGCTCGAATCGGATGATCCTATGATCCGACAAGGACGGCTCCGATGAGACCCGCCATCGAGAGCTGCGTGAGGCGCCGGAGTCGGAGCGTCTACTTTGGGAGCGACGGCGGCGCTTGGAGTGGCGCCGGCTCCTGGATCTCTGCGCTCGTTGTTTGCTCGTGGAGCGTCTTCTGCTCCTAGAGCGCTGACAGCCTCCTGCTTCCTCCAACCTGGAACGAGACCTACTTGATCTGTCTTGCGACCGATCTGCTACAGAACTGTGCTCATTTGAGGGTATTAAATATTCATACCTGTCTGCACCTTTCATCTCGCGACGGACACCACTGCTGGTGCTGGGTTCGTCGTCATCTCTGGCGTGCTCGACGAACAGCGGTGCCTCTTCTACCGAAAGTCGGTCCAGGAAACTGCCCCTGCGCTTAGAGGTTTTCGCACTGCTACTCATCTCTAGCGCTGCAGTTCCTGGCGAATCTGCCACCAAGGTGGATGTTCTGGCCGAGTTGCCAGCGACATCACCTACTGTCGTCTTCGTTGCCGTCGACGCTTCTTTGCCACCCGTTATTTGCAGCCGCTGCGTTTGTTGTCGCCGCTGTTGTTGTTGTTGCTGCTGTTTTGGCTGTTGTTGTTGTTGTTGTTGTTGTTGGTTTTTGTATGTTTTAGTTGTTTTCATCTTGTTCTTACGACTGCTAGCTCGACCTAGGCCAAGCTTGGCAGTCAGCTTCTTTTATTTGGGGAAAAGGGACGTACGCCGCGACAGCGCCCCTTGCCGCGGTAAGGCCACTGCTACTCCTCGAGGTGGCCCGGTGTCGAAGAGGCTCCGTATAAATACAGCCGGTTGTCCTCCTGGCTGCAAACCAGCCAATGGGCACGGCGTCGCATAACACCCTGGCTTAGGAGGTGGTAGTTCTTGGTCATCGCCCCCCAAAGCGGCCCCGACCATCAGCCCGGACCTACGCACACAGGCGCTGATACGATCGGATGACCGGGACCTATTTGAGGTGCGACTAAGCCCCTGCACCAACGTCAAGGTGCCTACCCTAGCAGAGGATACCCTTCTCGAAAAACACGTCCTCGGGTTTCTCTCCTGTGACTGAGTGAATTGTTTTGTTATATTGTCGTACCGCGTTAAAAATTTCGTCTTACGGTGAGTGATTATGCTCCTGCGAGTTCGATCAGGGTGCTGTGTATACGCTCAACTTGACCGACAACCAACGGCCAATATGAATGTTAGGTGCTACTGTATGTACAATTTGTAGTTTTTCGTGAACTTGTTTCGCACGTATGCCCGTGAATGTTGATTCATTACACAAGTCAGCAAAAAAACAAGTAATTGGAAGCTGTTTTGAATTTTTTCTGTAATTGTTATGTTTTTGGGTGTGCTGAATCCGAAAACAGCTATAATTTTATCATAGAACGTCACGTTTTCTCACAATGTAGGTGTTTATGTTAAACAAGTTATCATCTTAAAATAAAATATAAAAGATTAAAAAACGTTTTTTTAATTTATTCTTGGGTAAAGTAGGAAGTAAACTGCTTCTCAGGATATCTAAACCAGGAGGAAGACACTCCCGGCAAAAGTAAGTTCCTGCTTTTGAGCCTTAATCCAAGCAACTCACCAGCGTTTTTGGGAAGATTCAAGTCTCTTACCAAATTATTTAGCTCGCCCTGGGAAAACATTTTCGTACTGCTGTAATCTTCAAATTCAAAACATGAGATGTCATCGGGTTCAGGTACAGCACCATCTTCGTCAGAACTTTAAATCTGTTCCAAGGTAGCAGGGACCTTGGGCACTGGTATTTCGGTCCCATGAGGGATGGGACGAGTAGCTGATTGCAGATTGGGGTATGAAATTGACTGCTTCCATTTTGAATTATACCCTTTCACATTACACGAACAAAAGTAACAATCATCACTATGGTTCTTTTGCTCGCGCCATACCATAGGAATCTCATATCGGAAAGCTTTTTCTTGCCCTTAAACCGATTTCGAAGATCTTCAACTCATTGTTTGCAGACTTTATGAGCATATTTATTTCATTATTACAATTACAAACGATAATCAAAATAATAAGAAAATGATAACAATACAATAAAATATACAAAAAATAAATTATGACAATAACAATTAAATGTTGCATGTCACACTAAATATAATAACATTGCAAGCTACGAGAATTCAATAACAATCAAATCCCTAAGCTTAGAGCAATCTGTGAGATATTTTACCAGATTTCTGAAATTATAACCGTTTAACAGAGCACCACTTTCGCAATGTTTAAGGTCTCTTCACCAAGTAGACGTATTCGAATATTTTTAAAACTCGGGCAAATGCCAATGAAGTGAAGTACGCTTTCTCTCCCCAATTTACACACTTGGCAGAGTGTAGAGCACCCATTTTTATAAGGCCTTGCATTCAGGTTAAGAAGCCCAAATATTTATATTCGTTGACGATGTCAATAATCTCATTACCGTAACGCCTAGACCACATACCCCCGAGTTATTAACCCAGGGTTCCTGGATAAGGGCGATGTCTATGTTGTCGCCAAGTATGCGACTCAGGAGAGCAGCGGATGCTGCCCTAGACCGGTGGAGGTTGATCTGCAGAACCCACATCATTTGAGGTTCCCGTCATCTCCTCCACCGCAACGACAGTGACGTCAGCACACGCTGTCTTCCCCTTCGCTAAAGAGCAGCTCCTCCTCAGCATACATTCTTTGCATCGCCGATGCCAACTTTGATTGCGAGGAGGCTCCGCTCTCCGCATCGGAAAAGTCAGCCTCCGGTTCAGGTCCATCAATGTCCACCTCCATTGAGGCACCCGCCTCGGAGGCACGCTGCGCGTCACCACGGTTCACTCACAGAGTCACCTCGTCAAGGCCGTAGTAAGCACGGCCCTGTCTCTTCTCCAGGATCTCCAAAGAGTCCCTGTTCAGAGATAGGACCACTTGCCTTGACGGCCCATCCAGCTCCTGATACTCCTACGATTTTTGTTGTGGTATGAAAGCACTTTGTTTTGATTTGCTTCGAGTTTTTTTTGAATGTCAGGATACCCTCCTCGATTGAAAAACACGTCCTCGGGTTTCTCTCCTGTGACTGACTGAATTGTTTTGTTGTATTGTCGTACTGTTACGGAAAACGGTCGACGTAAATGCATACATATTGATATTAATGCAAACGGTCGACATAAGCACATACATACAGATACTAATGCAAACGGTCAGTATAAATGCATACATATTGACATGCATGCAAACATACATATTCTTATACATTACTTTCCCACACTTTTGAGACCGACGTTGATTATTCAACGCTTAAGGCCAATGTCGATCACATAACATAAACCATAACTAAGAATATCAAGGCACTTGATACGCACTAAGCGCTAACATTCAAGTGTGCAACTGTCTCGGTTATTTAAAACCCAGACTGAATTAAATGCATTTCTTTACACCAAAATAATATGCCAATGACATTTGAGACCTGTGGGTTCGTACCGTTTTCCATCAACGCCTCAAGCACAGCGATCGCATGATTAGACATTTTCCCACAAAATGCGATCGCTGGGCTGACTTAGTTTAGCTATAAATACATTAAGAAAAATATGATTAAGACAGTTTTTGTAACGTCAAGTGAGAACGCCTAGACCAGGTATTTTACTGGTCTCGTGTCATTGAATAAAACATAAAATCTCTTTACATCGTTTGTTGAAACTTATTTAAAATTACTCTACATGGCGATCCTGCCAGGAGCATTAAAATAAAAGAAGGCTAAAAATAGCAAGTAAAATTGCTGAGAAAGCCACATATAAAATAAATTAAAGGACTATAAATAGCAAATATATTGCTGAAATGTCTTTAAATAAAAAAAATAAAAAAATTTAAAAAAAAAAAAAGTAGTTTTTAAACGTTCCCGAGCAACCAACCTCAAAAGATTTGGATGAAATTACGAAGCGAACACCTGACTTTGGCAATCACCATCAGATCCAGTGAAAGTTCCAAAAAACTCGAAAAAAAATTTTACAAAGGAATACAAGGCAAACAAAAGGGTATATAACTTGCGGCACCACGAATTAATGGACGAATTCGAGAAGATACTAGAATACTGGAGTCACTACTACAAATCCTTCGATAAGCAAACGCAGGAAACAACATCCCAACAACAATCAAACACACCTATAAATATTGGCCCTCTACCAATAACAATCGAGGAATACCAGCGGCGTAACAGCTACAAAAAGGCACAAGGGGCAGTAAAAATCCCAGTTCCGATTAAATTTAAAAGGAAGCGAGGCGGAAAAAAGTACGCCCAACGAAGGAAAATTGCTGAACTATACAAGCAAATAAATATGGAGACATCGACAGAAGCAAAAATTCAGCTGAAGCAGGAGATAAGCAGTATAAGGAATCTATAGATGTAACAGTAGTCAATATTTATAAAAATAAAAAATAAAATATATATATATAAAAAACATTTTAACATAATATTTTGGCAACCTAACGGCTGCCTATTGAAGGGCAACAATTGTTGCCGTTTTAGAAATTTAAGTATGGGCGGACAAAATACAAAAATAGCCGACCCAAAAGCTAATGTGGTAAATTCCATAGAAGTTGCCGATCATACAGTTGATTTAGATTCAATTAGGATTATGCTATTACTAATTACCATATGTAGTTGCATAGGATTATTTCTAAGACTTTATTCTACCCATAATAAAATATTAAAAAAAAAATATAAGAGTCGCTCCGACGGCATTGATAAAGTTTTAGAGTTAAAATTTTGCTATGAAATGGGAAGCTATCAGTACAGATTTAACAAAACATAAAATAAATTTTTTAAAATCTTTCAAATGTCTGAGTCAGAAAAGAGCTATAAAAAGGAAACAGTGGTTAGACATATAAATATTTTACAAGACAATTTAAACTACATTAGAGCCATATCAAATGTTTACCAAACAAAATTTACTAGAGAACACAAAGCAATAGTAGGAAAATTGTTTAAAGAACTCAGGGAAAAATTTATTAAAGTTCTATGCAAATTCGAAATTGAACAAGATATTCCTGAAACAACAATCAATCAGATTGATGTAAATTTAGATAGGCTAAACATTTCTGACCACGACAGTACTTTAGATATACCAGAATCCAACATGCCACAATCATTAAACGATTTCCTTTGCAATACTGCAAAACTAATACCACCATTCGATGGAAAACCTGAAAATCTACAAAGTTTTCTTGACGCACTTCAGTTAGTTGATCTAGTCAAAGGAGATCATGAAGAAGCAGCAGTAACCTTAATTAAATCAAGATTAAAAGGTACAGCAAGAAATCTAATCAGTAATGAGAGTACAGTAGCTGCAATTATAGCAAAATTAAAATCAGCAGTCAAAGGTGAATCAGTCGAAGTATTGACTGCAAAAATTATGAATACCAAACAGTTTAGCAAAACAGCAACAACATTTTGTAACGAGATAGAAGATCTCACTAAATCACTGCAAAACGCGTACATTAATGACGGACTTAATCCAGATTTAGCTAGTTCTTATTCGACAAAAACAGCTATAAAAGCTCTGGTAAAGAATTCCTCAAATGAAAAAGTTAAACTTATAATGGAAGCAGGTACATTCACTAATATGAATGATGCTGTAGCAAAATTCGTGAACAGCTGCATAGAAGCTACTGATAGTAGATCAGTAATGCAGCTGAATAGAAGAAACAATTTCAAAAGATTTCCATCTTTTTCTGGTAACAGAAATCAAAACAGCTATAGAGGAAGAAATAGATATTACAATAACAATAATTCAAGGCCAAACTTTAGAACCAACCAAAATAGAAATTATACCAACAATCAAAATAGGAACCAAACTAATCGTAACAGCAATAACAACCGTAACTTAAGAGCAGTTGAAGCCCATCCGGAAAACGGATCAGCTCCCCAGAATGCCCAACTGGGGAATGCTCGCAACAATTAACATCGAAAATTCTTAACATTAACCTAAATTTCAGTAATTACCTTATTATTGAATCTTCATTTAATGAAATACCAAACACTTTTTTGCTTGACACGGGATCAGAAATTTCGATCATTAAAAATACATCAATTACCAATACTAACACTTTTAACAAAAACGCAATATATAAATTAACTGGCATAGGTAAAGGTACAACAAACACTTTAGGTAGTATAAATGCAGATATTTATTTTGACAATATAATAGTGAATCACAATTTTCAAGTAGCAGACGAAAACTTTCCAATCCCATGCGATGGAATAATAGGTATTGATTTTATTAAGCAAAATAATTGCACTTTAGAATACCGAAATAATGGCCAAAGTTTTATTATGATTAGATCTCATTATAACAATCAAAAACAAAAAGTAGAAATATTAGATTCACCAAAAGATAACACAATATCATTACCAGCTAGAGCAGAAGTAATAAGAAGAATTTCAATCAATTCAAATGAAGATGAAGTTCTTATTCCAAACCAAGAACTATCATCTGGAGTATATATAGGAAATACAATAGTAACAATAAAAAACGCCTTTGTACGTATAATTAATACAACAGAAGAAAATTTATTACTGGAAAATTTCACAATTAGAACAGAAAACCTTAATGGCTACAACGTAGTTAAAATAAGCGAAATACAAAATGACACTAGTGAAAGAAAAAACATAATTTTAAATAAAATTTCTCAAAATTGTCCATTACAACACAAAAAGAAATTGCTTAGCCTTTGTTCAAATTTTACAGACGTTTTCGCTTTAGAAACAGACCCATGTACGTGCAACAACTTTTACAAACAGAAACTCCACTTAAACGACAAAACACCAGTATATATAAAAAATTACAGAACTCCACACAATCATAAAGAGGAAATAAATAAACACATAGAAAAATTAATCAATGACGATATCATTGAACCTTCTGTTTCAGAATATAATAGTCCAATCTTATTAGTTCCCAAAAAGTCAAATACATCAGAGAAAAAATGGAGACTTGTAATAGATTATAGGCAAGTCAATAAGCGCTTAGCATCAGATAAATACCCATTACCGAGAATAGATGATATTTTAGACCAACTAGGACGTGCAAAATATTTTTCATGTTTAGACTTATTATCAGGATTTCACCAAATAGAACTAGAAGAAAAATCACGAAATATTACATCATTCTCGTCCGACCAAGGTTCATTCCGATTTAAAAGATTACCTTTTGGTTTAAAAATAGCACCCAACTCATTCCAAAGAATGATGAACATCGCATTCTCAGGTCTAGGCCCAAACAAAACATTCGTATACATGGATGACCTCATAGTCATCGGATGTTCGGAAACGCATATGCTAAACAATTTAAAATCAGTCTTTGAAATTTGTAGAAAAACCAACTTAAAATTACAACCAGATAAATGTCAATTTTTCAATTCAGAAGTAACATTTTTAGGACATAGGTGTACTGATCAAGGAATTTTACCAGATAACTCAAAATATGACAAAATCTTATATTATCCAAAACCAACAAACGCTGATGAATCTAAACGATTCATAGCCTTTGTAAATTACTACAGACGATTTATACCTAATTTCGCTCATCATGCAATACATATCACTAGACTAACAAGAAAAAAAGCACAATTCATATGGACACCAGAATGTGAAAAAGCATTTCACTATTTAAAGAATTCCCTATTATCTCCACAAATACTAAAATATCCTAATTTCGATCAACCCTTTTGCATAACTACGGACGCAAGTAAAATTGCATGCGGCGCCGTACTTAGCCAAGATCATAATGGTATACAGTTACCAATAGCTTTCGCATCTAGAACTTTTACAAAAGGAGAAAGTAATAAATCAGTAATAGAACAAGAACTTACAGCAATACATTGGTCAATCAACTTCTTTAAACCATACATTTATGGACGAAAGTTCTTAATACAAAGTGATCACAAACCTCTTACATACCTATTTGCCATGAAAAATCCTTCATCTAAATTAACACGTATGAGATTAGATCTTGAAGAATTCGACTTCGAAGTTGAATATATTAAAGGAAAAGACAATTGCGGAGCTGACGCTTTATCTCGAATTGATTTCGGGCAAATTAAAAGACTTAAAGAAGAAAACACTGCAATTATACAAGTTATTACTCGATCTAAATCGAAAAATACAATAACACCAACTAAAAAAGCAACTAATATAAAAAATATGACATTAAAAGTGTACGAAACAATTACGACACACGAAGTGAAAAAGTTACCAAGCCTAAAACTTATGATAAGGTGCACCTCAAATGAATATAATGAAAAGAATGAAAAATTAAATGAATCCTCTAATTTAATTTTATTCCATGGAAAAAGAAAGATAGTTGAATTCAACGCTAAAGATTTTATTGCTTATGGGAAGATTGAACTAGCTCAATTGTTTCTCAAACTTGAAAAAGTAGTTGGCAATAAAAACTTCAGCAATATAAAAATCGCGATTAATGATAAATTATTTGAGTATGTCGACATTGAGGACTTTAAAAGAATAGGTAATAAAACTCTAGAGAAGGTAACAATAGCGATAACGCCAAAAATAACAACAATCACTTCACCAGCTAAAAAACTGGAAATTTTGACTAAATATCATGATGACCCTGTATTTGGAGGCCACCCAGGTGTCACAAGATTATTATCCAAGCTAAGACGAAAATACTATTGGAAAAATATGATTTCAGACGTGAAATTATATATAAAAAATTGCGAAAAATGTAAACAAAATAAATCTGGTATAAACCATGTAGAACCATTAATTACTACACAAACGCCAGCGAAATCCTTTGAAATTGTACAAATCGACACAGTAGGTCCATTACCTAAGTCATTTAATGGAAATGAATATGCACTAACGATAATTTGCGATTTGACAAAATACTTAATAACTGTAGCTATTCCAAACAAATCAGCTAATCAAGTAGCCAAAGCTATAGTTGAAAACTGTATTTTAATTTATGGCCCCATAAAAACAATTATAACAGATATGGGTACAGAATATAAAAACCAAATTTTCAATGAAATATGCAAACTGCTAAAAATTGAAAATAAAACGTCAACACCATATCACCATCAAACAGTAGGATCAATAGAACGTAGTCATAGAACTTTTAATGAATACATTAGATCATATATAGCAACAAACAAATTAGATTGGGATCACTGGTTAAAATACTTCACGTATTGTTATAATACGACACCATCAACAACCCATGGTTACACCCCATTCGAACTTGTATATGGAAAAATCCCAGAATCTTACGACTTTATGTTAAAAAATACAATAGACCCAGTTTATAATATAGATGATTATCACACAGAACTGAAATTCAAATTACAAACAGCTCAAAAACGAGCAGCAGAATTAATAGAAAAATCAAAAAGAATTGCGAAACAGAATTATGACAAGAAATCAAATCCTCAAACAATTCTAATAAATGATATGGTCTACCTAAAAAATGAAGCTAGCCATAAACTTGATAGCATATACGAAGGCCCATACAAAGTAATCGAAACAGATTATTTAGGAAATTGTAAAATAAAGAAAAATTCAAAAGAAATGATTGTACACAAAAATCGATTAAAATTAGCTTAACTAAATTTAGTATAATTTAATCTTTTTATAAGAAACCATTCAATCTTTAATATTATAACTATGAAATATGTCAAAACAAAAAAAAATGTATTATTAATTCCATAACTTCATAATAACATAATTAACTAGATTTATCCGGTACCGATAAAATCATAAGAAATAAATATATCAGATAGATTTTAAATACATATAACTATAAGAAAATTACTTCATACATATATATATAAAAAAAAAAAAAAAAAAAAAAATTTTTACTAATTATACTTGAAGATTTTTTTTTTTCCCCCAAAAAGGGAGGTGTTACGGAAAACGGTCGACGTAAATGCATACATATTGATATTAATGCAAACGGTCGACATAAGCACATACATACAGATACTAATGCAAACGGTCAGTATAAATGCATACATATTGACATGCATGCAAACATACATATTCTTATACATTACTTTCCCACACTTTTGAGACCGACGTTGATTATTCAACGCTTAAGGCCAATGTCGATCACATAACATAAACCATAACTAAGAATATCAAGGCACTTGATACGCACTAAGCGCTAGCATTCAAGTGTGCAACTGTCTCGGTTATTTAAAACCCAGACTGAATTAAATGCATTTCTTTACACCAAAATAATATGCCAATGACATTTGAGACCTGTGGGTTCGTACCGTTTTCCATCAACGCCTCAAGCACAGCGATCGCATGATTAGACATTTTCCCACCAAATGCGATCGCTGGGCTGACTTAGTTTAGCTATAAATACATTAAGAAAAATATGATTAAGACAGTTTTTGTAACGTCAAGTGAGAACGCCTAGACCAGGTATTTTACTGGTCTCGTGGCATTGAATAAAACATAAAATCTCTTTACATCGTTTGTTGAAACTTATTTAAAATTACTCTACAGTACCGCGTTAAAGATCTCGTCTTCTGGTGAGTGAGTATGCTTCTGTGCTAGGACTCTAGCGCGTTTGATCAGAGTGCTGTGTGTACGCTCAACTTGACCGTTGGTTATCGATTGAAATATTGGTGTTACTGTATGTATAATTTGTAGTTTCTCGTAAATTTGGTTCGCACATATGCCCGTGAATGTTGATTCGTTATCTGTCATTACATACTTGGCGTTTGGGTAAATTTGTGATAATATTTCATCAATGTATTTGTATGTATTCTTTTTACTTGGAACTTCCCGTATGTAGAAGAACTTTGAGTATTTATCAGTTGTGCTGATGTAAGTGTTCCCGTTCATGTGAAATAAGTCTAAATGTATGTGTTCACCTACGTGGTTTGGTATTGATGCGGCTCCAATTGGTTGTTTGTTTGGACTACGTTCGTATTTGTTTGTTAAGCAGATTTCACAATCTTGTGTTTCTTTTTCAGTCTGACTACGAGTTCTAGATATAAAGGAAATAGTTTTCTTGTTCTGAGAGATTGCAAAGTTACTTGCGTCTGTCGTTAGTTCAAAAGGTTTGTTGAAGTCTGGTTGGAATAATTCAATTTGTGCTTGTAGTGCGTCTTTTATTTTCGTTAAAGCCTCGAAAAGCTGGTTCGCCTAGATTAATTGAGACCTTTGCGCTCTGATTTTTACTTATACCACCATTGTCTCCGCGTAGAAATATTGTGAGTGGTTTCGTTAGTGTAGCGAAATTCTGAATAAATTTCCTGTAATAACTCGCTAGGCCAAGAAATGATCGTAATTCTTTTAAACTTTTTGGAGTTGAATAATTCTTTATAGTTTGAATTTTATTTGGGTTCACTGTTATTTTATTATATGTGTCCAAGGTATTCAACTGAATCCTGGAAAAAATGCGATTTCTCGTTTGAAATCTTCATATTGGCATTGTGAAGTGCGTTTACTATTGTACGAATATGTTCCATGTGTTCCTCGGGTGAGGTGGAATATATGAGTACATGAGTACATATGCGAACTTGCCAATATATGGACGTAGGATATCGTCTACGCATCGCTGAAATATGGAAGGTGCGTTCTTTAAACCGAACGGTATCCCAAGGAATTCATACTTTGCGCCATTCACACTGAATGCAGTTTTCTATCTGTCTGATTTTTTTATCAAGATTTGATGAAAACCTGACTCTTAAGTCTATCGTAGTGAAAACCTTTGCTTTACTTTAATTTTGAATTGCCATTGTAACGTCAGGGATAGGTTTTCTATCAGTGATAGTCTGAGCGTTAAGCTTCTGAAAAGCTACTACCATTGATTTAAGAATTGTAAGGACTTTTACTAGGTTGAATAATTTGGTTAGAGGAACGGAGGGTAATGTGGTATAGCCGGGTAATGTGGTACACCTGATTATTTTGCAACCTAAACAGGCAGTGGCATGGGGATTGACAAGGAGATACATTTTCAATTGCAGAAGAAATTGAGCACAGAACTGAGCCGGAACGACAAATCAATGCGGAAGTTAAATTAGAGGTGCATAATAAATCACATATCGCGCTGCGTATCTGCAAGTTCAATGACAATATAGCAAGTGAAAGAAAATGCAAGAATACTATATTAACTAGCTCTCCTTATAAAAATCAATTAGAGGAATGCAATAATGCTAAAAAATTAAAAATCGCCAGGACCTGTAGCAAAAGTAAACAGTCAAAACTAAGGCCTTGAAATCGAATGAATCCTCTAGTCCTTCACACAATACTTTGTGCTTTTTTGTAAAAGAATGTACAACGAAGACTCAACCATCCCAAAAATGGACATCGTGCATACAATGCGACTTTATTTGGGCTCACCAAAAATTAGTTCCACAACACAGTGCCATTTTTCTATGTCTATCATGTGTTATGAGTGGGGATTGTCCGGTGAAAGCAAGGCAGTACACGGCATGGTGGCAAGCCCAGATAGCTCGTCGGATGGGGGGGTCTTTACCACCTGCCTTACCTGAACCCTCATCAACAAAACAAATATTTTTTTTTTTCATGCCTGATAATGTAGAATAATTAAAAATAACGAAAAAAGGAGAGAAAAAGCAAAGAAGTGGTCCAATCCCGTCCTGTCAGGTGGAGTCATCCCACCCTTCTTACACGTAGACTCTACGTGATGCCTTGGGCGTTGTTGTGGCTCCTTACTGTCTTAACAACGCCCCCTGACCTGACATCAGACCGTCCGTCTACCAGTCCGCAAGCATTGCTCCCGTCGCTACTGCTGATCCGTGGCGTAGAATGGAAGCCGGTCTCTGCGGCTGGCGGCTCTCGATTGCTCTTGCTCCTGCACGGTCGATATTTTCTCCACTGTTTCTGCGCTCTTGCTCAGTTAAAGTTTTTTCCCCTGTTTATGCACTTCTGCACAGTTGAAGTTTTTCCCCTGTTTCTGCACTTGTTGGTGCTTTTCCAAAATTTAGTTCCGGATCCCAACCAGTTCCTATATGTAAATAAGTCGTTGACTTGCGTTTGAAGCATCAGCTGTTCGTGACGATGTTATCGCTTATGTTAGCTTTGCTTGCATGCTAATAAGCTAACATAAAACTTTGCAGCTCAAATCGATCACACTAGTCTGTGTATATGCACGTATGTGTGTGCTGTTGCATATACCGATGCCTCGCGATTAATGTTTGCGGCACACTACACTGCGCTTGCCGGTTGGTAGTCCCAGACGTTAAGGAATGGGAGGTCGTAAGATAAGTACGTAATAATGAGTAGACAAAGTTGTTAAGTCGATAGACTTAAGTATCGAAACCTACAACACAACCCACAAAGACGACATTGACCAAGTTACTATGCGGCAAAGAGGTCCTTAGCGTGGTATACCCCAATACTTTTCCCGTATGTGTTTCCGAGCTCATACATCGCGTTCCCTATGCCCTTTAAAATCACGCATTTGACCTGTTTGGGACCTAATTTAGCATTATAGTTCTCGACTTGTGAACTCTGTTTAAAGTTACGACGATATACCACTTGTCCAATTTGGAATCTAACTTCTCTACTTCTCGTGTTATATACCTTTTTACTGCGTTCGTGAGCCAATTTCAACTCCTTTAAAATATCACATTTCTTAACCTATTTTTGCACGTCTGACACCATGCCAGGCCAATAATACCTCTCTCTGAGCTTCGATAAGGTCTTACGTATTCCGCTATGTCCCGCAGAAGGCGAGTCATGTGAGGATTCAACCAGGCCCGGTCGCAACTCAGTTGGATCCCAGAATTTCCAGGTGTGGTCCGCTTGAAGCCTGTCCCCCCGATTAAATTGTGTCCTTTTGAAAACGTATCCGTCTGACGTACATAGGTCTGGCAATTTGTCTCTGTTGGTAGCGATGGTTTTCTTCAACTCCTCGTACTCTTGTGATTGGAAAAACGGGCAATAGATCGTTCGTTACCGTCCTCGCCTAGTTGGAAAAGCACACCCCCAACTCCGTCGGTCGATGCGTCACACTGTATATAGAAAAGTCTGTTGAAGTCCGGGTGTGTCACTACTGGGGCTGATATTAGGCTTCGCTTTAATCAGCCGAAAGCCGCTTTTGCCTCTTCTGTCATGGTAAATTTCCTGATCTTTTAATTTGTGAGGCAGTCGTGCAGCGGAGCTGCTATTGTCGCGTAATCCCGTATGAACTTTCGGTACCACCCTGACATACCTAGGAACCTTCTAAGTTGTTTCGAAGTCTTTGGCTCGGGGAAATCCTTTACGGCTATGATCTTGCTGGTGTCCGTGCGGATGCATCCATCGCCCGCTACATATCCTAGGTATCTAACTTCCTTAAACCAAAACTTACTCTTTTCGACGTTTATGGTTAACTTTGCGTCTCGTAGACATTTAGCGACCTTTTCCAGCAAACATAGATGTGACGAAAAATCAACGGAACAAACAAGCAAATCGTCTAGATACACAAACACAGGTTCACGAAGTGAAGCGGGGATGACCTTGTCCATTAACCTGCACATTCGCTGTGCCGCATTGCACAGACCGAATGGCATTACTGTAAACTGGTATGAAGGTCTTCCAGGTACAGTGAACGGGGTCTTCTCTCTGGACTTTTGCTCAAGTGGAATTTGCCAGAAAGCGGCTGTGCGTCAGATCGCCCAACATTTTGGGCGATTTGACATATGTCTAATAGCCCAAATGACAGATCGCCCAAAAAGTTGGGCGATTGGAAATAATGTCTAATTTCCTAAATGACAGATCGCCCAAAAAGTTGGGCGATTGGAAATAATGTCTAATTTCCTAAATGACAGATCGCCCAAATGACAGATCGCCCAAATGTCTAATCACCCAAATGTCAAATCGCCCAAAAATGCAAAAAACTTCTTGTCAACTTCTGTAAAAGGGAAAATGGTTAGTTCTTTGAAAATTTTTAAATCTAATTTTCCCTTTTACAAAATGCATAGGGCCGGTTGTTTGACTGCCACTTGAGCCTAAGCTTGTTCCTAAGCAGTGTTTTCAGTTGTTTGACATTTTCTTGCTTACGCAAACCTTTGCCCTGTCTTGAGCTCGGCTAACTAACCCTTCCACGAATTTCAATGTCTCATTCTATCACATTTCAGTTTATAATTTTAATTCTTTTGTAATATATGGATGTCTGTGGGTTGCATGCATGTTCTATTTATTTTAGTAGAACTATATTTTTACTGTTTTAGCCAAAAAGGTACTACCTTTGGATTGTCAACAACATAACCCCTAACATAGACCTATACAACCCCTAAAACCCCCCACTTACTACGATACTGAAAGTAAAAGGGGAAAAAAAATCTGAGAGGGCATTGCTTTTAGTTGAGAGCATATTTACCGTACTTTTATTTTATTATTTTGACAAATTTGCTAAAAACAGAAAATGTCAAATCGCCCAAAAAGTTGGGCGATTTGACATATGTCTAATTGCCCAAATGCCAAATCGCCCAAATGTCTCACTGCACCAATGACAGATCGCCCAAAAAATTGGGCGATTGGACATATGTCACATCGCCTAAATGTCTAATCGCCCAAAAAGTTGGGCGATTTGACATATGTCTAATTGCCCAAATGACAGCTCGCCCAAATTTTTTTTTGGGCGATTTGACATTTTTGCTTTTGAGCGATTAGGTTTTGGGCGATCTGACGCACAGCCCCAGAAAGCGTCTTTGAGATCTATTGCGGAAATGTATCGCGTATCCTGCAGTCTGCTTAAGATGCCATCAATATGAGGCAATGGGTATGCGTCTTTCACTGTACGTTCGTTCACCTTTCTTGCGTCAAGACATAAACGGTTTTTCGTCCCTTTTACTACCAAAGACACGGGTGAGCTCCAGCTACTGTTACTCTCTTCTATTACTCCCAGCTCCAACATTCGATCTAGTTCGCTATATACTAGTTTTTGGACTGCTGGAGATATCGGATAAAATCTTTGCTTTACGGGTATGTTATCGTTAACTACCTCCATGACGTGCTCCTCAACGTCCGTCTTTCCTAACCCTAACACTGCGAATGAAGTAAATTTTGATTTAATTTGTTCTAGAGCGATGTTTTGCTCTGGGGTAAGTGTGTGTTGCACCGGATCGAATGATAATCCACCATCAGCGGGTTCCAAACTTGCAACAACCCTGCCACCAGAATCGATACTTGTTCCTCTGCTAACCACCTCCATGTCAAAGATTTGCCAAAAATCTACGCCTAAGTAGACTTCCTGTTGTAAGTCAGGCACAATCAGAAACTCCACTTATCTTGTCATACTGTCCCATTCTACGGGTAACTTAATGACGCCGGTTACCTTGGTCTTTCCTCCATTTGCTGTTCTAATGATTTGGTTTTTCATTATCATTACTTGATCTTCCTTGCCCTGCAGTATTACACCTGCGTTCTTCCCTAAGCAACTGGCCCCTGCTCCTGAGTCAAGGAGTGCTAAGACTTCATGACCTCCTATTCTAGTTCTAGCAAAAATCGGTTATCCCCTTTTAAATGAACTATAGTCGAAATTATCTTATTTTGTATCCTCTTCAAATTCTTTTTCTTTTTTCTCATTTTCTGTATTTTCTTAAATTTCCTGTCTCTCCTCTTGTCCATGATTTCCTCGCAAAATATCCTCCTTCGTGCCTCTTCATACTCGACCTTTCTTTGGCAAAGACTTTTCCTGCTAGTCTGCACACCTACCCCTTTACTTTTTACTTCTGCACCGTTCTCGCCCTCGGTAAGAGTATTCCTGCTAATGATTTTCATTATTTGCTTTCCCTCATCTGGCGTGAGTCCCCGGTCATCTCGACCAGTTTCCCATTTCCCTGACTAGGTTTAAATATACAAAAAGACGTATCACCTCCACACAAAAAACTTATCATATTATGAAAGGACGATTTACATTTAGTATTTTTCTGGGCTTCGGCAGGATTTTTGGAAAAGTGGTCTACGGGCATGCCACAATTAAAACATAACATGAGGTGAAATGGGGAAGGGCAAAACGATGCTATGGTGGATGAAGAACCGGTAGGTTGGCTAGACGGGGATAGCTTAGGCATCCCCCTTATTTCCTCTACTTTCCTCTCTTCTAATTTTTCGAATGCCTGCGGTTTCGCAAACCCTATTTCACTTATTTGTTTCGGCCTATTCCTATTTTCCCGCATTACCTTTTCAGCCCTCTTACACTCACTCTTCAATTCCGCTAGCGTCTCCATTTTGAAGGCTAAAGTAATATTAGCAAGATAAGGTTTAAAGTTGTCCCTAATGATTCCAACCAACTCTTTCTCGGGTATTTTCTTTCTAAGGCGGAATGTGAGACTAAGTATGTACATCTCCATAGAAATCATCAAACGATTCTTGGGCCAGCTGCTTTCTTTCCATAATCTCTCTGATTATTTCATAATCTGATTCGGCTGTCCCGAAGTGGTCCAGAAGCTCAGACTTAAGCTTGAAATACCCGAAGCTCGGGTCGTCCGCGTGGTCTTCAAGTACCTGTCAATACAACTTTAGGGCATTTCCCGTAACCAGACCATGGAAACCTGTAAACAATTGATTATGAGTTATGCTGTATTGTTCTCGGCTCTTTTCTATTTGGAATATGAAGCTCTCGACTGTTATTCCCTTTGTGGAACCGTCAAACTTAACGTGCCATTTTTCTAGGTCAACTTTCTTCCAATTCATCGATTCCTTATTTGTATACGAGTAACTTCTTTCTTGAGCAGTTTCTTCATTATTGCCTCGTTCCGAATGTGTTGGTCTCGCGCCACTAGGCTCTGGTGTTGACACCAGGTCGGGCCTTCTGATTTGATCTTGCGTGGACGCTTCCATTCCAGCTACTCGCTCGTTCAAGTTCGACATGTTGTTACGCATGTGGTGGACCTCAGTCATACATTGAGCCAGCATGTCGCTGTTTTGAGCCAATATTTCCATCATTCGGCTCAGCTGCTCAGTATTGTGTGTAACTGAATCGGCTCCACCACCAGCGGCTGTCGATACTCCTGTGGCGGATTCACTGTGTGGCATATTCGGCTGGTCCTGCTGGGACATTTCCAAAACTTCGTCCAGCTTACGGGAGAAACTAATGCTGTTATTTGACCTATCAAAAGCTACCTCGTCAGTCCTTTGGCACAATTTCTTCTCTTTCTCGCTCATCCATTACCACACTAAACTATTACACCAAGTCGATTGTTGATAAAAATAATATATTCAACTCGGCCAAAGTGATAATCGGGCTCACAAGAAAATTCAAATTATATAAAACTAGACTAAAAATAAAACCCAAAGATAAGGATATATATATATGTACATATATAATTGAATTGTATGATTAAAAAAATGTAATAATATAAAAAGGTATAAACCAAAAATAATTCAAGTGATGAAAAAAAATAATACTAATATAAAAATGTATAAACCAAAATAATTCAACTGATGAAAAAAAAATAATACTAATATAAAAAGGTATAAACCAAAATAATTCAAGTTAAACTATAATTAGAAATGTATTAATATAACAATATAAGTGAAAGGTAAAAATATTGAATACTAATGATCATAAAAAGGTATTATTATCAAAAAAAGATATTACTTTGGACATTTAATAAGAAATAATATTCACAAAGCGAAAAACTATTAACAAAACGAAAAATTCAAAAAAAATTGTATGAGTGTATATTTAAGTATATTTCAAAATTTAACAAAAAAAAAGCTAGTTCAAGAATGCATACGTATTTATAGGCCAAAGTAATAAAGATTAAGAGTAAAAAAAAATTTAAAAAAATTAGTCACATATAATTTCATGAACATGAAATAATAAAACTTTACTAAAATGAATAAATATCTAGGATAAAAAAAAAATACCATAGCAATAAAAAAAAATTTAAGAAAGTGATATTGATAATGATCAAAACGTTGATTTTCTATTAAACGCAAGATATTAAAACTTCATATACTTCGGGTTTTCATTTGTATGCTTAAAAAATTTGATAATATTTATTTCTATTGGTTACCGAAAAAAATTCATTACAATTTATAATCGACAATATTTTGTTTAAAAATATAAGTATGTATATGTAGATTAAAAATTTTATTTTGGTGTGCGCTGGTGCTGTCTTCCGGACGTCATGGTGGGAGTGTCGGTCCGTGTGTCCGCTGTCCAAAAGTCTGAGTCAACTACCCTTCTTTCTAATAACCAATGTAACACTTCTACGATCAAAGTCCTGGCTTCAAGCGTGGCTGTAACATTCTCCCATTTAACCCTGTGTGAAGCCTCACATACATGCCCTGCTGGAGCGCATGTCTGGTAGCTTAAATGGCCTATTTCACCAAACCCCAATTCAATTTACTGGCCGCCGCTTCATCATCATTTCCTACTCTGAAGAACGCTAACGTCCTCGGAGACTAACGATTAGGCGGGCACTCCCCCTTATTTGTCGCGCGGCACAAATTAAAAGAAAGGAAAACGAAGAAGCAAGGATAGAAAATACTAAGGAAATTAAGAAAAATCTAAAGACAGAAATAAAAGGGCTACATGATATCGTACAAATAGTGATAAAGGGTATAAAAAAAAACAAAGGAGAAGTAAACTAGTGGGCTATAACGTTGGGCGCCATTGTTATGAGTAGGGTATGCGGAACCGCAGGCATGAAAAAAAAATTTGTTTTGTTGATGTGGGTTCAGGTAAGGCAGGTGGTAAAGACCCCCCCATCCGACGAGCTATCTGGGCTTGCCACCATGCTGTGTACTGCCTTGCTTTCACCGGAAAATCCCCACTCATAACAATGGCGCCCAACCGGATAAAAGTGAGTGAAAAATTAAAGAAACATTAATAGCAAACAAATGGTAAGTAAAAAAAAGGAAAAAAAATAAAAATAGTACGCACGAACCTATTGCGAAAACTACTTATGTATGTACTCCTATGCACATACGTGCTTATATACCTATTTGATATACCTCTATCTATGCATATATGTATAAATGTATAAAAAAAAAGCATAAATATATGTCTTAGAAACTAAAGTGCGGGAGACTTTGCTCCCGTCGCTACTGCTGATCCGTGGCGTAGAATGGAAGCCGGTCTCTGCGGCTGGCGGCTCTCGATGGCTCTTGCTCCTGCACGGTCGATAATCTCTCCACTGTTTCTGCGCTATTGCTCAGTTGAAGTTTTTTCCCCTGTTTATGCACTTCTGCACAGTTGAAGTTTTTCCCCTGTTTCTGCACTTGTTGGTGCTTTTCCAAAATTTAGTTCCGGATCCCAACCAGTTCCTATATGTAAATAAGTCGTTGACTTGCGTTTGAAGAATCAGCTGTTCGTGACGATGTTATCGCTTATGTTAGCTTTGCTTGCATGCTAATAAGCTAACATAAAACTTTGCAGCTCAAATCGATCACACTAGTGTGTGTATATGCACGTATGTGTGTGCTGTAGCATATACCGATGCCTCGCGATTAATGTTTGCGGCACACCACACTGCGCTTGCCGGTTGGTAGTCCCAGACGTTAAGGAAGGGGAGGTCCTTTTGCCGATTCCGCGGGCGACCTAGAAATTCGTACATTTCATTAGTATTTTTGTTTATTCTCCCCTTTTTTTTTTCTAAGTAGGACTTCGCCAGCTTCGAGTACAAAGGCGTTAAATATACGTATATTTCGCAAACATTTGATGATGTCAAACACAATCACAGTCAGCACCTTCGTACTCCAAGCCGGCGGCTGATGTGGGCTCAGCGTACATATCTATGTAAATACATACATATGCACGCTTATTCATCCATAGCATAGTATAGACTTACCTCCAGCTCCAATGCGTTTCTTTAGCGGGGGTTTATTTTTTTTTTCACTTGTGTATATTTTTATATACGTATATTATTTGTTTTTCACTGAAATCTGATTAGACTTTTACTAATTAGCAAACAACCTTGCACTTGCTAATACTTAAATCACCGCAACTTTCGTTATGTCCCGCTTTAGTTTGTAAGAGGTCCTTTTATGCCTTTTTTCCGGGCCACAAGTATATTCCGTTTACGGCACATATTTATTAAGCTATTCAAACTGGAACACAGTTTAAATTAACATACATACACACGCTCGTGACTACTTTGCTGAACCGTAGATTCAGCGAAAAGTGTCGCTCAGACAGAACTTCTGTCGGCATCATGCAGCCAACATTTTAGTTTGACCAACATACGTGTTCGATCGAGTTGGCCGTCACCCACACAATCACATACCTAAGTATCTGGCAAGCAGCTGCTGTTACAGGCTCGCATCCGCCGATGGTGCCCGCATCATGGAGCGTGTACGTAAAAAAAATCTAAAAGAAGCCAAGCTTATTTCCGCCCAACGTGTGGCCTCGACCCACGACCTTGAGCCGGGCTCAATCCAGTTTCCTGTCGGCTCTGCTTGAGTTTATCCTGGGGTACGGTGTTGTGCCTACGTACACAATCACAAGACACTATCACTTAACCAGTTATACACTTACATATCTATATCCAAACGTCATGCTTAACCTATGTCAATAGACTACTTCATCGGCTAGATAAATATGTAAGTGGGTAAATACGTAAATAAATAAAGGAATAATCACAAATCGTCGTTAATAAAAATGACTGCAATAGTAATACAAAATCAATAAATTACTAAAATATCGCAACCAATATACGTAGTCAAGTAGTAAAACAAGATTTATTTAATCGATAAATATAAATAACACTACACAACATATCCCTGAGATAATAGATACAGTCGAGTCCTAAGGTAAGTGCTAGAGACATAGATTAATCGATGACTAAACATAATATTACAGGAAATATAAGAGCAGTCAAGTCGTAAGATAAGTACGTAATAATGAGTAGACAAAGTTGTTAAGTCGATAGACTTAAGTATCGAAACCTACAACACAACCCACAAAGACGACATTGACCAAGTTACTATGCGGCAAAGAGGTCCTTAGCGTGGTATACCCCAATACTTTTCCCGTATGTGTTTCCGAGCTCATACATCGCGTTCCCTATGGCCTTTAAAATCACGCATTTGACCTGTTTGGGACCTAATTTAGCATTATAGTTCTCGACTTGTGAACTCTGTTTAAAGTTACGACGATATACCACTAGTCCAATTTGGAATCTAACTTCTCTACTTCTCGTGTTATACCTTTTAACTGCGTTCGTGAGCCAACTTCAACTCCTTTAAAATATCACATTTCTTAACGTATTTTTGCACGTCTGACACCATGCCAGGCCAATAATACCTCTCTCTGAGCTTCGATAAGGTCTTATGTATTCCGCTATGTCCCGCAGAAGGCGAGTCATGTGAGGATTCAACCAGGCCCGGTCGCAACTCATTTGGAACCCAGAATTTCCAGGTGTGGTCCTGTTGAAGCCTGTCCCCCCGATTAAATTGTGTCCTTTTGAAAACGTATCCGTCTGACGTACATAGGTGTCGCAATTTGTCTCTGTTGGTAGCGACGGGTTTCTTCAACTCCTCGTACTCTTGTGATTAGAAAAACGGTGAATTCAAACATATATCAAGTTTTCTATCATCTGTCTTTAATTCGTCCATGCCTACTCTTGATAGCGTATCCGGTACTACATTCTGGGTTCCTTTTCGATGTTGAATGTCGAAGTCAAAGGCCTGTAGCTTCAGGCTCCATCTGGCCAACCGCCCAGAGAGATCCTTTTGGCCAATCAGCCATTTAAGGCTTGCATGATCAGTGATAACTGTGAAGGGTAACCCTTCCACATAAGGCCTGAATCGCTTGATGCTCAACACCACCGCATAACATTCTAATTCGGTTATGCTATAATTACGCTGGGCTTTGTTCAATTTAGCCGATACATACGCAATAGGTCGTTCGTTACCGTCCTCGTCTAGTTGGAAAAGCACACCCCCAACTCCGTCAGTCTATGCGTCACACAGTATATAGAAACGTCTGTTGAAGTCCGGGTGTGTCAATACTGGGGCTGATATTAGGCTTCGCTTTAATCAGTCGAAAGCCGCTTTTGCCTCTTCTGTCATGGTAAATTTCCTGATCTTTTTCTTTGTGAGACAGTCGTGCAGTGGAGCTGCTATTGTCGCGTAATCCCGTATGAACCTTCGGTACCACTTTGACATACCTAGGAACCTTCGAAGTTGTTTCGGAGTCTTTGGCCGGGGAAATCCTTTACGGCTATGATCTTGCTGGTGTCCGTGCGGATGCATCCATCGCCCACTACATATCCTAGGTATCTAACTTCCTTAAAACAAAACTTACTCTTTTCGACGTTTATGGTTAACTTTGCGTCTCGTAGACATTTAGCGACCTTTTCCAGCAAACATAGATGTGACGAAAAATCAACGGAACAAACAAGCAAATCGTCTAGATACACAAACACAGATTCACGAAGTGAAGCGGGGATGACCTTGTCCATTAACCTGCACATTCGCTGTGCCGCATTGCACAGACCGAATGGCATTACTGTAAACTGGTATAAAGGTCTTCCAGGTACAGTGAACGCGGTCTTCTCTCTGGACTTTTGCTCAAGTGGAATTTGCCAGAAAGCGTCTTTGAGATCTATTGCGTATCCTGCAGTCTGTTTAAGATGCCATCAATATGAGGCAATGGGTATGCGTCTTTCACTGTACGTTCGTTCACCTTTCTTGCGTCAAGACATAAACGGTTTTTCGTCCCTTTTACTACCAAAGACACGGGTGAGCTCCAGCTACTGTTGCTCTCTTCTATTACTCCCAGCTCCAACATTCGATCAAGTTCGCTATATACTAGTTTTTGGACTGCTGGAGATATCGGATAAAATCTTTGCTTTACGGGTATGTTATTGTTAACTACCTCCATGACGTGCTCCTCTACGTCCATATTTCCTAACCCTAACACTGCGAATGAAGGAAATTTTGATTTAATTTGTTCTAGAGCGATGTTTTGCTCTGGGGTAAGTGTGTGTTGCACCGGATCGAATGATAATCCACCATCAGCGGGTTCCAAACTTGCAACAACCCTGCCACCAGAATCGATACTTGTTCCTCTGCTAACCACCTCCATGTCAAAGATTTGCCAAAAATCTACGCCTAAGTAGACTTCCTGTTGTAAGTCAGGCACAATCAGAAACTCCACTTCTCTTGTCATACTGTCCCATTCTACGGGTAACTTAATGACGCCGGATACCTTGGTCTTTCCTCCATTTGCTGTTCTAATGATTTAGTTTTTCATTATCATTACTTGATCTTCCTTGCCCTGCAGTATTACACCTGCGTTCTTCCCTAAGCAACTTGCCCCTGCTCCTGAATCAAGGAGTGCTAAGACTTCATGACCTCCTATTCTAGTTCTAGCAAAAAATCGGTTGTCCCCTTTTAAATGAACTGTAGTCGAAATTATCTTATTTTGTATCCTCTTCAAATTCTTTTTCTTTTTCTCATTTTCTGTATTTTCTTAAATTTTCTGTCTCTCCTCTTGTCCATGATTTCCTCGCAAAATATCCTCCTTCGTGCCTCTTCATACTCGACCTTTCTTTGGTGAAGACTTTTTCTGCTAGTCTGCACACCTACCCCTTTACTTTTTACTTCTGCACCGTTCTCGCCCTCGGTAAGAGTATTCCTGCTAATGATTTTCATTATTTGCTTTCCCTCATCTGGCGTGAGTCCCCGGTCATCTCGGTCAGTGTCCCATTTCCCTGACTAGGTTTAAATATACAAAAAGACGTATCACCTCCACACAAAAAACTTATCATATTATGAAAGGACGATTTACATTTAGTATTTTTCTGGGCTTCGGCAGGATTTTTGGAAAAGTGGCCTACGGGCATGCCACAATTAAAACATAACATGAGGTGAAATGGGGAAGGGCAAAACGATGCTATGGTGGATGCAGAACCGGTAGGTTGGCTAGACGGGGATAGCTTAGGCATCCCCCTTATTTCCTCTACTTTCCTCTCTTCTAATTTTTCGAATGCCTGCGGTTTCGCAAACCCTTTTTCACTTATTTGTTTCGGCCTATTCCTATTTTCCCGCATTACCTTTTCAGCCCTCTTACACTCACTCTTCAATTCCGCTAGCGACTCCATTTTGGAGGCGAAAGTAATATTAGCAAGATAAGGTTTAAAGTTGCCCCTAATGATTCCAACCAACTCTTTCTCGGGTATTTTCTTTCTAAGGCGGAATGTGAGACTATGTACATCTCCATAGAAATCATCAAACAATTCTTGGGCCAGCTGCTTTCTTTCCATAATCTCTCTGATTATTTCATAATCTGATTCGGCTGTCCCGAAGTGGTCCAGAAGTTCAGACTTAAGCTTGAAATACCCGAAGCTCGGGTCGTCCGCGTGGTTTTCAAGTACCTGCCAATACAACTTTAGGGCATTTCCCGTAACCAGACCATGGAAACATGTAAACAATTGATTATGAGTTATGCCGTATTGTTCTCGCATCTTTTCTATTCGGAATATGAAGCTCTCGACTGTTATTCCCTTTGTGGAACCGTCAAACTTAACGTGCCATTTTTCTAGGTCAACTTTCTTCCAATTTATCGATTCCTTATTTGTATACGAGTAACTTCTTTCTTGAGCAGTTTCTTCATTATTGCCTCGTTCCGAATGTGTTGGTCTCGCGCCACTAGGCTCTGGTGTTGACACCAGGTCGGGCCTTCTGATTTGATCTTGCGTGGACGCTTCCATTCCAGCTACTCGCTCGTTCAAGTTCGACATGTTGTTACGCATGTGGTGGACCTCAGTCATACATTGAGCCAGCATGTCGCTGTTTTGAGCCAATATTTCCATCATTCGGCTCAGCTGCACAGTATTGTGTGTAACTGAATCGGCTCCACCACCAGCGGCTGTCGATACTCCTGTGGCGGATTCACTGTGTGGCATATTCTGCTGGTCCTGCTGGGACATTTCCAAAACTTCGTCCAGCTTACGGGAGAAACTAATGCTGTTATTTGACCTATCAAAAGCTACCTCGTCAGTCCTTTGGCACAATTTCTTCTCTTTCTCGCTCATCCATTACCACACAAAACTATTACACCAAGTCGATTGTTGATAAAAATAATATATTCAACTCGGCCAAAGTGATAATCGGGCTCACAAGAAAATTCAAATTATATAAAACTAGACTAAAAAAAAACCTAAAGATAAGGATATATACATATATACATATATAATTGAATTGTATGATTAAAAAAAAATAATAATATAAAAAGGTATAAACCAAATATAATTCAAGTGATGAAAAAAAATAATACTAATATAAAAATGTATAAACCAAAACAATTCAACTGATGAAAGAAAAATAATACTAATATAAAAAGGTATAAACCAAAATAATTCAAGTTAAACTATAATTAGAAATGTATTAATATAACAATATAAGTGAAAGGTAAAAATATTGAATACTAATGATCATAAAAAGGTATTATTATCAAAAAAAGATATTACTTTGGACATTTAATAAGAAATAATATTCACAAAGCGAAAAACTATTAACAAAACGAAAAATTCAAAAAAAATTGTATGAGTGGCTGCAGCCATTTAAGTATATTTCAAAATTTAACAAAAAAAAAGCTAGTTCAAGAATGCATACGTATTTATAGGCCAAAGTTATTAAGATTAAGAGTAAAAAAAAATATAAAATAAATAAATAAAAAAAAATTTAAGAAAGTGATATTGATAATGATCAAAACGTTGATTTTCTATTAAACGCAAAATATTAAAACTTCATATACTTCGGGTTTTCATTTGTATGCTTAACAAATTTGGTAATATTTATTTCTATTGGTTACCGACAAATTCATTACAATTTATAATCGACAATATTTTGTTTAAAAATATAAGTATGTATATGTAGATTAAAAATTTTATTTTGGTGTGCGCTGTTGCTGTCTTCCGGACGTCATGGTGGGAGTGTCGGTCCGTGTGTCCGTGTGTCCGCTGTCCAAAAGTCTGAGTCAACTACCCATCTTTCTAATAACCAATGTAACACTTCTACGATCAAAGTCCTGGCTTCAAGCGTGGCTGTAACATTTTCCCATTTAACCCTGTGTGAAAAATCCCACAAGCCTCACATACATGCCCTGCTGGAGCGCATGTCTGGTAGCTTAAATGGCCTATTTCACTAAACCCCAATTCAATTTACTGGCCGCCGCTTCATCATCATTTCCTACTCTGAAGAACGCTAACGTCCTCGGAGGCACTCTAACGATTAGGCGGGCACTCCCCCCTATTTGTCGCGCGGCACAAATTAAAAGAAAGGAAAACGAAGAAGCAAGGATAGAAAATACTAAGGAAATTAAAAAAAATCTAAGGACAGAAATAAAAAGGCTACATGATATCGTACAAATAGTGATAAAAGGTATAAAAAAAACAAAGGAGAAGTAAACTAGTGGGCTATAACGTTGGGCGCCATTGTTATGAGTAGGGTATGCGGAACCGCAGGCATGAAAAAAAAATTTGTTTTGTTGATGTGGGTTCAGGTAAGGCAGGTGGTAAAGACCCCCCCATCCGACGAGCTATCTGGGCTTGCCACCATGCTGTGTACTGCCTTGCTTTCACCGGAAAATCCCCACTCATAACAATGGCGCCCAACCGGATAAAAGTGAGTGAAAAATTAAAGAAACATTAATAGCAAACTAATGGTAAGTAAAAAAAAGGAAAAAAAATAAAAATAGTACGCACGAACCTATTGCGAAAACTACTTATGTATGTATGTACTCCTATGCACATACGTGCTTATATACCTATTTGATATACCTCTATCTATGTATATATGTATAAATGTATACAAAAAAAAAGCATAAATATATGTCTTAGAAACTAAAGTGCGGGAGACTTTGCTCCCGTCGCTACTGCTGATCCGTGGCGTATAATGGAAGCCGGTCTCTGCGGCTGGCGGCTCTCGATGGCTCTTGCTCCTGCACGGTCGATAATCTCTCCACTGTTTCTGCGCTCTTGCTCAGTTGAAGTTTTTTCCCCTGTTTATGCACTTCTGCACAGTTGAAGTTTTTCCCCTGTTTCTGCACTTGTTGGTGCTTTTCCAAAATTTAGTTCCGGATCCCAACCAGTTCCTATATGTAAATTAGTCGTTGACTTGCGTTTGAAGAATCAGCTGTTCGTGACGATGTTATCGCTTATGTTAGCTTTGCTTGCATGCTAATAAGCTAACATAAAACTTTGCAGCTCAAATCGATCACACTAGTGTGTGTATATCCACGTATGTGTGTGCTGTAGCATATACCGATGCCTCGCGATTAATGTTTGTGGCACACCACACTGCGCTTGCCGGTTGCTAGTCCCAGGCGTTAAGGAAGGGGAGGTCGTAAGATAAGTACGTAATAATGAGTAGACAAAGTTGTTAAGTCGATAGACTTAAGTATCGAAACCTACAACACAACCCACAAAGACGACATTGACCAAGTTACTATGCGGCAAAGAGGTCCTTAGCGTGGTATACCCCAATACTTTTCCCGTATGTGTTTCCGAGCTCATACATCGCGTTCCCTATGGCCTTTAAAATCACGCATTTGACCTGTTTGGGACCTAATTTAGCATTATAGTTCTCGACTTGTGACTCCAGCAAACATAGATGTGACGAAAAATCAACGGAACAAACAAGCAAATCGTCTAGATACACAAACACAGATTCACGAAGTGAAGCGGTGATGACCTTGTCCATTAACCTGCACATTCGCTGTGCCGCATTGCACAGACCGAATGGCATTACTGTAAACTGGTATAAAGGTCTTCCAGGTACAGTGAACGCGGTCTTCTCTCTGGACTTTTGCTCAAGTGGAATTTGCCAGAAAGCGTCTTTGAGATCTATTGCGTATCCTGCAGTCTGCTAAAGATGCCATCAATATGAGGCAATGGGTATGCGTCTTTCACTGTACGTTCGTTCACCTTTCTTGCGTCAAGACATAAACGGTTTTTCGTCCCTTTTACTACCAAAGACACGGGTGAGTTCCAGCTACTGTTGCTCTCTTCTATTACTCCCAGCTCCAACATTCGATCAAGTTCGCTATATACTAGTTTTTGGACTGCTGGAGATATCGGATAAAATCTTTGCTTTACGGGTATGTTATCGTTAACTACCTCCATGACGTGCTCCTCTACGTCCATCTTTCCTAACCCTAACACTGCGAATGAAGGAAATTTTGATTTAATTTGTACTAGAGCGATGTTTTGCTCTGGGGTAAGTGTGTGTTGCACCGGATCGAATGATAATCCACCATCAGCGGGTTCCAAACTTGCAACAACCCTGCCACCAGAAACGATACTTGTTCCTCTGCTAACCACCTCCATGTCAAAGATTTGCCAAAAATCTACGCCTAAGTAGACTTCCTGTTGTAAGTCAGGCACAATCAGAAGCTCCACTTCTCTTGTCATACTGTCCCATTCTACGGGTAACTTAATGACGCCGGATACCTTGGTCTTTCCTCCATTTGCTGTTCTAATGATTTAGTTTTTCATTATCATTACTTGATCTTCCTTGCCCTGCAGTATTACACCTGCGTTCTTCCCTAAGCAACTTGCCCCTGCTCCTGAGTCAAGGAGTGCTAAGACTTCATGACCTCCTATTCTAGTTCTAGCAAAAAATCGGTTGTCCCCTTTTAAATGAACTATAGTCGAAATTATCTTATTTTGTATCCTCTTCAAATTCTTTTTCTTTTTTCTCATTTTCTGTATTTTCTTAAATTTTCTGTCTCTCCTCTTGTCCATGATTTCCTTGCAAAATATCCTCCTTCGTGCCTCTTCATACTCGACCTTTCTTTGGTGAAGACTTTTTCTGCTAGTCTGCACACCTACCCCTTTACTTTTTACTTCTGCACCGTTCTCGCCCTCGGTAAGAGTATTCCTGCTAATGATTTTCATTATTTGCTTTCCCTCATCTGGCGTGAGTCCCCGGTCATCTCGGTCAGTGTCCCATTTCCCTGACTAGGTTTAAATATACAAAAAGACGTATCACCTCCACACAAAAAACTTATCATATTATGAAAGGACGATTTACATTTAGTATTTTTCTGGGCCTCGGCAGGATTTTTGGAAAAGTGGCCTACGGGCATGCCACAATTAAAACATAACATGAGGTGAAATGGGGAAGGGCAAAACGATGCTATGGTGAATGAAGAACCGGTAGGTTGGCTAGACGGGGATAGCTTAGGCATCCCCCTTATTTCCTCTACTTTCCTCTCTTCTAATTTTTCGAATGCCTGCGGTTTCGCAAACCCTATTTCACTTATTTGTTTCGGCCTATTCCTATTTTCCCGCATTACCTTTTCAGCCCTCTTACACTCACTCTTCAATTCCGCTAGCGACTCCATTTTGGAGGCGAAAGTAATATTAGCAAGATAAGGTTTAAAGTTGCCCCTAATGATTCCAACCAACTCTTTCTTGGGTATTTTCTTTCTAAGGCGGAATGTGAGACTATGTACATCTCCATAGAAATCATCAAACGATTCTTGGGCCAGCGGCTTTCTTTCCATAATCTCTCTGATTATTTCATAATCTGATTCGGCTGTCCCGAAGTGGTCCAGAAGTTCAGACTTAAGCTTGAAATACCCGAAGCTCGGGTCGTCCGCGTGGTCTTCAAGTACCTGCCAATACAACTTTAGGGCATTTCCCGTAACCAGACCATGGAAACATGTAAACAATTGATTATGAGTTATGCCGTATTGTTCTCGCATCTTTTCTATTCGGAATATGAAGCTCTTGACTGTTATTCCCTTTGTGGAACCGTCAAACTTAACGTGCCATTTTTCTAGGTAAACTTTCTTCCAATTCATCGATTCCTTATTTGTATACGAGTAACTTCTTTCTTGAGCAGTTTCTTCATTATTGCCTCGTTCCGAATGTGTTGGTCTCGCGCCACTAGGCTCTGGTGTTGACACCAGGTCGGGCCTTCTGATTTGATCTTGCGTGGACGCTTCCATTCCAGCTACTCGCTCGTTCAAGTTCGACATGTTGTTACGCATGTGGTGGACCTCAGTCATACATTGAGTCAGCATGTCGCTGTTTTGAGCCAATATTTCCATCATTCGGCTCAGCTGCACAGTATTGTGTGTAACTGAATCGGCTCCACCACCAGCGGCTGTCGATACTCCTGTGGCGGATTCACTGTGTGGCATATTCTGC
This sequence comes from Philophylla caesio, assembly GCA_963971545.1. NCBI lineage: Eukaryota > Metazoa > Arthropoda > Insecta > Diptera > Tephritidae > Philophylla > Philophylla caesio. Next base: position 61,062,582 of record OZ020606.1, read on the forward strand.
TGGTCCTGCTGGGACATTTCCAAAACTTCGTCCAGCTTACGGGAGAAACTAATGCTGTTATTTGACCTATCAAAAGCTACCTCGTCAGTCCTTTGGCACAATTTCTTCTCTTTCTCGCTCATCCATTACCACACAAAACTATTACACCAAGTCGATTGTTGATAAAAATAATATATTCAACTCGGCCAAAGTGATAATCGGGCTCACAAGAAAATTCAAATTATATAAAACTAGACTAAAAAAAAACCTAAAGATAAGGATATATACATATATACATATATAATTGAATTGTATGATTAAAAAAAAATAATAATATAAAAAGGTATAAACCAAATATAATTCAAGTGATGAAAAAAAATAATACTAATATAAAAATGTATAAACCAAAATAATTCAACTGATGAAAGAAAAATAATACTAATATAAAAAGGTATAAACCAAAATAATTCAAGTTAAACTATAATTAGAAATGTATTAATATAACAATATAAGTGAAAGGTAAAAATATTGAATACTAATGATCATAAAAAGGTATTATTATCAAAAAAAGATATTACTTTGGACATTTAATAAGAAATAATATTCACAAAGCGAAAAACTATTAACAAAACGAAAAATTCAAAAAAAATTGTATGAGTGGCTGCAGCCATTTAAGTATATTTCAAAATTTAACAAAAAAAAAAGCTAGTTCAAGAATGCATACGTATTTATAGGCCAAAGTTATTAAGATTAAGAGTAAAAAAAAATATAAAAAAATTAGTCACATATAATTTCATGAACATGAAATAATAAAACTTTACTAAAATGAATAAATATCTAGGATAAAAAAAAAAATACAGTAGCAATAAAAAAAAATTTAAGAAAGTGATATTGATAATGATCAAAACGTTGATTTTCTATTAAACGCAAGATATTAAAACTTCATATACTTCGGGTTTTCATTTGTGTACTTAAAAAATTTGATAATATTTATTTCTATTATTTCTATATTGTTACCGACAAATTCATTACAATTTATAATCGACAATATTTTGTTTAAAAATATAAGTACGTATATGTAGATTAAAAATTTTATTTTGGTGTGCGCTGGTGCTGTCTTCCGGACGTCATGGTGGGAGTGTCGGTCCGTGTGTCCGCTGTCCAAAAGTCTGAGTCAACTACCCATCTTTCTAATAACCAATGTAACACTTCTACGATCAAAGTCCTGGCTTCAAGCGTGGCTGTAACATTTTCCCATTTAACCCTGTGTGAAAAATCCCACAAGCCTCACATACATGCCCTGCTGGAGCGCATGTCTGGTAGCTTAAATGGCATATTTCACCAAACCCCAATTCAATTTACTGGCCGCCGCTTCATCATCATTTCCTACTCTGAAGAACGCTAACGTCCTCGGAGGCACTCTAACGATTAGGCGGGCACTCCCCCCTATTTGTCGCGCGGCACAAATTAAAAGAAAGGAAAACGAAGAAGCAAGGATAGAAAATACTAAGGAAATTAAAAAAAATCTAAGGACAGAAATAAAAAGGCTACATGATATCGTACAAATAGTGATAAAAGGTATAAAAAAAAACAAAGGAGAAGTAAACTAGTGGGCTATAACGTTGGGCGCCATTGTTATGAGTAGGGTATGCGGAACCGCAGGCATGAAAAAAAAATTTGTTTTGTTGATGTGGGTTCAGGTAAGGCAGGTGGTAAAGACCCCCCCATCCGACGAGCTATCTGGGCTTGCCACCATGCTGTGTACTGCCTTGCTTTCACCGGAAAATCCCCACTCATAACAATGGCGCCCAACCGGATAAAAGTGAGTGAAAAATTAAAGAAACATTAATAGCAAACAAATGGTAAGTAAAAAAAAGGAAAAAAAATAAAAATAGTACGCACGAACCTATTGCGAAAACTACTTATGTATGTACTCCTATGCACATACGTGCTTATATACCTATTTGATATACCTCTATCTATGCATATATGTATAAATGTATAAAAAAAAAGCATAAATATATGTCTTAGAAACTAAAGTGCGGGAGACTTTGCTCCCGTCGCTACTGCTGATCCGTGGCGTAGAATGGAAGCCGGTCTCTGCGGCTGGCGGCTCTCGATGGCTCTTGCTCCTGCACGGTCGATAATCTCTCCACTGTTTCTGCGCTCTTGCTCAGTTGAAGTTTTTTCCCCTGTTTATGCACTTCTGCACAGTTGAAGTTTTTCCCCTGTTTCTGCACTTGTTGGTGCTTTTCCAAAATTTAGTTCCGGATCCCAACCAGTTCCTATATGTAAATAAGTCGTTGACTTGCGTTTGAAGAATCAGCTGTTCGTGACGATGTTATCGCTTATGTTAGCTTTGCTTGCATGCTAATAAGCTAACATAAAACTTTGCAGCTCAAATCGATCACACTAGTGTGTGTATATGCACGTATGTGTGTGCTGTAGCATATACCGATGCCTCGCGATTAATGTTTGCGGCACACCACACTGCGCTTGCCGGTTGGTAGTCCCAGACGTTAAGGAAGGGGAGGTCCTTTTGCCGATTCCGCGGGCGACCTAGAAATTCGTACATTTCATTAGTATTTTTGTTTATTCTCCCCTTTTTTTTTTCTAAGTAGGACTTCGCCAGCTTCGAGTACAAAGGCGTTAAATATATGTATATTTCGCAAACATTTGATGATGTCAAACACAATCACAGTCAGCACCTTCGTACTCCAAGCCGGCGGCTGATGTGGGCTCAGCGTACATATCTATGTATATATGTACATACATATGCACGCTTATTCATCCATAGCATAGTATAGACTTACCTCCAGCTCCAATGCGTTTCTTCAGCGGGGGTTTATTTTTTTTTTTCACTTGTGTATATTTTTATATACATATATAACAAACCTTGCACTTGCTAATACTTAAATCACCGCAACTTTCGTTATGTCCCGCTTTAGTTTGTAAGAGGTCCTTTTATGCATTTTTTCCGGGCCACAAGTATATTCCGTTTACGGCACATATTTATTAAGCTATTCAAACTGGAACACAGTTTAAATTAACATACATACACACGCTCGTGACTACTTTGCTGAACCGTAGATTCAGCGAAAAGTGTCGCTCAGACAGAACTTCTGTCGGCATCATGTAGCCAACATTTTAGTTTGACCACCATACGTGTTCGATCGAGTTGGCCGTCACCCACACAATCACATACCTAAGTATCTGGCAAGCAGCTGCTGTTACACGTGCCTATAAATATCTCTAATTTTAGTATTGAAATTTTCTTATTATCTAATTAATGTATACTGTGTTTTTTGTTTTCAATAAAATCGCAAAAACAGCTTCCTTTATACAAGCAGAAGGGATGGTAATGTGGAATAGTGTACCATGTGGTATGTGTAATTGTGAAATTAACTTTTTGATCGCTAACTTACTTGCTTTTAATATTTGTATAAGAGTTTATACTCAAAGATGTTAATTTCTGCTTTCAATAACCTAAGACTGTGTTCACCCAGAAGCAAAGCTTCGGTTTCAAAAAATACTAAGTTATGATTGAGTAGTGTAATAGTTTTCTTAGCTTTGGTCAAAGAGTATCCGTGAAGCGTTTTAACTTTAACCGGTTTTATGGGTATATATTCTCCTAATTTGCACTTAGAACTAATATAGTAATTATTTGTCGCACCTTTATCAATTAAAATATAAACGGATGTACCTGTCGTTTGACAGCGCCCTTGGAGACACGGTAATCCGTTTATTCTCCTAAAAAACACTTCTTGTCTCATATATATCATCAGTATGTGCGGCGGGTGATTGTAGCTCTTCGTCTCTCGTCTGGTTTATTCGTTGTACCTTGTTGGTGTTGTAGTTTCTTGAAGAATGGATTCTTCCGCGTTTTGCTGCTTGTTGGTCTTCTCTGAACGGGTTATAGTACAGTTGAGATTGCTGAAAGTTGTTCCTTGGCAGGGGTTGATTGTTGTGCTGTGTTGGTCGTACGTGTTGACGAGAGTCGGCCACTTCAATCGGTTCTTGGCGTGGTAAGTGGTTATATTGTACTTGCACATTTGGATTATATCTCCTTCTATCATCATATCTCTGTTGTGAAGGATTCTGTCTTTGGTTGTATCTTTGTGGCGTAATTTGTGCGTCGAACTTCCTGTTTGTACTGCCGTGGTAAATCGTGCTTGCGATTGCATATGCGGTTTCTAATTTTTTTGGGTGATGAGTGTATAATGTGCCGCTTGTATACCTGCTGTTGAGTCCTGTGATGAAAGTACGGACTACTTCTTGATTTGCATATTCTAGCATGGATGCAGGCCCTTGTTCTCCGGGCATCTCTATCTTTGAAAGTGCGAGATTCAGTGCTTTGCTGATTTCGCTGTGAATTTCTGATAGTGTGCGTCTCCCTTCTGTGATATTTTTCATTTCTTCGAATAGTACACGCAGCGGTCGTTGATCAGCATATGTGTAGTGAAGTCTGTTGATTATCGAATAGAAATCAGCTTGGTGTTCTGGTTGATTAAGATGTTTGCTGCCTCCCCAACAATTTTCGAATGTATTATTGTAAAGACTGTATAGTAGTTCGGGTGGTCGGAAAATTCCATGCCCTTTTCCTTCATGATCTGTACTGGTTCTTGTCTCCGCTGAAGCATGGTATAGCTTCAAAGGTTTTAAAATTTATGAGGTTTCCATTTGTTATATTCGGTGTAAATTATACATGTTGGTCTGCTGTAGTGACTGTCTGGTAAGGTTGTTGTGCTTCCAGTGTATTAACTTTTAAGTGCGTATTCTGTAGAACCTGTGTGAGTAGTTCTACATATGCTCGTAGAGTTGCGATGTCCTGAGCCATTGTATCGTCTTGTGGTATTCAATAACAATCAAATCCCTAAGCTTAGAGCTATCTGTGAGATATTTTACCAGATTTCTGAAATTATAACCGTTTAACAGAGCTACCACTTTCGCAAAGTCTAAGGTCTCTTCACCAAGTAGACGGATTCGAATATTTTTAGAACTCGGGCAAATGCCAATGAAGTGAAGTACGCTTTCTCTCCCCAAATTACACACTTGGCAGAGTGAAGAGGACCCATTTTTATAAAGCCTTGCATTCAGGTTAAGAAGCCCAAATATGTATATTCGTTGACGATGTCAATAATCTCATTACCGTAACGCCTAGACCACAGACCCCCGAGTTATTAACCCAGGGTTCCTGGATAAGTGCGATGTCTATATGGTCGCCAAGTAGGCGACTCAGGAGAGCAGCGGATGCTGCCCTAGACCGGTGGAGGTTGATCTGCAGAACCCACATCATTTGAGGTTCCCGTCTTCTCCTCCACCGCAACGACAGTGACGTCAGCACACGCTGTCTTCCCCTTCGCTAAAGAGCAGCTCCTCATCCGATGCCAAGTTTGATTGCGAGGAGGCTCCGCTCTCCGCACCGGAAAAGTCAGCCTCCGGTTCAGGTCCCTTAATATCCACCTCCATTGTCATTACATACTTGGCGTTTGGGTAAATTTGTCATAATATTTCATCAATGTATTTGTATGTATTCTTTTTACTTGGAATTTCCCGTATGTAGAAGAACTTTGAGTATTTATCAGTTGTGCTGATGTACATAAGTGTTCCCGTTCATATGAAATAAGTCTAAATGTATGTGTTCACCTACGTGGTTTGGTATTGATGCGGCTCCAATTGGTTGTTTGTTTGGACTGCGTTCGTATTTGTTTGTTAAGCAGATTTCACAATATTGTGTTTCTTTTTTACACATTTGGCGTAAAGTTGGCCAAAAATATGTAGTCAGTATTTCTTGTGCGTTATTTTTATAATTTCTATGTGCACGTCTGTGTGTTTGTATTACGATTTCTTTCTGTCTGTCTATGTCTTCTCTCATTTTCTGAGCTAAAACGATCAGCGTATTTGGAAAGGTTGAGATTATGTCATTTTCTATGTGGAATAGAGCTTGTTCATCTATTTTTATAGCATTTGTTACCTTTGGGTTTATTATTCGTTTCAGTCTGTCAATTAGTTCTTCTTTAGTTGAATAAACAAGCGTGTGTCGTGAATACGAATAAATATTTTGCGAAGAGATTTTCACTAAGTTGTTTGCACTGTAGTTTACGATTATTTGATTTCTAAACGTATTTAATGGTGGTTTCAGATTTTCAGTTGGTGAACTTTGAGCTGAATGTTGTGAGCAACTTGAAGTGTTGTTAATCTGTTGGCGTGTTTTGGTGCCCTGGTTTATATACTAATTTAGCGCCGTATTCTTCTATGAAGTTTTTCCATCGTTTTAGTTTTGTGTTTGGATTTTTATCCGAAATTGAAAAGATGAGTGACTGGTGGTCTGTATAAATCGTTAGATCTGTTATACCGTATGGGTGATTTCGAGTAATTCCTTTTCATTCGTGCTGTAATTCTGTTCAGTCTGACTACGAGTTCTAGATATAAAGGAAATAGTTTTCTTGTTCTGAGAGATTGCAAAGTTGCTTGCGTCTGTCGTTAGTTCAAAAGTATTGTTGAAGTCCGGTTGGAATAATTCAATTTGTGCTTGTAGTGCGTCTTTTATTTTTGTTAAAGCCTCGAGTGCTGGTTCGTCTAGATTAATTGAGACCTTTGCGCTCTGATTTTTACTTATACCACCATTGTCCCCGCATAGAAATGTTGTGAGGGGTTTCGTTATTGTAGCGAAATTCTGAATAAATTGCCTGTTATAACTCGCTAGGCCAAGAAATGATCGTAATTCTTTTAAACTTTTTGGAGTTGAATAATTCTTTATAGTTTGAATTTTATTCGGGTTCACAGTTATTTTATTATATGTGTCCAATGTATTCAACTGAATCCTGGAAGAAATGCGATTTCTCGTTTGAAATCTTCATATTGGCATTGTGAAATGCGTTTACTATTATACGAATATGTTCCATGTGTTCCTCGGGTGAGGAGGAATATATGAGTACATGAGTACATATGCGAACTTGCCAATATATGGACGTAGGATATCGTTTACGCATCGCTGAAATATGGAAGGTGCGTTCTTTAAACGGAACGGTATCCCAAGGATTTTTAATTGTCATTGTAACGTCTGGGATAGGTTTTCTATCAGTGATAGTCTGAGCGTTAAGCTTCTGAAAATCTACTACCATTCGTCTTTTAGGTTTCCCTTCGTTATCGGTACCTTTTTTTGCGACGGTCCAGATTGGAGAATTGTAAGGACTTTTACTAGGTTGAATAATTTGGTTAGAGGAACGGAGGGTAATGTGGTATAGCCGGGTAATGTGGTACACCTGATTATTTTGCAACCTAAACACGCTGTGGCTTGGGCCTTGACAAGGAAATAAATTTTCAATTGCAGAAGAAGTTGAGCAAAGAACTGAGCCGGAACGACAAATCAATGCGGAAGTTAAATTAGAGGTGCATAATAAATCACTTGTCGCGCTGCGTATCAACGAGTTCAATGACAATATAGCAAGTGAAAGAAAATGCAAGAATACTATATTAACTAGCTCTCCTTATAAAACTCAATTAGAGGAAAGCAATAATGCTGAAAAATTAAAAATCGCCAGGACCTGTAGCAAAAGTAAACAGTCAAAACTAAGGCCTTGAAATCGAATGAATCCTCAAGTCCTTCACACAATACTTTGTGCTTTTTTTGTAAAAGAATGTACAACGAAGACTCAACCATCCCAAAAATTGACATCGTGCATAAAATGCGACTTTATTTGGGCTCACCAAAAATTAGTTCCACAACACAGTGCCATTTTTCTATGTCAATCATGCCTATAAATATCTCTAATTTTAGTATTGAAATTCTCTAATTATCTAATTAATGTATACTGTGTTTTTTGTTTTCAATAAAATCGCAAAAACAGCTTCCTTTACACAAGCAGAAGGAATGGTAATGTGGAATAGTGTACCACATTAGACATACCACCTATACCACATTACCCCTCCTTTGTTCAAGTGAGGATATTTGAGATTTTTTGAATTTTTGGTAATAACGTGACCAACTTTAACATATTAATTATTTCGACAGGACGTCGCAATACCTAAGACTGAAGTGTATAAAATGTACAAATTTGGTATAGGTAGGTTCAATAACTTACCAGAGGCAACATTTAAAAAAAATGGTATACCACAATACCCTCCCTTCCTCTATCTAATAATTTATCAATTTCTTTGTTTATGAATTCATTGTCTGCTATCGGATACGGATACTATTTCACCTAAATAGGATCTTCTAATTCTGTCCTAATTGTGGCTTGTATTGTAGTCGTAAACGGAAGTATTTCGTTAGTTTCGTCGTTAATTCTCATGATATTTTTAATTTCAGTTTTATACTTGTCGTTATTAATTGTGAAATTAACTTTTTGATCGCTAACTTACTTGCTTTTAATATTTGTATAAGAGTTTATACTCAAAGATGTTAATTTCTGCTTTCAATAACCTAAGACTGTGTTCACCCAGAAGCATATCGAACTCCTCTAAAGCTTCGGTTTCAAAAATACTAAGTTATGATTGAGTAGTGTAATAGTTTTCTTAGCTTTGGTCAAAGAGTATCCGTGAAGCGTTTTAACTTTAACCGGTTTTATGGGTATAGATTCTCCTAATTTGCACTTAGAACTAATATAGTAATTATTTGTCGCACCTGTATCAACTAAAATATTAACGGATGTACCTGTCGTTTGACAGTGCCCTTGGAGACACGGTAATCCGTTTATTCTCCTAAAAAATACTTCTTGTCTCATATATATCATCAGTATGTGCGGCGGGTGATTGTAACTCTTCGTCTCTCGTCTGGTTTATTCGTTGTACCTTGTTGGTGTTGTAGTTTCTTGAAGAATGGATTCTTCCGCGTTTTGCTGCTTGTTGGTCTTCTCTGAACGGGTTATAGTACAGTTGAGATTGCTGAAAGTTGTTCCTTGGCAGGGGTTGATTGTTGTGCTGTGTTGGTCATACGTGTTGACGAGAGTCAACCACTTCCATCGGTTCTTGGCGTGGTAAGTGGTTATATTGTACTTGCACATTTGGATTATATCTCCTTCTATCATCATATCTCTGTTGTGAAGGATTCTGTCTTTGGTTGTATCTTTGTGGCGTAATTTGTGCGTCGAACTTCGTGCTTGCTATTATTGTAAAGACTGTATAGTAGTTCGGGTGGTCGGAAAATTCCATGCCCTTTTCCTTCATGATCTGTACTGGTTCTTGTCTCCGCTGAAGCATGGTATAGCTTCAAAGGTTTTAAAATTTATGAGGTTTCCATTTGTTATATTCGGTGTAAATTATACATGTTGGTCTGCTGTAGTGACTGTCTGGTAAGGTTGTTGTGCTTCCAGTGTATTAACTTTTAAGTGCGTATTCTGTAGAACCTGTGTGAGTAGTTCTACATATGCTCGTAGAGTTGCGATGTCCTGAGCCATTGTATCGTCTTGTGGTATTCAATAACAATCAAATCCCTAAGCTTAGAGCTATCTGTGAGATATTTTACCAGATTTCTGAAATTATAACCGTTTAACAGAGCTACCACTTTCGCAAAGTCTAAGGTCTCTTCACCAAGTAGACGGATTCGAATATTTTTAGAACTCGGGCAAATGCCAATGAAGTGAAGTACGCTTTCTCTCCCCAAATTACACACTTGGCAGAGTGAAGAGGACCCATTTTTATAAAGCCTTGCATTCAGGTTAAGAAGCCCAAATATGTATATTCGTTGACGATGTCAATAATCTCATTACCGTAACGCCTAGACCACAGACCCCCGAGTTATTAACCCAGGGTTCCTGGATAAGTGCGATGTCTATATGGTCGCCAAGTAGGCGACTCAGGAGAGCAGCGGATGCTGCCCTAGACCGGTGGAGGTTGATCTGCAGAACCCACATCATTTGAGGTTCCCGTCTTCTCCTCCACCGCAACGACAGTGACGTCAGCACACGCTGTCTTCCCCTTCGCTAAAGAGCAGCTCCTCATCCGATGCCAAGTTTGATTGCGAGGAGGCTCCGCTCTCCGCACCGGAAAAGTCAGCCTCCGGTTCAGGTCCCTTAATATCCACCTCCATTGTCATTACATACTTGGCGTTTGGGTAAATTTGTCATAATATTTCATCAATGTATTTGTATGTATTCTTTTTACTTGGAATTTCCCGTATGTAGAAGAACTTTGAGTATTTATCAGTTGTGCTGATGTACATAAGTGTTCCCGTTCATATGAAATAAGTCTAAATGTATGTGTTCACCTACGTGGTTTGGTATTGATGCGGCTCCAATTGGTTGTTTGTTTGGACTGCGTTCGTATTTGTTTGTTAAGCAGATTTCACAATATTGTGTTTCTTTTTTACACATTTGGCGTAAAGTTGGCCAAAAATATGTAGTCAGTATTTCTTGTGCGTTATTTTTATAATTTCTATGTGCACGTCTGTGTGTTTGTATTACGATTTCTTTCTGTCTGTCTATGTCTTCTCTCATTTTCTGAGCTAAAACGATCAGCGTATTTGGAAAGGTTGAGATTATGTCATTTTCTATGTGGAATAGAGCTTGTTCATCTATTTTTATAGCATTTGTTACCTTTGGGTTTATTATTCGTTTCAGTCTGTCAATTAGTTCTTCTTTAGTTGAATAAACAAGCGTGTGTCGTGAATACGAATAAATATTTTGCGAAGAGATTTTCACTAAGTTGTTTGCACTGTAGTTTACGATTATTTGATTTCTAAACGTATTTAATGGTGGTTTCAGATTTTCAGTTGGTGAACTTTGAGCTGAATGTTGTGAGCAACTTGAAGTGTTGTTAATCTGTTGGCGTGTTTTGGTGCCCTGGTTTATATACTAATTTAGCGCCGTATTCTTCTATGAAGTTTTTCCATCGTTTTAGTTTTGTGTTTGGATTTTTATCCGAAATTGAAAAGATGAGTGACTGGTGGTCTGTATAAATCGTTAGATCTGTTATACCGTATGGGTGATTTCGAGTAATTCCTTTTCATTCGTGCTGTAATTCTGTTCAGTCTGACTACGAGTTCTAGATATAAAGGAAATAGTTTTCTTGTTCTGAGAGATTGCAAAGTTGCTTGCGTCTGTCGTTAGTTCAAAAGTATTGTTGAAGTCCGGTTGGAATAATTCAATTTGTGCTTGTAGTGCGTCTTTTATTTTTGTTAAAGCCTCGAGTGCTGGTTCGTCTAGATTAATTGAGACCTTTGCGCTCTGATTTTTACTTATACCACCATTGTCCCCGCATAGAAATGTTGTGAGGGGTTTCGTTATTGTAGCGAAATTCTGAATAAATTGCCTGTTATAACTCGCTAGGCCAAGAAATGATCGTAATTCTTTTAAACTTTTTGGAGTTGAATAATTCTTTATAGTTTGAATTTTATTCGGGTTCACAGTTATTTTATTATATGTGTCCAATGTATTCAACTGAATCCTGGAAGAAATGCGATTTCTCGTTTGAAATCTTCATATTGGCATTGTGAAATGCGTTTACTATTATACGAATATGTTCCATGTGTTCCTCGGGTGAGGAGGAATATATGAGTACATGAGTACATATGCGAACTTGCCAATATATGGACGTAGGATATCGTTTACGCATCGCTGAAATATGGAAGGTGCGTTCTTTAAACGGAACGGTATCCCAAGGATTTTGAATTGTCATTGTAACGTCTGGGATAGGTTTTCTATCAGTGATAGTCTGAGCGTTAAGCTTCTGAAAATCTACTACCATTCGTCTTTTAGGTTTCCCTTCGTTATCGGTACCTTTTTTTGCGACGGTCCAGATTGGAGAATTGTAAGGACTTTTACTAGGTTGAATAATTTGGTTAGAGGAACGGAGGGTAATGTGGTATAGCCGGGTAATGTGGTACACCTGATTATTTTGCAACCTAAACACGCTGTGGCTTGGGGCTTGACAAGGAAATAAATTTTCAATTGCAGAAGAAGTTGAGCAAAGAACTGAGCCGGAACGACAAATCAATGCGGAAGTTAAATTAGAGGTGCATAATAAATCACTTGTCGCGCTGCGTATCAACGAGTTCAATGACAATATAGCAAGTGAAAGAAAATGCAAGAATACTATATTAACTAGCTCTCCTTATAAAACTCAATTAGAGGAAAGCAATAATGCTGAAAAATTAAAAATCGCCAGGACCTGTAGCAAAAGTAAACAGTCAAAACTAAGGCCTTGAAATCGAATGAATCCTCAAGTCCTTCACACAATACTTTGTGCTTTTTTTGTAAAAGAATGTACAACGAAGACTCAACCATCCCAAAAATTGACATCGTGCATAAAATGCGACTTTATTTGGGCTCACCAAAAATTAGTTCCACAACACAGTGCCATTTTTCTATGTCAATCATGCCTATAAATATCTCTAATTTTAGTATTGAAATTCTCTAATTATCTAATTAATGTATACTGTGTTTTTTGTTTTCAATAAAATCGCAAAAACAGCTTCCTTTACACAAGCAGAAGGAATGGTAATGTGGAATAGTGTACCACATTAGACATACCACCTATACCACATTACCCCTCCTTTGTTCAAGTGAGGATATTTGAGATTTTTTGAATTTTTGGTAATAACGTGACCAACTTTAACATATTAATTATTTCGACAGGACGTCGCAATACCTAAGACTGAAGTGTATAAAATGTACAAATTTGGTATAGGTAGGTTCAATAACTTACCAGAGGCAACATTTAAAAAAAATGGTATACCACAATACCCTCCCTTCCTCTATCTAATAATTTATCAATTTCTTTGTTTATGAATTCATTGTCTGCTATCGGATACGGATACTATTTCACCTAAATAGGATCTTCTAATTCTGTCCTAATTGTGGCTTGTATTGTAGTCGTAAACGGAAGTATTTCGTTAGTTTCGTCGTTAATTCTCATGATATTTTTAATTTCAGTTTTATACTTGTCGTTATTAATTGTGAAATTAACTTTTTGATCGCTAACTTACTTGCTTTTAATATTTGTATAAGAGTTTATACTCAAAGATGTTAATTTCTGCTTTCAATAACCTAAGACTGTGTTCACCCAGAAGCATATCGAACTCCTCTAAAGCTTCGGTTTCAAAAATACTAAGTTATGATTGAGTAGTGTAATAGTTTTCTTAGCTTTGGTCAAAGAGTATCCGTGAAGCGTTTTAACTTTAACCGGTTTTATGGGTATAGATTCTCCTAATTTGCACTTAGAACTAATATAGTAATTATTTGTCGCACCTGTATCAACTAAAATATTAACGGATGTACCTGTCGTTTGACAGTGCCCTTGGAGACACGGTAATCCGTTTATTCTCCTAAAAAATACTTCTTGTCTCATATATATCATCAGTATGTGCGGCGGGTGATTGTAACTCTTCGTCTCTCGTCTGGTTTATTCGTTGTACCTTGTTGGTGTTGTAGTTTCTTGAAGAATGGATTCTTCCGCGTTTTGCTGCTTGTTGGTCTTCTCTGAACGGGTTATAGTACAGTTGAGATTGCTGAAAGTTGTTCCTTGGCAGGGGTTGATTGTTGTGCTGTGTTGGTCATACGTGTTGACGAGAGTCAACCACTTCCATCGGTTCTTGGCGTGGTAAGTGGTTATATTGTACTTGCACATTTGGATTATATCTCCTTCTATCATCATATCTCTGTTGTGAAGGATTCTGTCTTTGGTTGTATCTTTGTGGCGTAATTTGTGCGTCGAACTTCGTGCTTGCTATTATTGTAAAGACTGTATAGTAGTTCGGGTGGTCGGAAAATTCCATGCCCTTTTCCTTCATGATCTGTACTGGTTCTTGTCTCCGCTGAAGCATGGTATAGCTTCAAAGGTTTTAAAATTTATGAGGTTTCCATTTGTTATATTCGGTGTAAATTATACATGTTGGTCTGCTGTAGTGACTGTCTGGTAAGGTTGTTGTGCTTCCAGTGTATTAACTTTTAAGTGCGTATTCTGTAGAACCTGTGTGAGTAGTTCTACATATGCTCGTAGAGTTGCGATGTCCTGAGCCATTGTATCGTCTTGTGCTATTCAATAACAATCAAATCCCTAAGCTTAGAGCTATCTGTGAGATATTTTACCAGATTTCTGAAATTATAACCGTTTAACAGAGCTACCACTTTCGCAAAGTCTAAGGTCTCTTCACCAAGTAGACGGATTCGAATATTTTTAGAACTCGGGCAAATGCCAATGAAGTGAAGTACGCTTTCTCTCCCCAAATTACACACTTGGCAGAGTGAAGAGGACCCATTTTTATAAAGCCTTGCATTCAGGTTAAGAAGCCCAAATATGTATATTCGTTGACGATGTCAATAATCTCATTACCGTAACGCCTAGACCACAGACCCCCGAGTTATTAACCCAGGGTTCCTGGATAAGTGCGATGTCTATATGGTCGCCAAGTAGGCGACTCAGGAGAGCAGCGGATGCTGCCCTAGACCGGTGGAGGTTGATCTGCAGAACCCACATCATTTGAGGTTCCCGTCTTCTCCTCCACCGCAACGACAGTGACGTCAGCACACGCTGTCTTCCCCTTCGCTAAAGAGCAGCTCCTCATCCGATGCCAAGTTTGATTGCGAGGAGGCTCCGCTCTCCGCACCGGAAAAGTCAGCCTCCGGTTCAGGTCCCTTAATATCCACCTCCATTGTCATTACATACTTGGCGTTTGGGTAAATTTGTCATAATATTTCATCAATGTATTTGTATGTATTCTTTTTACTTGGAATTTCCCGTATGTAGAAGAACTTTGAGTATTTATCAGTTGTGCTGATGTACATAAGTGTTCCCGTTCATATGAAATAAGTCTAAATGTATGTGTTCACCTACGTGGTTTGGTATTGATGCGGCTCCAATTGGTTGTTTGTTTGGACTGCGTTCGTATTTGTTTGTTAAGCAGATTTCACAATATTGTGTTTCTTTTTTACACATTTGGCGTAAAGTTGGCCAAAAATATGTAGTCAGTATTTCTTGTGCGTTATTTTTATAATTTCTATGTGCACGTCTGTGTGTTTGTATTACGATTTCTTTCTGTCTGTCTATGTCTTCTCTCATTTTCTGAGCTAAAACGATCAGCGTATTTGGAAAGGTTGAGATTATGTCATTTTCTATGTGGAATAGAGCTTGTTCATCTATTTTTATAGCATTTGTTACCTTTGGGTTTATTATTCGTTTCAGTCTGTCAATTAGTTCTTCTTTAGTTGAATAAACAAGCGTGTGTCGTGAATACGAATAAATATTTTGCGAAGAGATTTTCACTAAGTTGTTTGCACTGTAGTTTACGATTATTTGATTTCTAAACGTATTTAATGGTGGTTTCAGATTTTCAGTTGGTGAACTTTGAGCTGAATGTTGTGAGCAACTTGAAGTGTTGTTAATCTGTTGGCGTGTTTT
Source organism: Philophylla caesio (assembly GCA_963971545.1). Taxonomy (NCBI): domain Eukaryota; kingdom Metazoa; phylum Arthropoda; class Insecta; order Diptera; family Tephritidae; genus Philophylla; species Philophylla caesio. The sequence goes on from OZ020606.1 coordinate 61,077,897, forward strand.
GGTGCCCTGGTTTATATACTAATTTAGCGCCGTATTCTTCTATGAAGTTTTTCCATCGTTTTAGTTTTGTGTTTGGATTTTTATCCGAAATTGAAAAGATGAGTGACTGGTGGTCTGTATAAATCGTTAGATCTGTTATACCGTATGGGTGATTTCGAGTAATTCCTTTTCATTCGTGCTGTAATTCTGTTCAGTCTGACTACGAGTTCTAGATATAAAGGAAATAGTTTTCTTGTTCTGAGAGATTGCAAAGTTGCTTGCGTCTGTCGTTAGTTCAAAAGTATTGTTGAAGTCCGGTTGGAATAATTCAATTTGTGCTTGTAGTGCGTCTTTTATTTTTGTTAAAGCCTCGAGTGCTGGTTCGTCTAGATTAATTGAGACCTTTGCGCTCTGATTTTTACTTATACCACCATTGTCCCCGCATAGAAATGTTGTGAGGGGTTTCGTTATTGTAGCGAAATTCTGAATAAATTGCCTGTTATAACTCGCTAGGCCAAGAAATGATCGTAATTCTTTTAAACTTTTTGGAGTTGAATAATTCTTTATAGTTTGAATTTTATTCGGGTTCACAGTTATTTTATTATATGTGTCCAATGTATTCAACTGAATCCTGGAAGAAATGCGATTTCTCGTTTGAAATCTTCATATTGGCATTGTGAAATGCGTTTACTATTATACGAATATGTTCCATGTGTTCCTCGGGTGAGGAGGAATATATGAGTACATGAGTACATATGCGAACTTGCCAATATATGGACGTAGGATATCGTTTACGCATCGCTGAAATATGGAAGGTGCGTTCTTTAAACGGAACGGTATCCCAAGGATTTTGAATTGTCATTGTAACGTCTGGGATAGGTTTTCTATCAGTGATAGTCTGAGCGTTAAGCTTCTGAAAATCTACTACCATTCGTCTTTTAGGTTTCCCTTCGTTATCGGTACCTTTTTTTGCGACGGTCCAGATTGGAGAATTGTAAGGACTTTTACTAGGTTGAATAATTTGGTTAGAGGAACGGAGGGTAATGTGGTATAGCCGGGTAATGTGGTACACCTGATTATTTTGCAACCTAAACACGCTGTGGCTTGGGGCTTGACAAGGAAATAAATTTTCAATTGCAGAAGAAGTTGAGCAAAGAACTGAGCCGGAACGACAAATCAATGCGGAAGTTAAATTAGAGGTGCATAATAAATCACTTGTCGCGCTGCGTATCAACGAGTTCAATGACAATATAGCAAGTGAAAGAAAATGCAAGAATACTATATTAACTAGCTCTCCTTATAAAACTCAATTAGAGGAAAGCAATAATGCTGAAAAATTAAAAATCGCCAGGACCTGTAGCAAAAGTAAACAGTCAAAACTAAGGCCTTGAAATCGAATGAATCCTCAAGTCCTTCACACAATACTTTGTGCTTTTTTTGTAAAAGAATGTACAACGAAGACTCAACCATCCCAAAAATTGACATCGTGCATAAAATGCGACTTTATTTGGGCTCACCAAAAATTAGTTCCACAACACAGTGCCATTTTTCTATGTCAATCATGCCTATAAATATCTCTAATTTTAGTATTGAAATTCTCTAATTATCTAATTAATGTATACTGTGTTTTTTGTTTTCAATAAAATCGCAAAAACAGCTTCCTTTACACAAGCAGAAGGAATGGTAATGTGGAATAGTGTACCACATTAGACATACCACCTATACCACATTACCCCTCCTTTGTTCAAGTGAGGATATTTGAGATTTTTTGAATTTTTGGTAATAACGTGACCAACTTTAACATATTAATTATTTCGACAGGACGTCGCAATACCTAAGACTGAAGTGTATAAAATGTACAAATTTGGTATAGGTAGGTTCAATAACTTACCAGAGGCAACATTTAAAAAAAATGGTATACCACAATACCCTCCCTTCCTCTATCTAATAATTTATCAATTTCTTTGTTTATGAATTCATTGTCTGCTATCGGATACGGATACTATTTCACCTAAATAGGATCTTCTAATTCTGTCCTAATTGTGGCTTGTATTGTAGTCGTAAACGGAAGTATTTCGTTAGTTTCGTCGTTAATTCTCATGATATTTTTAATTTCAGTTTTATACTTGTCGTTATTAATTGTGAAATTAACTTTTTGATCGCTAACTTACTTGCTTTTAATATTTGTATAAGAGTTTATACTCAAAGATGTTAATTTCTGCTTTCAATAACCTAAGACTGTGTTCACCCAGAAGCATATCGAACTCCTCTAAAGCTTCGGTTTCAAAAATACTAAGTTATGATTGAGTAGTGTAATAGTTTTCTTAGCTTTGGTCAAAGAGTATCCGTGAAGCGTTTTAACTTTAACCGGTTTTATGGGTATAGATTCTCCTAATTTGCACTTAGAACTAATATAGTAATTATTTGTCGCACCTGTATCAACTAAAATATTAACGGATGTACCTGTCGTTTGACAGTGCCCTTGGAGACACGGTAATCCGTTTATTCTCCTAAAAAATACTTCTTGTCTCATATATACCATCAGTATGTGCGGCGGGTGATTGTAACTCTTCGTCTCTCGTCTGGTTTATTCGTTGTACCTTGTTGGTGTTGTAGTTTCTTGAAGAATGGATTCTTCCGCGTTTTGCTGCTTGTTGGTCTTCTCTGAACGGGTTATAGTACAGTTGAGATTGCTGAAAGTTGTTCCTTGGCAGGGGTTGATTGTTGTGCTGTGTTGGTCATACGTGTTGACGAGAGTCAACCACTTCCATCGGTTCTTGGCGTGGTAAGTGGTTATATTGTACTTGCACATTTGGATTATATCTCCTTCTATCATCATATCTCTGTTGTGAAGGATTCTGTCTTTGGTTGTATCTTTGTGGCGTAATTTGTGCGTCGAACTTCGTGCTTGCTATTATTGTAAAGACTGTATAGTAGTTCGGGTGGTCGGAAAATTCCATGCCCTTTTCCTTCATGATCTGTACTGGTTCTTGTCTCCGCTGAAGCATGGTATAGCTTCAAAGGTTTTAAAATTTATGAGGTTTCCATTTGTTATATTCGGTGTAAATTATACATGTTGGTCTGCTGTAGTGACTGTCTGGTAAGGTTGTTGTGCTTCCAGTGTATTAACTTTTAAGTGCGTATTCTGTAGAACCTGTGTGAGTAGTTCTACATATGCTCGTAGAGTTGCGATGTCCTGAGCCATTGTATCGTCTTGTGGTATTCAATAACAATCAAATCCCTAAGCTTAGAGCTATCTGTGAGATATTTTACCAGATTTCTGAAATTATAACCGTTTAACAGAGCTACCACTTTCGCAATGTCTAAGGTCTCTTCACCAAGTAGACGGATTCGAATATTTTTAAAACTCGGGCAAATGCCAATGAAGTGAAGTACGCTTTCTCTCCCCAAATTACACACTTGGCAGAGTGAAGAGGACCCATTTTTATAAGGCCTTGGATTCGGGTTAAGAAGCCCAAATATTTATATTCGTTGACGATGTCAATAATCTCATTACCGTAACGCCTAGACCACAGACCCCCGAGTTATTAACCCAGGGTTCCTGGATAAGTGCGATGTCTATATCGTCGCCAAGTAGGCGACTCAGGAGAGCAGCGGATGCTGCCCTAGACCGGTGGAGGTTGATCTGCAGAACCCACATCATTTAAGGTTCCCGTCTTCTCCTCCACCGCAACGACAGTGACGTCAGCACACGCTGTCTTCCCCTTCGCTAAAGAGCAGCTCCTCCTCAGCATACATTCTTTGCATCGCCGATGCCAAGATTGATTGCAAGGAGGCTCCACTCTCCGCATCGGAAAAGTCAGCCTCCGGTTCAGGTCCCTCAATGTCCACCTCGATTGAGGCACCCGCCTCGGTGGCACGCTGCGCGTCACCACGGTACACTCGCAGAGTCACCTCGTCAAGGCCGTAGTAAACACGGCCCTGTCTCTTCTCCAGGATCTCCAAAGAGTCCCTGTTCAGAGATAGGACCACTTGCCTTGACGGTCCATCCAGCTCCTGATACTCTTACGATTTTTGTTGTGGTATGAAAGCACTTTGTTTTGATTTGCTTCGAGTTTTTTTTTAATGTCAGGATACCTTCCTCGATTGAAAAACACGTCCTCGGGTTTCTCTCCTGTGACTGAGTGAATTGTTTTGTTGTATTGTCGTACCGCGTTAAAGATCTCGTCTTCTGGTGAGTGATTATGCTTCTGTGCTAGGACTCTAGCGCATTTGATCAGAGTGCTGTGTGTATGCTCAACTTGACCGTTGGTTATCGATTGAAATATTGGTGTTACTTTATGTATAATTTGTAGTTTCTGGTAAACTTGTTTCGCACATATGCCCGTGAATGTTGATTCGTTATCTGTCATTACATACTTGGCGTTTGGGTAAATTTGTGATAATATTTCATCAATGTATTTGTATGTATTCTTTTTACTTGGAATTTTCCGTATGTAGAAGAACTTTGAGTATTTATCAGTTGTGCTGATGTAAGTGTTCCCGTTCATGTGAAATAAGTCTAAATGTATGTGTTCACCTACGTGGTTTGGTATTGATGCGGCTCCAATTGGTTGTTTGTTTGGACTGCGTTCGTATTTGTTTGTTAAGCAGATTTCACAATATTGTGTTTCTTTTTTGCACATTTGGCGTAGAGTTGGCCAAAAATATGTAGTCAGTATTTCTTGTGCGTTATTTTTATAATTTCTATGTGCACGTCTGTGTGTTTGTATTACGATTTCTTTCTGTCTGTCTATGTCTTCTCTCATTTTCTGAGCTAAAACGATCAGCGTATTTGGAAAGGTTGAGATTATGTCATTTTCTATGTGGAATAGAGCTTGTTCATCTATTTTTATAGCATTTGTTACCTTTGGGTTTATTATTCGTTTCAGTCTGTCAATTAATGGTTGTTTCAGATTTTCAGTTGGTGAACTTTGAGCTGAATGTTGTGAGCAACTTGAAGTGTTGTTAATCTGTTGGCGAGACAATGCGTCAGCGACCACGTTTTGGTGCCCTGGTTTATATACTAATTTAGCGCCGTATTCTTCTATGAAGTTTTTCCATCGTTTTAGTTTTGTGGTTGGATTTTTATCCGAAATGGAAAAGATGAGTGACTGGTGGTCTGTATAAATCCTTAGATCTGTTATACCGTATGGGTGATTTCGAGTAATTCCTTTTCATTCGTGCTGTAATTCTGTTCAGTCTGACTACGAGTGTGTTTCTATGGCGAAGTCGGCGAACAGTTTGGTTCGCCGCAACCTTAATTTTTTATCGACTCTCCTTTGGTGAGAGTTAACTGGGGCCCGAGCAGGTTGCAGGTGATTTGTTTCAAAACAAGTGATTAGAACACTAAAAGCTTTGCGATCAAAAAAAAAAAAAAAGAGATGGATATAAAACGCGTGAAATATACGAACGGAAACTGTTCTATTAAACAAGTGATTAGTGTAATAAGGGTTTTCACCTTTCACACAACGTGAACCTTCTTGGGACTAAAGGGCTAAAAGCGATAGCCTATACCAAACGAGTGAAGAGAAAAGGCCGGATCCAGATAAAATCCTGGCTTATGTAAGTAAACAGTAAACACATAATTTTCAGTTCTTGTATATTTTTAGAATGAATTCGGACGAAATCAAAAACTCTCTGACGGAGATGAACGGCGCAGTCAATGCCGTCCTCTAACAAGTAAAAATTTTTAAAACACGGCTACAGTGCGTAGCGGCTAGAGATAGCTCAGAGTCCTTGCAAGGACTTAGTGCAAATCTAGAAAGGCTTGAGAGCCGTGTGGATGAAGTCCGCAAGCAATCCGAAGGTACCGCCTCGCAGGAGTCGGTTGAGCCTCTTACCTGCCCTTAGACGGAGGACGAGCTAAACGCAATTGCTAGATTGCCAGACTGCGTGAACAAGTTACAGGTATTTGAAGGAAGCTGGAAAAACTACTCGTCCTGGGTAGGGTACATAGTGCAAGAAATTCTAAACGACTACCAAATTGTAAGGCATAAGCCAATTTATAGGGCCGTATTACGCCATATAAGATCTAAAATTCGGGGCGCGGCAGCTGCCGCGCTGGTGTCGTATCATATTTCAGATGCGGACTGGGCGAAGATGACGGAGATGCTTTCTCTGCACTATGCAGACATAAGGGAAACGGTCATGGCAAAGACGGAAGCACACCGAAGTAGGGCACTAGACGTGTTTATAAGGGGGTTGAACGGGGATCTTCTGACCCTGCTGTTAGTCCAAAAACCTAAATCGTTACCGAAGCCTTCTCGACATGCTTGACGTTCCTAAATATTGACCGTAGGAATGCCATAGAACGCCCACCTCGCGCACCAAATTTGTATGGTAAGTTTTTTAATAATAATTCTCAATCTTCAGCTTCGCGATACCATTCAAGAGCTAACAGCAATTATTCTGGCGCAGGCCAATTCTACGCAAAACAAAGCCAGCCTACCGGGAACCAGAGTTATATTGTTCAAAATCAACCAGGAACAAACCAAAACTTCACAGGTAAAACTCAAGGTAGAGTAATGTCAAACTGGAACTACTCAGGTTCAGGCCAAACTAATAATAGTAATCAGACCATGCAAAGCTGGCGTAGTAACTCTTATCCTTCGGGGGTAGTTAGAATGGATGTCGATCCTTCCAGTCAAACTCGACAATCTAACAATTCTGACCAATCTCGGAAGTATGACAATTTGAAGAGGGGCCCAATCTCCGGAAGACTTTCGGGGCAAACCTTTAAAAACCCAAACAAACAACAAAAATTATTTCATTTAGTGCTGGTAGATGCAGCGGAAGAAGAAAACACGGCGACGGTATGCAATCAAGAACAAAGTAATGGAGATCAAGTAAATTTTACAATAGGAGCCTCGTGTCCGGCGTACCATATATAGAATATGCTACGCCAAATCAAGGCACTCTGGAGTTTCTCGTAGATACGTATATCAGCCAACGTGCGGCACAAACATCTTTCCCAGTAGAAAAACCATTCTGTGTAATCTCAGCGGGAGGAAAAATCAAAATTGAAAGGAAAGTTTGTGGAAATTTTTTTAAGTTTGCCGGAAGAGATATTCCTACTACATTTTTCGTTCTTCCAGGACTTAAGTCCTTTGATGGCATTCTGGGAGATGACACGCTTACTGAAATCAAAGCAGTTTTAGATAGGGAACTGAATCTTCTTATTTTAAAACCAAATATTTTACTGCCCCTTAAACGGAAGGAAGCACAGCAAGTCAATAGCATTGGTGCAAACCCTAATTTTGATCCTTGCATTGTCCAGCATACAAAAGAAGAACTTCATAAAATACTAGACAGACATGAACAGATATTTGGCCCAGTCGACCGCAGTACAGAAATCGAGACCAATACCCAGGCAGAAATAAAGACAACAACCGAGGACCCAATTTATACAAAAAGTTACCCTTATCCTGTTAACATGCGAGAAGAAGTTGATAGACAGATTCAGCAACTCCTTTGTGAAGGCATTATTAGTCCTTCAAAGAGTCCATACAATTCCCTCATATGGATTGTTCCAAAAAAATCCCAGCCGGACGGGGGAAAAAATACCGTATGGTTATTGACTTTAAAAGGCTAAACGCCATAACCATCCCGATACTTACCCCATCCCGGATATAAATGGCATCATAGCTAGCCTCGGAGACGCCAAATATTTTTTACGACTCTCGACCTTACTTCGGGATTCCACCAAATCCCCATGAAGGAGTGCGACATTCCAAAAACTGCCTTTTCCACCATGAATGGCAAAATTTTTGCGTCTTCCCTTCGGCCTTAAAAATGCGTTCAAAGAATGATTGACGATGTTCTTAACGAATTTGTAGGCGAAAATCGCCAAGCCACTTACCAACCTCACGAGAGGCGAGCATGCATAGGTGAAGGCATCTCAATCTAAGAAAGTGACAATTACTTTAACCAACGAAGCCCTTAAAGCATTTGAAGACCTCAAAGAAGTGTTGACAACCTCAGAAGTCCTCACATTTCCCAATTTCGAGAAGGCATTTAACCTAACGACGGACGCCTCTGACTTCGCCAATGGCGCTGTATTGTCCCAAGACTACGATGGGAAGGACAAGCCAATAGCATTCATATCAAGAAGTTTAACATCTACAGAGGAGGGGTATGCGACGAATGAGAAGGAGATGCTCGCTATTGTTTGGTCACTGGATAACCCCCACAATTATCTGTACGGCGCAAGGAAAATACGCATATTCACGGATCACCAGCCATTAACTTTTTCACTCAGTAACCGTAATTTCAATGCTAAGCTGAAACGATGGAAATCTAGGATAGAAGAATATAACTACGAACTTATCTATAAACCAGGAACTCCAACGTCGCGGCTGATGCTCTTTCTCGCCTAAAAACTCAGGTAAATCAGCTAACAGCGTCAACTTTGTCTGCTTCAGAGGTTGCTAGCCAAGATGCAACCACAGGATCATCGACTGACACCGCAAGCGAGTGCGATACGGTTCACAGCGCAGAACAGGATAACTCTGTTTTAATTCCATTCGTTTAAGTGCCGCTGAACGTCTTCAGAAATCAAATCGTATTCGGTGGTAGGCTTCAGATCTGCGAGGAGCCCCACCCTGGTTACTCGCGGCAAAACGTAGGAATATAAGGTATGGGCGAAAGAGAACTTTTTAGTGTACTCAAAGAAAAATTAAGACCAAACATTATTAACGGAATTAAAATTCCAAAGAGTCATTTAGGCTTACTTCAGAGGGCATACTTAGAGCATTTCTGCAATTATAAGGTCCGGGTAGCTCAAACGCTCGTAGAAGATTTACGAAATCCTGACGTGGTGTGCGGGGTAATAATGAAAGAGCACAAGAGGGCACATCGCAACGCCAATGAGAATAGGAAACAGATTTTACAGCACTATTACTTCCCGAGAATGAGCAGCCACATTAGAAAATATGTACTGGCATGTGAAACATTTACACTTTATAAATATGATAGGCACCCAAACAGACCGGAACTGCAGATTACACCAATCCCTTCGCGACCATGCGAGATAATTCACGTAGACATTTTCGAGATTCAAGGACAAACATTTTTAAGTTGTATAGATAAATTCTCAAAGTTTGCAAAACTTTTTCACATTTGAAACAAATCAAGTTTGCACCTTAAAGACAAAATGATAAAACTATTGCATTATTTTGCGACTCCAAGGGTCCTAGTAACCGATAACGAACGCGGGTTGATTAGCCCACTAATCCAAAATCAGCTGGAATCACTAGGAATCCGCCTTTACCGCACACCATCGCAGAGAAGTGAGGTGAATGGACAAGTCGAAAGATTTCACTCTACCTTAATTGAAATATTTAGATGCCTAAAAGCGGAAAATCCCGACTTCAGGCCCAAGGAGCTCGTTAATATCGCGGTAGATCGTTTTAATAATTCAGTTCACTCGGTTACAAACAAAAAACCGACTAAGATATTTTTCAATCGTTCAGGAGCTTCTAATTATCAGGAACTCCTTGACAAAAGTAGGAAAATGAATATGTTTTTGAAAACAATACTAGAAGAAAAACAAATGTCCCAATTCAGAAGACACAACAAGAAAAAGGCCCTACCAGAGCGTTATGACGAGAACGATGTTATATACGTAAAGGATAGACAGATAAAAGGAAAGCAAAAACCGCTTTACAAGAAGAAATCGTTGCTAAGGACAACAGAGTTGCAGTTACCACACTAAGTGGCAAGAAAATTCACAAATTGCATATAAAAATGTAAATGTATTATCCACATAAATCAAAAAAAAAATATTGAAAAAATGTACTCTATGGGTGCTTAACTACAAGAGCGGGCTTGTAAGTGGGACAAAACGTGCCTTAGTAGGTTGTGGCGCCATCGAATTTGACAAATGGCTACGTTGCTCCCAAAACTTATACCCACGATCCACCAGCAAAGGTTGGCATCTCTGGTCCAAAAGACAAAAGAATAAAAAAATTTTTGCGCCTAATCCGCAAAACAGAATAATTAAAAGATTTTTGCGCCTAATCTGCAAAACCAAATAATTAAAAGATTTTTGCGCCTAACCCGCAAAACAACAGAATAAAAAGATGTTTGCGCCTAATCCGCAAACCAACAGAATAAAAAGATTTTTGCGCCTAATCCACAAGACAAAATAATTAAAAGATTTTTGCGCCTATCCGCAAAACGAAATAATTAAAAGAATTTTTGCCCCTAATCCGCAAAAACAAAAGAATTGAAAAAGGTTTCGCGCCTAATCCGCAAACCAAAAAATATGAAAAAAAATAAAATAAATTTTACATTTTAAATTTTTTGCGCCTACATTGCAAAACAATATAAAAGTATAAAATTTTTTATTTTTTCCTTTTTTACTAAAGAATAAAAAAAACAATTGCAATAAGCTTGAAGTAGTAGTTAAGAAGTTTAGTGCACGCTTAAACTATTGTACGAAATAGCTTTACAAGCTATAGTTTAGTTAATTACTAACCCACTAACAGTCAGTTGAAAGCATACGAATTTAATAATGAAAAGTTAATTGCGTTTTCTTTTCATAAAAACCTTTATAAAAATTGAACTACTAACTTATTCGTAACCAATAGCACTAGTAGAAAAGAATCGTTAAGAATTACTAGCCTACCAAAAATATCAAATAGGATTAAAAGTTGATAGAAAATTAAATTACTAATTTATTTATGATTAATAGCATTAGTAGAGAAAATTGTTAAAAAAATACTAACCCACTAACAATATTACATCCAGAGATAAAAAATCTATAAAAAAATTAAACTACTAACTTATTTATAACCACTAGAATTTGTAGAGGAAAATTGTTCAAAAATACTAATACACTAACAACATTAGATTTAGAGGTGACATTTCGCATTACAGACTGCCTCTGCTGGCGTCAGCCATCAGTAGTCTTCATATCTTCCACTACAAGGCGCCAATAGTAACGATCCAAAGTGGAAGCGGATGGATTATCAGCGGGACATTCAAACTGATCCACGTCATCAACATTCAACAATACGCCACAACAATGATGCAGATGAAAGATTTGTCGAGCTGCCTGGTCAAACAGTCTGATGACAAGCTCCTTGCACAGCTCTACATTAACCAAAGGATGAAGCGTCCCGAAGAACTAATGGAAGGCATAAGTAAGGCTAGGCATACCCGCTCTATTGACTGGATAGGGTCAGGTAGAAGCTTATGGACTGACAAAGGTTTGCCTACTAATCGGTTCATCTACGGTATGTGGCTCGGAATCCATAAGCAAACTAGAAGTAAACGGTTGCTTACCACGATTGCTGAAGGGTGGAGAAGCTAGCTGCCAGTTCACTAGGCGAAATGGTACACTAATCGAGCTAATAAATGATAACACGGTTTTCGTTTCGAACTTCCAAGAGTAGCAACGCCACACATGCTATCAATGGTACCTACGTGATCCAGCTCAACAACGAAAGGATCATGATTGGGGATCTAGTGTTCTACAGCAGCGAGGCCATTTCAGCGCAAGCCCTGCCAGCGGTACTATCAAACGTAAAAAACCACACGATGACAGTCAACCTGGAATACGTCCACGACATCACGATGGCGAACGTTAAGTATCTAGGATCAATTATTCTATCCTTACAGAAGCAATTTCGATATGTGCTATAATCCTTATTGTAGTCATGCTATGGAGGTGTTACACAAAAAAGCTCAACCTGCCACCTGTTCGAATCCCGATGCAGTGGAGAAGAAACCCCAGCAACACTAGGATCAGTGAGGCCAATTCTGCACCCGAACCTAACAGCCTTGACACTAGCTTACCAGTAGCCGAAGCCAGGAGAAAGCCAGACGCATCATCGCCAGGAAGTTGCGATTACCATTCAAGCAGTATTAACCCCCTTGCTGTTCAATCACGGATCTGCGGGACGCAGATCTTTAAAGGGGGAGGAGTTATCGTTATGCTATCCCACGGTCCGTACACTTGCTCACGTTGCAAAGCAGGTGATCGAACGCTATTACACAACTTGCATTCTCACGGGCCGAACTTTCGCTGACATGACACACGCGCATCCGGCGCGGCGCACTAAAAGCGTGAGAACCGCAATGTCAGCAGTGTTGGAGTTGTGGAAGTTACTATTGGGACCGCTAGGTTAAAAAAAATCGCTAGAATTCCAAACGCTAAAAATTATCCGAACTTTTGGCGATTTTTGTTAAATTTTACTCAAGAATCAACAAAGTTTTCGCACGGGGAATGTGAAAGAATCCAATTTAATATTTCCCTCGGCATTGTATATATTTAAGTCAATTCAATGAAATACGAATTTATTTACATAAAACGCTGTTCTACAGCTCAAATACTAACTCATTTACATAAAATGCTATTCTACAGCTTTAGTTTTCCATTTTGTCGTATTAATTACAAATGTTTCTTTAATATCAAGCATTTTAAACAAACAATAATAAAAGTATTACCTCTTATTTATTTTTAATTTTTTAATTTTTAGCGTTTGGAATTTTAGCGATTTTTAGAGTTTTAGCGTTCGCGAATCCTGGAATCCGGCTGCTGAAGCCAGCGACTTATTAAAGATAAGCTTTAAGGGGTTTATTAACGCAGGAACTTTGTTCAGCAACGTCGCAGACAAACGATCAGTATCTGTCTTCTCAGACGGTTTTAGCTTGATTACTCCATTTGAAACATCCTCAGACGGCAGACTGAGAAACCCAAAACTGAGGGATGTGTTATCTGAAACGTCTAACCTGCCTTGAGAAAAACTATCCTCTTGTAGAAAGTTTGAGCAGAAAAACTCCGCAAACTAATTTGCAACATCAGAAAACGGCAGACGGAATATTACAGCTGGTGATTGTAACAAAGTAGCTTATAAATATGTTTTTATACAAAGTTCGGATCAAATGCATTTGAAAGTTTGATTGCATTCTGAAAGTAATTCGTCCCAGTTACGCTCCGATAGCAGCGAATTTATTTTTGAAAAATCGCAGAGCCTAAAATTAACCGAGGTCTAGTGAACAGGATAACTTGTTGAAAAATTATAAAACTCAAATTTTAAAACAAGTGTTAAATGATGCATATCAGATGGTGACAGTGGTGCATGGCATTTTTCAATAGAAAAATTACCATTATCAATGACAAAAGCAAGATCTAGAATTCTGTCTAACTTGTTAGCAAATCTATTGATTTGCAATAAGTAAAGTCTTAAAAGATTGTCAATGAGAATTGATGCATGACTCTTAGATTTTATTTATTTATTTATTGAGTATATTGAACATATAAAAGTTTCCTTATAGACTATTAACAATATTATGCTTAATAACTAAGAAAAGAAAATTTCAAAATCTAAAAAGTTGAATCCAAATGATTTTTAAAAACTTTTTTGAATAAGAAAAATCTAATAATACCATGTTCGATATCATGTTAAATTCACCAATGGCACGAGCAATAGGGGCATTACGAGCATATTCAGTTTTGTAATTAACACCATAAAACGGCAAAAAAAATGTCGTAAACTTCGCTGAGGAATGTTAAAATTAAGTTTTACTAATAGAATGGGGCAATCACAGCGCCATTAACCAAATTAAAAATAAAAGAGAAAGAGAGTATGGATCTTCTAGAATCCAACGATTTCAAATTTATTAAAAGTAGGCGTGAACTATACGAAGGTACTGGTTCCGAAAAATTTAATTAGCGTAAAGCAAACTTAAGGAATACTTTTTGGACACGTTCAATTATGTTTATTAAATTGACATGGTATGGTCTCCAAATGATCGTTGCATATCCTAAGTTAGAGCGTACAAAAGACGTATATAATAATTTAAGCGTGTAGGGATCAGAAAATTTCGTTCTATTACGCCTCACAAAACCTAACATCGCATAAGACTGTTTAACCGCTTTAATCGCCTTTCGCACTCATCACCTTTTTTTTAACTTTCCAACTAATTTTCAACACTTGGGAGTTTCGAATTTACTCACAATTTAATTTAATTCTTTAATTTCGATTCACATACATATACATATGGAATAGTACATAGGTTTACAAAATTAATTGTTGTGCAGTCGCGTGCGCGGTTTCCGAGCTAAGGTTTTTAACTAACTCAGCTTGGGAGTTTCGAATTTACTCACAATTTAATTTAATTCTTTAATTTCGATCCACGTACGTTTAATTGTTGTGCAGTCGCATGAATTACGGAAGTCAAGCTTAACTTGACTAAAAAAACAAAGTTTTGATTTGTTATTTACCAATTTATTGGTTCTTCAGAACTGACTTACTTACAAGCTTACAGTATTATTTATAACAATATTACGCTTATTCTACGTTTATTCTGATTATTATGTATTTCTTAAATATTCTGCTTATTATGTATTCTTTTTATTATTGCTTATCCATTGATTTCGCAACTGGATAATTGCGAAATCATTGGTTCGTTTACCTCTTGCAATTGCATATGTTAAATTTGGAAAAGTGCAAGGTAAGCAATATTATCTTGTTGTTACCTTGCCCAGTTAATAGTCGGAATGTAAGTCGGCGGTGGAGTTGACGTAACTCGTGCGCGGTTTCCGAGCTAAGGTTTTTAACTAACTCAGCGTTGTCGGCGGCAGGCTGCTGTGATGAACGGCCGGTCGCTCGCCCCGCTCTTGCAACTCCGAAAAGCCGAACGGATGTCTCAAATGGGCGCACGGCCGGTCGGTTTAATTGCCGGCGGCGATGGCTTAAACATCCTCCCCGCCCTGCAGGGATACGCTGGTAAGCGCCTTCTGCAGATCTTTCAAGGCGCGGATGGTGTTGTCTAGCACGCGTTGAGTGGTGCGGCCCCGGTATCGGTTTGTCTGCAGGCCGGCCGCAGTGCGCGCGGTGGAGGCACGCGATCACCCTGCTTGGTCCTTTGGAAGGTCTTGGCTTTGCCTCTGTGCGCGGCTTTGCTCGCTGGGTTGGCGGCCGTTCGCGTATACGCCCTGTATGCTTCGACGCCATGTGTAGCAGCATATGGTGCGCAAGCCCGCAGAGTTTGCAGCTGCCCGGTGGTATGGGTGAGCGCGATGCAGTGCCACGGCCGAGCGTTGTGAAGGCTTCATTGCTTTGAAGGCGGGGCATGTCCGTAGCGCGTGGTAGGGATGGCAGAGTCTGCACTGGAGACAATTTTCCGTATATGAGGTCGGTGCCAGAGGGCAAGCCTTCCTGCTAGCCATTATGCGTTTCAATCAGAAAATTGAAAAGAAAACAGAAACAAGGAGTACTTGGAATGACTTTTAAACTAGGAAGTTTAAAGCTTTACTATGGTGAATCCTGCCGTGTCAAAAAGTCGCGCGACAGACAACAAAATTTGTCGTTTTGTGACGGCATTTTTATTGACATATGCAGAATGGTGTAGGAAAACTTATCTGTAAGCGCGTTCCAGCGAATACCAAGAGTTTTGGTTGTGGTAGCGCTCTCAAATTTTAAAAAGTTGGAGTCGAGAGGATCCTACTTTGGAAACTGTTCTTATATGGCCGGATGATTGGCCGTCAGTTTCTTTAATACGAAACCAGCTGACTTTAGCGCTTTGATCACTTGAGTAAGTGATTCGGTGGCGTCGTCAATGTTATGACTTCCTGAGAGGATGACATCCACATACGTCTGGTTTCTGAGTATTGGCGCCGCTAATTGGAATATCGCTCCCGTATCATCAGCTTATTGATGTAATGTACGGATAGCGAAATAGGGCCCACATTTAACGCCGAATGTGGTTTTGAGATTGTAATCGGTGACCAGAGAGTCAGCTGATTTGCGAAATAAAATTCGCTGAAAATGTTTATGTCTTCGTGGATGAGTATTTGACGATACATTTTCTCAATATCTCCATTGAACACTAAACTGTGCATGCGCCACTGCAGAATGAGTAGCATGAGATCTGGCTGGAGTGTGGGACCGGTGTGCAGGACGTCGTTCAGGGACTTTCCTGATCCGGATGTTTTGGAGGCGTTGAATACCACGCGAATATTGGTGGTCACCTTATCTGGTTTGACGACTGCATAATGCGGTAAGTAGAAGGAGAAATGTTTGCCGTCGGATACGATTTCACAAGGCTTAGTGTAGTCCATGGGACCGAGGTCGAGATATTCCTGCAACACATCGTCAAGTCCCCTTTCTTTTACAGCGATCGCTCCATGCAAAATAATTGCTGGAGGGCAGCAGACCGAGAATGGCCGTTTGGAGCACGTGTCGTTGTTGTTGCATACCTATTCTCACATGTCCGATCTTGCAGAGAAATTTTCGGAGGCTGTGAAATTTCTTCTTCTTCCCAAAACTTTCTCAATTGGCAACTGAGGTCTGCGGTCGAGCATTCTTCTACTTGTGTCGAGAATGACACTACCTTTTCCGTTATTTGACCACTAAGAATCCAGCCAAATATTGTCTTTTGCGCAAGTATGGTATCGCAAATCTTTTGTATACCTTCTAGCAGGATGTGTGGAAGGATATTGCTGCCAATAACCAAATCAGTTTGTGCTGATGGAGAACGTTGGCATATGCTTTGTTGATTGTGGTAACACAATGGCCTGAACCTTTATCCTTTGCCTGGTTTTGGATCCAACCAGTGTAAGGGGACAAAGTTTGGATGAGTTTTGGACGACGTGTCCACCCATGCCAGAGATTTCGAAGCTGGAATGTTCCAATGGAAGTTTCAACCATTTTTGAATTTTTGAGGAAATGAAAGTTCTTTGTAAGCCTTGGTCAATTAAGGCTCTAAGTTGAAACAATTCCCCTTCGTGTTCCACTGCGACCATGGCAGTTGGAAGGAGAATTTTGCTGTCATTGGCTACATGCAATGATTGTATGTGTGCCTGTTCGGAACAGTACGGTTGCTCGCTGGAGTAGGAACTTGACTGCACTTTTCGAGCGGGAGATGTCGCGGTGGCAGTAGTGTGCTGCGCAGAGGCACCAAAGGTTCTCGGACTAGAGCGGCGAGCTTGTGGCTTTGGATTGACGTGCAAAAGTGAGTGATGCCGTTGTTGGCAATGTGTACACGACCACTGGCTCGGGCATTCATTAGTGCTGTGAGAATTAGCAAGACAGTTTTTGCACAGCTTGCTTTGGTTTACGAATTGTATACGGTTCGGAACCGAAATTCGTTTGAATTGTTGGCAGACTCTAATCATATGAGGAGAGTTGCAGTAGGCACAGGCTACTTCTCTCGTCGATTCTGCCACGAAAGCGTTGGTCCTTTTAAAGGGCCTGCTTTGCGAAGCATTTTGATGAGTGATAGGTTTTGGTTTACTTTGGCTTGGATGAAGCCTGTTTAATCTTTCGACTACTTCGTATCTTGAAGTAAGTAAGTCATCCATTTGAGACCATGTGGGTAAATCCCTCCGGATAGTGAGCAGAGTCATAAGAGTTTTGATCTGGTTGTCAACCAGGATACGTTTGTTTTCGTACCGTGGCCGTAAAGCTTCCCAGGCCAGCTCGAAATTGTCATCGCTGAGCGGATATTGATTTACAATTGAGCCGGCTTTTCCTTGGGTTTTGTATCGAACCGCTGTGAACATGTCACGAAAAGCGGGCTATTCTTCATAACCATAATAAAATGTGTCCGTGTCACAAGGTGGGATTAGAAGGCAGACGTTTACTCCGCCGAGGGGTGTTCCACGCGAGATGGTTGTCTCGGATAAGCAATTGCTCTTATCAACGTGAGTTGATCAGCAATTCTTGCTTTGGTCACCTCATATTGTTCAAGGCAAGCATAGTATTTGCCTTCAACCGCATTCTTGAAATTATCCGGAAAGATATCATCTGTTTTTGAAAAAAACGATATGATAAACCGATTGAAGCCGTGCCCAACAATCATCTATTAATTTGTCTTTTATCATGAGATACGATTCTGTGTGGTCTTGAATTAGTGCATTATTGAATCGTGCACAGTACCTCATGAGACTGTCACTTTCCGCTATAAACTTTTGCGTGGAGGGGTCAAATGTTTTAGTTTTGGTTTTCACGCTGGCTCTAGCGCAGCGGTTTTTGACCGTGTCTCAATGTTTGACATTTTTGGTGGACTGTGTCCAAGTGGCATTTGGGATAAGCCGAAAAAAGATTATTTGTAAGAAAATATGTAACCGATAATATTTCGTGGGAGTTTATGAAAAAAAACTCTTAATTGCTAGTCAGATTATAGCCTGGTGAGTTTTTCAATAAAATCAAACCATTTTCGATTTCTACTATTTCTGTTACATTTTTGTTTGTACTTTTGCAAGTATTACTATAAATACATAATTTGCTTTCTTGTAAATTTCTTATATTTAAATCATGTGTATAATCAAATGTCCTATTTTTATAATATATTATTTCTTGTGGTTTGAATTTTAGTGTAACATAGTTATTATTGTTTTTTGGGGTGACTAATGATCTTTCTAATGGGGTTATTTCTGTTGGGACTTTTATTAGAAACAGTAATTTATTTTCCTGGTATTCTGCGGTTGTTAATTCAATGTTTTGTAGTTTAAAAAGGTATATTTCTAATTCTTTTATTTCTTGTTCTGTAAGGATGTTGCTAGTCATTACGTTAAGTTTTGAGGATGTTATTTATTATTAATTATATGTTCTATGTTGTTCTCTAAAATTTTAATTTTTAAAAGAAGGTCTATACATATACGAAAGTTGTTTGAATATCTTATCGTTTTCTATATTTAAGTCATCAAACTTCTGTATGACATTTCGTTTGTCATTTTCTACTGCTAATTTGAGTTCCTTAAATGTTTTGCTAAAATGGTTATTAATTCTAATATTTTTATTTAAGTTTTCTATTGCGTTATGGTTGTTTTCGTCAATTATTTTTAGATGTGTTTCTATTTCTGTTCTGTCATTGTCGTCCATTGTTCCTGTTAAAAGTTTTAGTCCAGTACCTAATACATTTAGTAATGCTCTCTTATGTCTGTGGGGTAAAATTGCTAAAAGTTTTGTTCTCACTCTGTTTAATTCATTTTCTAAAAGTAACCTATTGTCTACTTTTGTTGCTCGTATATTTTGTTGTAAGGTATTTACAATTTCGAGAATTTTATTGATTTGTATTACATGGATGATTTTACAGTAATTTTGAATAAAGTCTACTTTGCCGAGTTGGATTTCGGCATATCCGTCTGTACTATCAATTGGTTGTAGGGTTAGCGTTGCCGTTGTTATCGTCAATGTTAGCAGCAACAGCGTCAGTATTAGTTGCAACTGAAAATTTCTTTTTTCGCTTAGTGTTTGTTGGATGGATATTTTCTAATTTAGATTTTTTGTATCTAGGTTCATGCTTATGTCTTAGTGCTTTATAGTTCTTGATGTAACCTTCCTGATGGTCTTGTATATATGTTTCTCTTTTCTCGTTTCTCTTACTTATAATTTTGTTCTTTAGTTGATTTAGCCTGTCGCTAATGGTATCCTTATTAATTTTGCCTTTTTCTATGTCCTGAGGTTTCTCCTTGGTTGAGCTATGTATAGATTTGTTGTAAAATTCTATGCTTTTGAAAACTTTTTCCTGAGTTGACAACTCGGATTTTTCAGCTTCTAACACCCTAAATTTCTCAGAGATTGTGCTATGAAGTCTTTCTATATCTGAGTTGCCTGTGTGGCTGTTTGGTTTGGTAAAATGTATGTCGATATTTTCTTATCTTAGGAAGTCTTTGACGTTTATCGAGTTGAGTTCGTTGTCGGTTATAATTTTGGTGGGTTTGTTTCTTGTTGAGAAGAAGAGCCTAAGTTTTTCGATAATAATCTGACTGTCTTTGGCGTGGTAGCTGCATTTAACGAATTTCAAGCTAGATCCAAAAAGTTCTATAAGTTTTAGCTGTACTTTGTTATATATAGTGTCTGGAAGTTCAGAAAATACTCCGATCTTTCCGCTTTTCAGATACCTTCTGAATATATCAGTCATAAAATTTGAGGATATGTCGTCTCTGTTAATATAGATTTTCCTTTTGTTATTAACTATTTCAATTTCCCTCGTTATATGGTCAGTTATGATAATTTGTGTTGAAAATCGGTTCACTACTGTTTCTAGTATTGGGAAGTGGTCATTCTGTTCCTCTTGTTGTGAGTAAATTGTTGCACATGTGCTCATGTTCTCATCATTTTCTTCTGTCATGTAGATCTCTCCTGACTCGTTATAAATCCTGCTAAGGAAGTCTGCAACTTTATTTTCCTTTCCCTTTATGTAATTTATATTTATATTATATTCGCCTTGTTCTAGTAGCCAACGTTGTAGCCTTGGGTTAATATCCTTTCCTTTGTGCTTATGATATAGCCAGACTAGTGGCTGGTGGTCTGTTGAAAGGTCAAACTCTTTTCCATAAAGGTACGGTCTGTAGTAGGTGATTCCCCAAACTATGGCGAGTAGTTCTTTTTCTACTGTTGCATATTTTTTTTCATGGTCGTTTAGGGTTCTGCTTGCATAGCTAATAGGGCGGTCATTCTGCATGAGCGCTGCTCCTATCGCAAAGTCGCTTGCATCTGTTACTAATTTAAATTTTTTTGAAAAATCTGGATAGTTAAGAATTGGAGGGTTTGTAAGAAATCTTTTTAATTTTAGAAATGAGTCCATATAAAGTGGGTCGTTTTTATTAACTTTTGTGTTCTTCCTTAGATATTTTGTAAGTCTGTGGGCTACTTTAGCGTAGTCTTTTATGAACTTTCTGTAGTACCCCGTTATTCCTAGGAACTGCTTGATTTGTTTCTGTGTTTCTGGTAATTTGAAATGTTGAATTGTTTCAATTTTCTTTGGGTTTGGTCTAATACCTTTTGGAGAGAGGATATGGCCCAAGTACTCGGTTTCTTTTGAAAATAAATTACATTTGTCTATTTGAATTTTGAGGCTGTGTTCCCTCAGTTTGGTTAACACTTTACTCACACTACTGATGTGTTCCTTTAAACTTGTGCTAAAAATCAATATGTCGTCAAGATAGACAACGCATATTTTGTTTATGTATTCTCTTAAAACTGAGTTTATCAGCCTTTGGAATGTGGCAGGTGAGTTTTTCAGTCCGAAGGGCATTCGAACAAACTCGTAATGGCCTAAAGGTGTAGAGAATGCAGTTTTTTTCCTGTCTTCTTCCCTGACTAGCACTTGGTGGAAACCTTTGCCCAGGTCAAGGGTTGTGAAGTATTGGGCTTTGCCCAATTTATCCAAAATATCTTCTATATTTGGGATTGGGAACTTATCATTTACTGTGATTTCGTTTAATTTTCTGTAGTCAATTACGATCCTCCACTTCCTCTTACCTGAATTGTCCATTTTCTTTGGTACAATCCATAATGGTGAGTTATATGGGGACGTACTTTCAACGATTATATTCTGTCTTAACATATCGTCAATTTGTTTGTTGATTTCCTCTTCGTGAATCTTTGGGTACCTGTATATTTTAGAATATACGGCATTATTAGTTGTGGTGACAATCTCGTGTTGCACCTCATGGGTATGGCTTTGAGGTTCGCCTTCTTTGAAAAATAGATCACTATTATTTTCGATAATTTTTTCTAGTTCTCTCTGCTCCTCTTTGTTCATGTCAGTCCTTATAAGTTTGTTTAGTACTTCCTTGCTATTTTCTTGGCTTTCCAAGATGTGTACATTTTCGTACTTGTAAGGACAAACACCTAGGAAGCTTATTTTATTTTTATTTACTTCGAGGTAGTTTTCCTCTAAGTTAATTATTGCTCCCAACCTTGATAAAATGTTTTGGCCAATAAGTCCCTGAAAATTTTTATTTTTAAATGTGGTAACCTTCCAAGCCATTAAATTTGGATTGTTAAATTCTTGAGGTATTTCAGAAATAACGTCATACTCTGTGTGACTTCGTCTGCTTAATGTATTAAATATTATTGGTTTGTCTGGTTTGATCCTTTTATAGTTCGGGAGTGCGTCTTTGTCTAAGAGTGTTGTTGAGGATCCTGTGTCAATTAGGCATATTAATTTTTTTTGCCTATACTTAATTCAACTAACGGAATATTTCTCTGCTCGTAGCCGATAGAAAATTTACCTCCTGTTCTTCTTGTTCTTTTTCTTCCTGTAAATGGTCTTCTTCCATCGGTTCGTATCGGCGGGATTGGGTGGATTTTTGATTAGAATAATTTTGCCTTGACTGTCCTGATTGAGTTTGTCTATCTATTCCTGAGGCTGTTGACTTTGGTTGGTCTTGCCTACTTTCTGAGGAATGAGTATTAGTGCTGCGATTTGATTGCCCTAGGTTCTGTGTTATATATTTTGTTCCTATATTTTCAGATTTTCTAGCTGGTTTCACTAGCCCTGTTTCCTCTAAAGTATAATATGCTTCCCTGAGTGTTCCTATACTCCTGCTATATATTATACTTGCTAAATGTGCGGGTATATTGTTGAGAAATTAGTTGAGAGAAAATCATTGATTCGTTCACAGCCGGACAAAATTCCGTAGGCTTGTGATCGTCCTGTTCATATTTGGTGTTTAGATTATATAATACATTCTTAAGATAGTTGTAGTAATAACTTACGTTGCTATACTTTGCGCCGATGGCCCGAAAGTACAGTTGATGATATGATTCTCTCACTGCAAAGTTCTTTGTGAGTTCCTTTTTGATTGCTTCCCACGTTGGGTGAGATCCTAGTCCTCTGACAACATTCAGTGCCTCGTCTTGTAGCTTGTTCATAATACATCTTTGGAAAACATAGTCTTTCATTGGCGTGTTTTCGAACAGCGGTAGGAATATTTCGACCTCTCTTATGAAAGATGTGAGGTCATATTCCCTGTTTCCTCTATACTCTTTTATCCTGCTGGCCTCCCTTAATAGCTCTGATACGGAGATTGTGACGTTGGTTGTACTGTTGGCTCCTTCCATGTTGACTTTGTTTTTGATCACAGTTTTTGTATATTAACTTTGAAGTTTTTGTTTTTATTTCTGTGTTTAAAATTTTTATTGTTGACTTGAGGATTCTTTTCAAAGAGTCCTTTCTTCTATGGTGCACAATTTTTATTGTTGGCTAGAGGATTATTTTCGAAGAGTCCTTTCCTTTATGGTTCACAAATTTTTATTGTCCACTTGAGGATTCTTTTTGAAGACTCCTTCACTTTATAGTTCACAAATTTTTATTGTTCATTTGAGGATTCTTTTTGAAGAGTCCTTTACTTTATAGTTCACAAATTTTTATTGTTCACTTGAGGATTCTTTTTGAAGAGTCCTTTACTTTATAGTTCACAAATTTTTATTGTTCATTTGAGGATTCTTTTTGAAGAGTCCTTTACTTTATAGTTCACAAATTTTTTATTGTTCACTTGAGGATTCTTTTTGAAGAGTCCTTTACTTTAGCCGGGGTAGGTTGGTTAAATGAGCACTTCCGCTCCATCGCCAACCGACGCCGGCAGATGGCACAACACCAACCGCATACACATCTACACAAACACACCTCCGTTTACATTTGACACATGATTTCACCACCTACACACATACACCAGTACACAATTGTAAACATAAACAAACCACTGTCACTCTATACCACACACACATACATGTACAAGAATTAATCTTTCGTTTGTGAGCCTGTGCGGACGTACACCCTTCAATCCGAGCCTCTAAACATTAAAACTTATAACGTTTTAGAAACAAAAAAAATAGTGCTTTTTCATTTGGTGAAACAGAGTAGTGAAAAGTGAGTAGAAATTCCATTTGTGAAGGGAACTCGTGTTCAAGGTCCTTCTTCGCAAAAAGAAAGGCACCTATGGAAACTAAAAATATATACAAATTAACAAATTCGGGCGCGTATCAATAAACAGTTATAAAAAAAAAAAAAAATCTTAAATATTATAATCGGGCGCGAAAAACAAAATTCAAAAATTTCTTAAAATAATAAACAAAGTTACAATCAACAATTTCAACGAACTACAATAGCCAAGACAAGGACTAACAGGATTGCTGCAAACAGCGAGGAACACAAGAAAATATTTGGACACTACAGGAAGTTGAACAAAACAAAATTATACCCAAAAATACAGCCTCCCTATTTCCCTCGGAGCCACAGTGAGTTGTATCGTTTCCTTTTTTATGTACATGCATATTGAAAGTTGCTGATAAACTTTCCCCCGCTCTTAACCGTATTTTGAAAAAAAAATTTATAGAAGTATATTTTTTAAAAAACAACTAGACAACGGTGATCTAAATCTTATATATGTATGTACATGCAATTTAGCGGCACAATAAAATATAATATTTATTAAAATAGGAAACATACAACACTCGCATACGAGTATATGTACATATAACCCCACAAAAGTACAAAAGCACATATGTACATACAAAATTTCTCTAGCTTATTTTCGTGTTCTTAAACACACACAAAAAAAAAAAAAAAAACAAAAAACCCAAATAAAAAATTCAAGTACTAACTTGCAATATTTTCCCGGCAATACCCCTTCTGTTTGTGTATCAAGCAAAAGCAGGATTGCGTACAAAAAATAAGCAAAAGAGAAAACAACACCCAATATATGTGTAACTGGCGGTAAAAAGTTAAAAAATACATTTATATTTACATATTTACAAATATTTGCATTATATACTCAACAACATATTACATACAGTTCAAATATTAGCAAAATTAGGCACCAACTATAGTTTCTTGCCTCCCGTCATAGCCAGAGTGATTAGAAAACAAGTGTACAAACACACAATAGCTTCATACAATAAACATACCCACAAACATATATTAGTACGGTCATCGCATACTCACTGTCCATTTAACCGGCGAAAAAGTTCGATAACCCCAACAGCATTAAATATATGTATATATGTACACAATTCGTATCAGCTGAATTCCAATTGCTAATTTCCCATTATCCCGTCCTTCGTTATTGCACGCACGTATATACATATATACACACTAAACATTGTAATCCGCCTACGTCTAACACTGCAAGCATTAACGCACACACGCACTTAAAACAAATAGACCGCTCAGTGCAGCTATTAGCACTGCAGTATTATATAATATAATATAATTTTGGCGCGTACACTATATAGCTCAGTGTTTGGCCGAGCTTCTCCTACCATTTGTGGTGTGCGTCTTTATATTATACCACAAATGGAGGGACCTACGGTTTTGTGCCGACTCCGAACGGCAGATGTATTTAATGAGAAGCTTTTTCATGGCAGAAATACCCTCGGAGGTTTGCCATTGTCTGCCGAGGGGTGACCGCTATTAGAAAAAACTTTTTCTGTTATTAAGATTTTGCTTGCCCTGACTGCAGTATTAAAGCACGTACATATCGCAAACTAACATTAGTGCGGGTCTAAATTAACAAAAAAAAAAAAATTTTTTTGTTTTTCCTTAAATATCGCTGGTTCAACATAAACGCTTTAAAACGCAAAAATAATATTTATAACAATAACAACAACAAAAATTATATTGAAATTACAAAAGAAACAAGTATTATAATCGCGGTTATTAAGAGTAATACGTACATACATAGCCCAGTAAATATACATATCTATTTTAAATATAATTCAACTAAAATTTACGGAGTTTAAATTTGTCATTCAAACAAAACCAATATCAAAATCCTTCTTACATTTACATGCAATCAGAAAATCCCTCATCGAAACAACAAAAAGTCAAACCACCCCAATTATTAGAAATTCCAAAAATGGTTGATGACGAAAAACCCCAAGGCACACCTGCAGAAGCTACACGCTCAAGACAGGGTGCAAAAGCAAAAAAAAATAAAGAAAATTCAGCCGCAAGATTTATTTCCGACAGTGACAGTATTATAAGATACTGCACTAGATTCTCTTCAGCCCCAATAGAAGATAACACAGAATCAGTCCTGGAAATAAAGAATAGTACTCTTGATAACTTTTGGGCACGCCTTCAAGCGGCGTATGATATAATTGTCCAAACGGATGATTCCGATTTGCCCGACAACTTTAAATCTTCAGCTTTCGCCAAATTCGAAAACTGTCTTGACCAGTATGAAGAGACAAAAGCTATGATTTCAGATCAGCTAAATTATTAAAACCAATTGCACCTACTCCACCCCCGCGAGTAGAGCTGCCCCCAACCCCAATACATGAAGCAAGTTCAGGCATTTACCTCAAAGTGCCAGCATGTGACACAGAAATATTTCATGGAGGTTATGAACAATGGCCATCCTTCCGGGACATGTTTACGGCCGTGTACATAAACCATCCAAAATTATCCCAGGCGCAAAAATTGTACCACCTCAGGTACAAAACAAAAGGTCAAGCAGGCGCTATAGTAAAACAATTCGCATTAAATAATGACAACTTTAACCTGGCTTGGTCGGCACTAAAAGAAAGATACGAAAATGAAAGAGTACTAGTTGACAATCAAGTAACGATTTTAATGAACTTGCCAAAGATTCAAAGAGAAACAAGCGAAGAATATATAAAATTACAGTCCACTGTCACAAACTGTCTATCAGTGTTAGCAACACAAAATATTCCCACAGATAACTGGGACCCAATTCTGGTCAATGTTTGCGCTGCAGCATTGCCAGAGAAATCGTTACTTTTATGGGAGCAATCACTCTCATCCCGCAAAAGATGCCCGACGTGGCAACAAATGAAAGATTTTCTCACTACCCAGTACGAAAAAGCAGAGAGGGTAGATAAAAAAGCGCCAAAAATTAAAAACACACAAAACGATCTACATAGAAGCTTCACAAAACCCCAAGCCAGTAATTACAATTCTTATAACAAAAGCTTTAATAGATCGCAATCATATGTCTCAGATCAAAAGAAATTTGCGTCATGCGAATTGTGTAAAGGAGGTCACCCTTTAAGATCTTGCGAGAGATTTAAAAACTTGTCAATAAATGAAAGAAATAATTTTATTCGAAATTCCAAATTATGCACAAATTGTTTTTCACATTCCCACATGCTAAAAGACTGTGAGAGCAAATTTAATTGCGTATATTGCCACAAAAGGCACCACTCGATGCTCCACTTAACCAATTTTTCCTACACACCCCAAAATGGTCCAAATGTGAAAAGAGCAACAGGGCTAGTAGCAATATCAAGTCCTGAGAACCTTGAAACTAGAAATCCCGAAAATACTGAACAACCATGCTGTTCAAAATCAGCAAATATACAAGCTTTTCATTCAGCAAATGAAAGCAAAATTCTTTTACCCACAGCACTCATCTCCATCGAACACCGAGGAGAACTGTTTAAGCTCCGAGCCTTAATTGATCAAGGCTCACAACGATCCTTTATTGCATCAAAGGTGCAAAACCGGCTAAAGCTGCCAGTAACAAATTCAAACTTTGAAATTTCGGGAATGGGTGGTAGAGTAATTCAAAACTCGAACAAAATATGCTCATTAACCCTAATTTCCCCCAACGCGAGGATAAGAATAAAAGCACAAGCTATAGTTCTTCCACAACTTACCAACATGCTTCCAAGCTATAACATAAACAATATGGATCGACAAAGATTCGCACACCTCAAGTTAGCAGATCCCAACTGCCACACCCCCGCTCAAATAGATATTTTATTAGGCAGCGACCTAATCCCTCAAATTATGCTTGAAGGTATAGAAAAAATTTCAAATACTCTACTTGCCCAAAATACCATATTCGGTTGGATTTTAAGTGGCAAAATCACAGAAAGAATCTCTACTTTCACCACACAAGTGGAAGAGATTTCAAATGAATTTCTAAATATGCAATTAAAAAAATTTTGGGAGATAGAAGAACTCCCCCCATCCAAATAACAGTGCCAGAAGATCAGTATTGTGAAGATTTTTACAAAGCCACAACTACGAAATCAAAAAATGGTAGGTATGTCGTACGACTACCACTCAAGCCACAATTTCCAGACACGCTCGCATTAGGTCGCTCCCGAACCTCCGCATTGCAGCAGTTTCTAGGCATGGAAAAAACCCTCCTTAGAAAAAGCGAGCTCAAGCCAGCATACGATGGTGTCCTGGAAGAGTATATAAAGTTAGAACATATGGAGGAAGTAAACCCACATGAAAAAATATCCAATGGCAATTACCATTCATTTTACCTTCCCCATCATGCGGTAGTAAAGCCGGATAAAAAGACTACAAAGGTAAGAGTAGTCTTCAATGCCTCAAAATGCACAAGTTCTGGCAATTCCTTAAATGACATTTTATATACGGGGCCCAAACTACAACCCGATTTAATGCTTCTGATACTCAATTGGCGTATGTTCAAATATGTATTTAATGGAGATGTCGAAAAAATGTATCGACAAATACTGATGCACAAAGACGATCAAGATTTTCAGTGCATCGTCTTCCGCAACTCCACTAACAGTCCAATACGCGACTATAAAATAAAAACAGTTACCTTTGGTGTTAACTGTGCCCCCTTCTTAGCCATTCGAACACTCCACGAATTGGCAAAAGATATACAACCACACTTACCCCTAGCAACTCCAGTGTTAAAAACACAAACTTATGTAGACGATATATTGTCGGGAAGCCATAGCCTCCCACAAGCATGCGAATCATTAACCCAAGTTATTCAAGCTCTCAATTCGGCAGGATTTCCACTAAAAAAAATTACTGCAAACCACCCCGAAATATTAAAAAATATTGGCAAGGAAAATTTATTGGATACGAATTTTCTTAAATTTGAGAAAGATAGTACAACAAAAACCCTAGGAATTCAATGGAATGCGATATCAGATCAGTTCTCATACACTCTTGAATGGATATCCGCAATTTCCGCAATAACTAAGAGACAAATTCTGTCGTCTGTGGCAAAACTTTTCGACCCCGCAGGATGGCTTTCGCCAATTATGATACAAGCCAAAATCCTGATTCAAGAATTATGGCTAGACGGAACGGACTGGGACGAGGAAGTCAAACCTCTGCGCTTAGTTAAATGGTCTCAGTTTGCGAGTAACTTAAACACTATTTCGGAGATACAAATCCCCCGTTGGGTTAATTACTCTCCCGACAAAAAAGTCGAAATGCACGGTTTTTGCGATGCCTCAGAAAAGGCATATTGCGCAACAATATATATGCGCACCCAAAACAATGGCACCATCTCCACCCATTTATTGGTAGCCAAAACTAAAGTAGCTCCTCTAAAAACAGTCAGTCTACCACGACTTGAACTCTGTGGCGCGCTACTTCTCGCAAAATTAGCATCAACAGTGAATAATCATTTAAACATGAACAGTGAAAAATTATATCTATGGTCAGACTCCGAAATCGTCTTAGCCTGGTTAGAAAAACCTCCCCACACATGGAAAACATACGTTTCCAATCGCATATCTCAAATCCTTGATTTTGTAGGACCAGCCACTTGGCGGCATGTAGCCAGTGCTGATAATTCCGCGGATCTTGGCACAAGAGGCTGCAAACCCTTGCACCTTGCCACCACTCCACTTTGGTGGACAGGCCCCAACTGGTTAAAAGAATCTTCTGATTCTTGGCCAAAATCTCCGACCCACAATATTATACCCCCAGAAAGTCGAAAAATTGAAAATTTTCACATCACACAAGATGATGCTGATATACTGGAACGATTCTCTTCATTCTCTCGGGCACTAAGAGTAGTAGCCTATATGTTCCAGTTTATACAACGACTTAAAAATAAGGTCAAGAGAATACCCAATTCTCATTTACCCCAACTGCAGCATTCCGACATCCACAAGGCAAAGGTAAGCCTAATCTCGTATACTCAAACACGATATTTTAGCCGTGAAAAATCACAGTTACTAAACTCTAAGCCGATTGATAAAAGGAGTTCACTGCTAGTACTGAACCCATACCTAGACTCAACCGGGTTGATTCGTGCCGATGGACGACTGGTAAATTCTAGTCTTACATATAACGAACGGCACCCCATAATAATCCCCGAAAAATCCCCGTTTGCCAAATTATTTATAAACTTTCTTCACCAGCTTATGCTACACGCTGAGCATCGCCTGATGCAACAAATGATCCGACAGGAATTTTATATTCCGCGCCTCAAGCCCCAAATTAAGAAGTGCATTTTCATGTGCAAAGTATGCACCATACATAAACAAAAAATGCGGAACCAGATCATGTCAGCTTTACCACCTGAACGCTGCAATTTCGCTCCACCCTTTACAGTCACAGGTCTTGACTTTGCTGGGCCTTTCCAGATAAAGGCCTCTATGTTAAGGTCCTCAACCTACACTAAAGGGTACGTGGCCGTCTTTGTGTGTTTTACCACAAAAGCGGTACACCTTGAGCTATGTTCAGATCTGACCACGGCGGCTTTTCTCGCGGCATTTGCTCGCTTTGTCGGCAGGCGAGGCTACCCTTCTAAAATGATGAGCGATAACGGTAAAACGTTTATCGGAGCTAAACGCGCCACAGAAAGGGAATTTATCAAATTCATAGATGAGGTCTCCTCTGAAATCATCAAAAAATATGCAACCCAAGGCATTGATTGGCAATTTATTCCACCAAGCGCTCCACACATGGGCGGATTATGGGAATCAGCAGTGAAAAGCTTTAAAATCCATTTCAAAAAAACCGCAGGCAGTCATAAGTTCAACTTCGAGGAGTTTGTAACATTGCTTACTCGAATTGAAGCTGTCCCCAATTCACGGCCACTCTCAGCTCTCTCACAAGATCCATCAGATCTAACAGCCCTAACCCCTGGGCATTTTCTAAGAGGAGCCCCAATCCTCGCAATACCCGAACCGAGCACAGACTCACTTAGTTTAGTGAACCGATGGGAAAAAATTAAAATCCTCCATCACGAATTCGGCCGCAGATGGAAAGAAGACTACCTCAAAGATCTTCAAAAGCGATATCGTTGGAAAACTAGCCAAACGGAACCAAATATCGGAGATTGCGTCATTATAAAAGACGAATGTCTTTCACCCACAGAATGGCGACTCGGACGAATAGAAAAATTACACCGCGGGCCTGATGGCCATGTCCGAATCGTTGATCTCCGCACACAATCGGGAAAACTAACTCGACCTCTTGTAAAACTGTGCTTTCTTCCCGCCGCTGAAGAATTGACCGCAAACCCCACACATTAATAAAATTGAGCCGTAAACTCGTAAAACAATAAACCAAACTCGCACTTTACGTACATATACTTAATCCAATAATCGTATATCAAACTAATACGAACACAAGACCCAAATCAAATGCACCACAGCTGCACTCACTTATTACATAACATGTAACCCCGTATATACATACATAAAAAATACCTCCTTTTTTCCACAGAAATCAATGGAGTACGACATGAACGAGGTCGCCGAAGCTATCGAGCAAGTCGACCGCACGTCACCTACACAATCCCGTGCCCCAACTCGTCAACCTCGCTCTGCAGTCGTCAGAGTTCCGGCAGTTCCAGTAGCCGCACCCCGCACCAGCGTGCGCCGATCATCGGCAACCCCAACGCCAGGAAACCCGCCGGCAACCATCACAACCTCAAGCGGAGTTGAGGCGAACGGCCACGAACAGCGCCGTTTGAGATGCGGTCTGTGCGCTCAACGGCACTTCCTACGTCACTGCCCCATATTTAGGGGCATGCCACCTCTACAGCGGCAGCAAGTAGCCCGGGCCCAGGGGCATTGCCTAAATTGCATGGCGCTCACGCACACGACGCAAGAGTGCACGTCCCTAAGTTTGTGCCAAATATGCCACAGACCGCATCACACCCTCTTCCATCGCCTACCCAGGCGCACCGAGGTCAGCGCACCAAATCGTCGGCGTCCACCGCAGCCACCACATCGACGCCAACAGCAGCCACCGCTACATCCACCGCCAGCAGCGACCAGACGAAGGCAGACCACCTGGACCCAACCAGCTATAAGCAGCCGTCGTCAGCGTTCTACAGGCCTAAGCGACGTGGTAGAGGTGTTGCAACAACTGCAGCGCTTACTAGGCTAAGTATACGCCTAGGGGGGCCGGGATGGTTAAATGAGCACTTCCGCTCCATCGCCAACCGACGCCGGCAGATGGCACAACACCTACCGCATACACATCTACACAAACACACCTCCGTTTACATTTGACACATGATTTCACCACCTACACACATACACCAGTACACAATTGTAAACATAAACAAACCACTGTCACTCTATACCACACACACATACATGTACAAGAATTAATCTTTCGTTTGTGAGCCTGTGCGGACGTACACCCTTCAATCCGAGCCTCTAAACATTAAAACTTATAACGTTTTAGAAAAAAAAAAAATAGTGCTTTTCCATTTGGTGAAACAGAGTAGTAAAAAGTGAGTAGAAATTCCATTTGTGAAGGGAACTCGTGTTCATAGGTTTTTTCACTAAAATCTTTAGATTTCGCGACTGTCGACTGCGCCAATTACGGAAGTCAAGCTTAACTTGACTAAAAAAAACAAAGTTTTGATTTGTTATTTACCAATTTATTGGTTCTTCAGAACTGACTTACTTATAAGCTAACAGTATTATTTATAACAATATTATGCTTATTCTACGTTTATTCTGATTGTTATGTATTTCTTAAATATTCTGCTTATTATGTATTCTATTTATTATTGCTTATCCATTGATTTCGCAACTGGATAATTGCGAAATCATTGGTTCGTTTACCTCTTGCAATTGCATATGTTAAATTTGGAAAAGTGCAAGGTAAGCAATATTATCTTGTTGTTACCTTGCCCAGTTAATAGTCGGAATGTAAGTCGGCGGTGGAGTTGACGTAACTCGTGCGCGGTTGCTGTGATGAACGGCTGGCCGCTCGCCCCGCTCTTGCAACTCCGAAAAGCCGAACGGATGTCTCAAATGGGCGCACGGCCGGTCGGTTTAATTGCCGGCGGCGATGGCTTAAACATCCTCCCCGCCCTGCAGGGATACGCTGGTAAGCGCCTTCTGCAGATCTTTCAAGGCGCGGGTGGTGTTGTCTAGCACGCGTTGAGTGGTGCGGCCCCGGTATCGGTTTGTCTGCAGGCCGGCCGCAGTGCGCGCGGTGGAGGCACGCGATCACCCTGCTTGGTCCTTTGGAAGGTCTTGGCTTTGCCTCTGTGCGCGGCTTTGCTCGCTGGGTTGGCGGCCGTTCGCGTATACGCCCTGTATGCTTCGACGCCATGTGTAGCAGCATATGGTGCGCAAGCCCGCAGATTTTGCAGCTGCCCGGTGGTATGGGTGAGCGCGATGCAGTGCCACGGCCGAGCGTTGTGAAGGTTTCATTGCTTTGAAGGCGGGGCATGTCCGTAGCGCGTGGTAGGGATGGCAGAGTCTGCACTGGAGACAATTTTCCGTATATGCGGTCGGTGCCAGAGGGCAAGCCTTCCTGCTAGCCATTATGCGTTTCAATCAGAAAATTGAAAAGAAAACAGAAACAAGAAGTACTTGGAATGACTTTTAAACTGGGAAGTTTAAAGCTTTACTATGGTGAATATAGTAATATAACATAGGGATGGTATGTAGGGATGTTTTTTTTTTCGTTTTATTACTGTGATTCGCGCGAAGAAGGCGCTTGTGGAATGAAGCACAGTTTTACCAGAGGGCTCCTGACAACTCCGTTTTGCGTGCGGATCTCCACGACACGTACATGGTTATCAGGCCCGTGGCGTACCCTTTCGATTCGTTTCAGTCTCCACTCAGTGGGCGGGAGCGAATATTCTTTTATCACAACGAGATAGCCTGGTTGAGGATTGTGGTCTGGATTTTTTCCCTCATATAGTTTTTGAAGATCCTTAAGATATTCCTCTTTCAATCTATGGCTGAATTGATGGTGAAGCGCTTTGACTTTCTCCCAGCGGTTAAGTAGAGAGATGTCTTCAGCGTTAGGCTCGGGAATGGCCAATAGCGGTGCACCTCGAATGAAGTCACCTGGATTAGGCGCTGTAGAGTCAGCGTGGTCCTGTGATAATGCGGGGAAAGGTCTCGAGTTGAGAACCGCTTCAATTCGCACCAATATCGTCGTGAATTCTTCAAATGTGAACTTGTGGGATTTAGCGATTTTCTTTAGGTGGATTTTAAAGCTTTTTACTGCGGATTCCCACAAGCCTCCCATGTGTGGGGCTCCGGGTGGTATATATTGGTAATTGGTGCCTTGAGGACCATATTTTTGGACAATGTCTGTGGAGCGTTCGTTAAGGAATTTAACGAAGTCGTGTCCAATGAACGTTTTTCCATAGTCACTCATCTTTTTTGAGGGGAAACCTCGTCTGCCGACTAAGTGAGCAAACGCTGCTCGAAAAGCTTCGGTTGTGAGGTCAGAGCACAACTCGAGGTGAATTGCCTGTGTGGCAAAACATACGAATACGGCTACATAACCTTTAAGAAGCGTAGTGGATCTTAATACCGACGCTTTAATTTGGAATGGCCCTGCAAAATCTACGCCGGTGGTAGAAAATGGTTATGAGAAATTACAACGCTCAGGGGCAGAGCGGCCATTATTTGTGTGCGTGTTCGTTGCTTATAAAGAGTGCACACTCTGCATTGGAAAGTGCATTGTTTAATTAGAGGTTTTATCTTTGGTACGTAGTACTCTTGCCTTACCATTTGGAGCATCAATCGTATTTCTGCGTGAAGAAGCAGCGAATGTAGAAACTCCAAATAGAGCTGGCAGAACCTCGATTTTGTTGGGAGAATGATTGGGTGTCTTTCATTGTATCCGAACGTAGCATGCGTCAATCTCCCATTAACCCGTAGTAGACCGCCTTTGTAAATTACCGGATTGAGAGCAAAAAGAAAGCTTTTTTTACTAATGGGTTTTTTTATCCTGCAGCGCGTTTTTTTTCGTTCGGAAAATGACGTATCTGCTCTGCCTCGATAAGTGTTTGTCTGTTGGAACCCATCGTGCGTCAGATTGGGATTAGTGAGTATGGCTAACTTCTTAGATTTGTTCCGCGCATTGTTCACGAAGCGGAACATGTACGCAGTCACGCGGAGTGCGCGTGAGAAGGATGAAAACCAGTCGAGAAAATCGACATCTTCCTCGAGCGCGTGATAGGCCTCTATCTTGCTCTTTTCTGGAGGAGATGCGTTGCGCGCTTTTGATTTTGGCCATGAGTCCGGGTTGCAAGAAAGCCATTTCGGCCCATGCCACCAGAGCGAGGAAAACGCCAATTCTTGGGGTTTGCAACCGCGGGTGCCGAGGTCTGGATTGTCAGCACTAGCAACATGGTGTCATGTACCGTTCGGAATATACTCTCGGATTTGAGAAGTACGGTTGGACACATAGGTTTTCCATGTGCATGGTGGCTTTTCCAGCCAAGCTAGCACAATCTCTGAATCAGACCATAAGATAGTGTTGCATACTTCTAAACCGAGTTGTTTTCGCTAGTTTTGCATGTAAGACTGCGCCACAGAGCTCTAGACGTGGCAAGCTTACCGTCTTGATTGGTGCCATTTTGCCTTTTGCAAACAGAAGAGAGGATTTTATTTGGTTGCGAGTATGTACGCGGATGAAGATCGCTGTGCAATACGCCTTTTTCGAGGCGTCACAAAACCCATGGATTTGAGTATCTTGTCTCGGAGAGAAATTAACCCCACGAAGGATTTCGATTTGGCAGATGGCTGGCAGATTTTCTGCGAACTGTTGCCATTTTGACAAAGCTCTGGGCTTTGCACATGCATCCCAATCAACGCCATCTAGCCAAAGTTCTTGAAGCAGAATCTTTGCCTGAATCATCACTGGCGACAGCAATCCTGCCGTGTCAAAAAGTCGCGCGACAGACAACAAAATTTGTCGTTTTGTGACGGCATTTTTATTGACATATGCAGAATGGTGTAGGAAAACTTGTCTGTAAGCGCGTTCCAGCGAATACCAAGAGTTTTGGTTGTGGTAGTGCTCTCAAATTTTAAAAAGTTGGAGTCGAGAGGATCCTCCTTTGGAAACTGTTCTTATATGGCCGGATGATTGGCCGTCAGTTTCTTTAATACGAAACCAGCTGACTTTAGCGCTTTGATCACTTGAGTAAGTGATTCGGTGGCGTCGTCAATGTTATGACTTCCTGAGAGGATGACATCCACATACGTCTGGTTTCTGAGTATTGGCGCCGCCAATTGGAATATCGCTCCCGTATCATCAGCTAATTGATGTAATGTACGGATAGCGAAATAGGGCTCACATTTAACGCCGAATGTGGTTTTGAGATTGTAATCGGTGACCAGAGAGTCAGAGAAATGTTTGCCGTCGGATACGATTTCACAAGGCTTAGTGTATTCCATGTGACCGAGGTCGAGATATTCCTGCAACACATCGTCAAGTCCCCTTTCTTTTACAGCGATCGCTCCATGCAAAATAATTCCTGGAGGGCAGCAGACCGAGAATGGCCGTTTGGAGAACGTGTCGTTGTTGTTGCATACCTATTCTCACATGTCCGATCTTCCAGAGAAATTTTCGGAGGTTGTGAAATTTCTTCTTCTTCCCAAAACTTTCTCAATTGGCAACTGAGGTCTGCGGTCGAGCATTCTTCTACTTGTGTCGAGAATGACACTACCTTTTCCGTTATTTGACCACTAAGAATCCAGCCAAATATTGTCTTTTGCGCAAGTATGGTATCGCAAATCTTTTGTATACCTTCTAGCAGGATGTGTGGAAGGATATTGCTGCCAATGACCAAATCAGTTTGTGCTGATGGAGAACGTTGGCATATGCTTCGTTGATTGTGGTAACACAATGGCCTGAACCTTTATCCTTTGCCTGGTTTTGGATCCAACCAGTGTAAGGGGACAAAGTTTGGATGAGTTTTGGACGACGTGTCCACCCATGCCAGAGATTTCGAAGCTGGAATGTTACAATGGAAGTTTCAACCATTTTTGAATTTTTGAGGAAATGAAAGTTCTTTGTAAGCCTTGGTCAATTAAGGCTCTAAGTTGAAACAATTCCCCTTCGTGTTCCACTGCGACCATGGCAGTTGGAAGGAGAATTTTGCTGCATTGGCTGCACTGGCTCGGGCATTCATTAGTGCTGTGAGAATTAGCAAGACAGTTTTTGCACAGCTTGCTTTGGTTTACGAATTGTATACGGTTCGGACCCGAAATTCGTTTGAATTGTTGGCAGACTCTAATCATATGAGGAGAGTTGCAGTAGGCACAGGCTACTTCTCTCGTCGATTCTGCCACGAAAGCGTTGGTCCTTTTAAAGGGCCTGCTTTGCGAAGCATTTTGATGAGTGATAGGTTTTGGTTTACTTTGGCTTGGATGAAGCCTATTGAATCTTTCGACTACTTCGTATCTTGAAGTAAGGAAGTCATCCATTTGAGACCATGTGGGTAAATCCCTCCGGATAGTGAGCAGAGTCATAAGAGTTTTGATCTGGTTGTCAACCAGTATACGTTTGTTTTCGTACCGTGACCGTAAAGCTTCCCAGGCCAGCTCGAAATTGTCATCGCTGAGCGGATATTGATTTACAATTGAGCCGGCTTTTCCTTGGGTTTTGTATCGAACCACTGTGAACATGTCACGAAAAGCGGGCTATTCTTCATAACCATAATAAAATGAGTCCGTGTCACAAGGTGGGATTAGAAGGCAGACGTTTACTCCGCCGAGGGGTGTTCCACGCGAGATGGTTGTCTCGGATCAGCAATTGTTCTTATCAATGTGAGTTGATCAGCAATTCTTGCTTTGGTCACCTCATATTGTTCAAGGCAAGCATAGTATTTGCCTTCAACCGCATTCTTGAAATTATCCGGAAAGATATCATCTGTTTTTGAAAAAAACGATATCATAAACCGATTGAAGCCGTGCCCAACAATCATCTATTAATTTGTCTTTTATCATGAGATACGATTCTGTGTGGTCTTGAATTAGTGCATTATTGAATCGTGCACAGTACCTCATGAGACTGTCACTTTCCGCTATAAACTTTTGGGCGGAGGGGTCAAATGTTTTAGTTTTGGTTTTCACGCTAGCTCTAGCGCAGCGGTTTTTGACCGTGTCTCAATGTTTGACATTTTTGGTGGACTGTGTCCAAGTGGCATTTGGGATAAGCCGAAAAAAGATTATTTGTAAGAAAATATGTAACCGATAATATTTCGTGGGAGTTTATGAAAAAAAACCCTTAATTACCAGGAAAAGTTGCACTTCGTGCAACAGAGAACATGGACATCAGTGAGGTTTTGTGGCGGTGTTTGCTTTTTTTGTTGTATGTATTAAACTTGGATGCTTGGAAACCCGACTGCCAAACTAAAATCCGCGAATTGGAATTTTTATTTTATGTAACACAAAAAAAGAACGCAAACGCTTTCACTCTTATATACGTAGTGGAAATATACGTATGTATGTTTGTTTGAAGATATATATATATATTATATACGTAGTTGAAATATACGTATTTATGTATGTAATTGTATAATATGTGTATATATAAGATTGAACACCTGAAAGATATTGCTAAATTTCACTTTTTGGTTGCGAAAAATTCCCTAATGGGTTGCTTCTTTGTATCTAAATATTAGAATATCTTTAGGAATTTCGGTGTCAATTTACGTTGTTCGCATGCATGTATATGCTAATATTATATGTACGTATGTAGAAATATTTGCACGCAAGTAAGCAAACACGTACGTACGTGTGTATGTAGATTACATACGAAGCCAGAGTAATGGCTCAGCTGTGAATATTTATGTATGTTGAAAAGTCGAAGTGTATGTATGTATGCGGGAGAGTGCAAATATATACACGCAAATGCCGCTCAACGCTGAGGTGAGTTGTGGATATTAGCAGATAATGCAATTTGCAAGAGTAAATATATGTATGTGCGTAAGTGCGTATATGTAATTGCCATATGCAAAAATGCCCTTGTGTTTTTTCGGCACTTTGGTTAAGTTCAACGACCTTTGCGAGCAATGGCAGAAATTGGGAGGTAGGGAAAGTAGTCTGCTGATATTTTATTATGTACAGTGGAACAGTAGGCATTTAAAACTGCAACGGAATATCTTTTAATTATGTATCATGCATATATGCGCGTATATGTATGTATATATATTTATATATGTATAAATTGGCGGTAAATGAATATATATATACCGCTTTTTGGGTAAAACGGATTATTGTCCCCAACCTTCTTTTGTATTTTTATTTTTAGCGGCAGATTACCGAAATGAAAGTTTTCGCGGTGAGAAAATATCCGCTTTTTATATACCGCTCTGGCTCGAAAATTAAGGCTTTTTAATTTATATACATATACATATGTATATGCGCGTACTTTGCTCTCGCATGCAGTTTTTTTTTTGTAAACAATATGACCTTCAGGAATAAGAAGGATTTTTGAATTTTTATGGAAATTAAAAATTTGACTACTTACAACTTTTTACTTTCCTTTTTTATCACTGTACCGCAATCCTGTGGCCTGCCCACACTGCTGTTGTTGCTAAATTGAAATTTTAAGCTGCTGCTGCTGCAGATGTTGCACCGACTGAATTTGTGTTGCTGCAAATGCTATTTATGTGCTTTTTTTTTTAATATATGTAAGTATGTATGTACCATTTGTCAGACAAAAAATTTTTTTTTTTTTTATATCACTTTTGTAGCAAATTTAATTTTGTTTGAGAAATTTATTTGTTCAGTTTTTGTTCACAGATTTTTGTTTTTGTTTGTAAAACTTATATTTTTTTTTTGTTTTTGTTCATCAACTTTTCTTTTTGTCACGTTTTTGGTTTATGTAGCACTCGTAACTTTTTGTAAAATTTCTGTGGTTTTTATGTTTTATTTAACATTACAAATTTTCTTTTTTTATCCCTTTTGTAGCAAATAAATTTTTTTTTGAGAAATTTATGTTTTTATGTTTTGTGTGCATAGACTTGCGAAGGAACAATTTTTTGTTTTCATAGTATTTGCCAAAAGGGCTTGTGCCAAGGTTGGCTGCGAAGGACCAATGTTTAACCGCTTGGTCGCCTTTCGCACTTACCACTTTTTTTAACTTTCAAACTAATTTTCAACACATGGGAGTTTCGAATTTACTCACAATTTAATTTAATTCTTAAATTTCGATTCACATACATATACATGTGAAATAGTACATAGGTTTACAAAATTAATTGTTGTGCAGTCGCGTGCGCGGTTTCAGAGCTAAGGTTTTTAACTAACTCAGCGTTGTCGGCGGCAGGCTGCTGTGATGAACGGCCGGCCGCTCCCCCCGCTCGGGCAACTCCGAAAAGCCGAACGGATGTCCCAAATGGGCGCACGGCCGGTTGTGGTCCTTCGATATGAGAAATATGACTGTTAAAAGTAAAAGTAGAAGAAAAAATTACGCCTTGATCCTTGATTTCATTGAGAGATTCTAAGACTGATGAAGCAATACTACATATACACGTAGGCACAATATTATGAATATTAGCAAAAGTGACTTTAAAACATTCAAAGGAAGGCGGGATTTAATGCACCAGCATTGCAGCTTGTCCAAATCAGCCTGAAGCTTAATTGTATCAGCTGAGCTTTTTATAACCGAAAATACTTTTAAATCATCAGCGTACAGCAGAAAATTAGCAAATGTGAAGCAATTGGTAATGTCATTTATAAATAGCACAAAGAGTAAGGGACCTAAAATACTCCCTTAAGGAACCCCAGAAGACGCTATAAAAGGCTTAGATGTTGCACCATCTACCATGACTACACAGATTTAATCCACTGCAAAAAATTAACGTTAAAGCCCATGCAAGATAACTTGCTAACTAAAATCCAATTATAAACTTTATCAAAAGCCTTGGAGAAATCTGTATAGACACAATCAACTTGAAAACCATCCAAGAAGGAATTAATACAGTACTCACTAAAGACCGCTAGATTAGAAGCAGTCGACCGATTGGAGACGAAGCCATGTTGATTTGGCGAAATTAAGCTCTTGGATACAAAATACATTTCTACTAACAATAATACTCTCAAAGACGTGATACTGAAGATAACTTTGATATTGGCCTATAATTGCACACATCACTTTTATTGCCGCTTTTGAAAAGCGGGGTAATAGAGGTCAATTTCCAATCGTCGATAAAAACCCCGGAAGCTAATGACTTATTAAAAATGAGTTGCAACGGGAGCACTAAAGCAGAGCATTTCCTTAGCCAAATGCCTGAGAAACCATCAACATCGGCCTTAACAGACGGTTTCATTTTGAAGATGCCATTAGCAACGTCTTCGAGGGACAAATTTAAGGATCCAAAACTAAAAGAGGAATTCACCATGAGATCATAATCAAGTGGCGAAGCGCCAACATCACTGGTGAAGTTCGAACTGAAAAATGTAGCAAACAGATTGGAAACGGCAGCTGGGCAACGTGCAAATTTACTTTGAAAGAAAACTGATGAAGGTATATTGGCACTTGAATTCTAAGGCTTTATAAACTGCCAAAAGGTCTTCGGATTTGATTTTAATTTAGACTCTTTATCAAGAATGTAGTTTCTGTAAAAAAATGTGTCTAAGCAATTAAATTGTTTCTCATAGGCTTCATATTTAAGACGAAAAAACTGGTTCCTAGTTGACTTAAATTAAAAAAAAAATGTATTTCTGATGTTTTTTTAATTTTTTTAACTCCCGATTGTCCCAAGGTTGCTTATAAGGTCTTTTTTTTAAGACTGGAATATTGTTAATACATAATTCGATTAAAAGCGTTTTTAAAATTAAGAAAGATTTTGCAACGTCAGAGCCATCAAAAACTTCTTCCCAAACAATGTCGGATATTAAATCAATAAATTTAGAGTAATCGCAGGCTGAGTAGTTAAAGCCAACTATTTCAGCGGACTGATTAACTGAAAACTCGTACAACTCAAATTTTTGAACAAACTGATATTGGAAAGTAACATTCCTCAACATTGCAACTTATATTATCACTTATAAATATGAGATCAAGAGCTCTATTCGGTTGATTAACAAAATTATTAATTTGCAATAAATTAAGACTTAAAAGATTGTCAAGCAGATACGACTCAAAAGAGGCAGTAACATTTATTGGCGTAAGGCCAACATTTTAAAATGAACCGCACCATGTCACGTTGCATAAGTTAAAGTCGCCAAACACACACAAATGGTTATCGCCTAGATTATTTAAAACTAAGGATATTATATTATTGATATTTGTTGGAATGATTTTCCGTCATCCCTTGTCAAGTTTGGTTTGGAGACAACCCGGTTTCGGCGTTGTGCCATCTTCAGTGTCAATTTTCAATCTGTTCAGTTTATGTCTGTTGGTGCATAATCGTAAATGTTAACAAATGTTAAGTGTCCTGAGTATAGGTACCTAAAGTATCGCGTGGTTAGAGTCCAAAACGGTATATTTTATCTCGAATCTGCCTTTGCGGTAAGAACAGGTAGATAGTCAGTAATTTTAGCCCATTTAGGTATTGCAGGTTTGTTTTGTATGTTGGTATCTGTCATTTTACCTACGTCTTTATTTTGTTTTGGGAGGGTGCAATAGCGCTTTGCGAATTAAGGGCTTTAAAGCGTTATTTCACAATCGAAAGTGAAATAAGGCCTTTATTTCCCAAAAAGGCTTTATTGCACTTTGAAAGTGAAATAAGGCCTTTGTAATAATTTACCCAATTGCGCAATAAAGCCTTATTTGTACTTCCTTAAACATAAACGACAACCAACTGTATATACCGATATGATCGGGGACATCACGAAGATTTGTTATCCGTCTGTACGTCCGCCCCGCTCCCATCCGCGCCCGCGTTCTTCCTTGCTCCGCACGGCGTCCTCCGCGGCGGCGTCCGCGTCCGCCGGGCCGTCCGGCCGGCCATTTTTGCCATAATTGAACAACACACGTGTATAATTTTTAATATTTATACATTATGACTAAAATTGTACTGTTTTACGTTAAATAGAACACATTTTCTATAAAACCCAACCAACATATAATTATTTCTTCCTTGTTATTGTAATACAATACCATCGTCATCTTAATTCTCTGAGTAGTTTTAATTTTGTTTTTATTTCTGTTTTTGATACTCTTGTTACACTGTTTAATTTATTGTTTTTTGTTGTTGATGGTAACTGCATTTCGCTTACCTTAAACTGTGTTATAATGTCTTCATCTGTCATTTGTTAACCACGTGTGTTGTTCAATTAATTATTAAAAATCGTGAAAATGGAAAGTGATGAGATACTTGTTTACAATATAATTCCGGGTTTGAGGAAAACCAGCAAAGTATTACATATTCCAGCAGAGGGACACATTTATAAATTTAAATATTCTCAAAATAATACCAAATATTATTATTGTTATCAAAATGGATGTCCCGTGAATGTTGCAGTAGATGTGAACAATGCAATACATTGCCGAAAAACAAAGAAAAACGTAGTACACAACCATGAGGCCCAAAATGAATTTCTGAAGAAATTAAGTTTAATTAATTCTATTAAATTCGAATGCGCTAATAGAATGACATTGAAAAGATCAAGAGTTCGCCAAGTTTATGATGAGAATTGCAAAAAGTCTAAAGAGTCTGCTCATTTGGTTGAATTTGGAAAAATGCGAAGGCAATTAATAAACATAAAATCGGAAGCTTTGCCAAAAGCACCTCAAAATTTCCATGATATAATATCAGTTTTTAAAAACCCAGAAATTCGCGAGAATTATACAAATTCAAGATACGACAATGATTTGCCATTCTATCGGGGTACGGTGATTGAAGAGGATTTCAGCTACTCAATTTTTGTGTCCCCTACAATATGTAACTCAATAATGGAAATGCCTACTAGCGAATCTCGTCATTATTTAATAGATGGGACTTTCAGTGTAGTACCGTTTAGTAATAGCAATATCTTTAAACAACTCCTAGTAATACACATTGCTCATAATGCACATGTAAGTATATTTTTTTTTAAATATTTTTGTGGTTAGATTAATATTTGTATGTATATCTTTTTTCAGACATTTCCTTTTATCTACATTTTAATGTCAAGCAAATCTTTGAAAGCATATATCCATGTACTACAATACATTCAAAGTAATATTTTTGACATGAAGCCCACAACATTCACCACGGATTTTGAGTATGGCTTAAGAAAAGCATTGGTACATATTTACCCACAAACAAAATTCAAGACATGTTGGAATACTTTGAAACTTTGAAACTTCCTAACTTCATGTCGAAATTAAATAAAGACAATGATGCGAAAAAACTATTTCGCAAATTTCTAACATTACCGCTGTTAAAACCGCACGATATATCTATTGGATATCAAAATCTGAAAAATCAGGCTACAAGTAATAACTTAATTAGCGTTTTTGGACCATTCATAGCATATTTCGAG
This sequence comes from Philophylla caesio, assembly GCA_963971545.1. Classification (NCBI taxonomy): domain Eukaryota; kingdom Metazoa; phylum Arthropoda; class Insecta; order Diptera; family Tephritidae; genus Philophylla; species Philophylla caesio. The sequence continues at coordinate 61,122,020 of OZ020606.1, forward strand.
AGTCAGTGGATTAAAAAGGTACATTCGATAAAATATTAAGTATTATCCTTTTAAGAAATAACATATGCATATGACTCCTTTTTGTGTTTTTTAGGAAGGCCCATCAAAATTCTCCGTTTATAACGAATCCATTAAAACTACCAGCTTAATAGAATCGTTCCATGGGCAATTGGGTAAATACCTTGCGAAAAACGGAAGTTTTTATAAATTCATAGACCATTTACTAGATGTAGATGTGACAAAATCAATTGACTTTAAAAAATCATTGGACGGAAGTATTTCAATATGTGTAGCAAAACTAAAAAGGCAAAAAACGCGAGAGAATTTTATTAAGACTATCTTAGGAAATTTGGAAAATGGGATAATCAGTGTGAACGATTGTCTGAGCCAGTTCAGTTATAATTATTTGTCTTTGGACGCGATGCTGGAACAAGATAGTATTACGACGACGACAGGTGATGAGAACGATGAGGTTGGTCTAATAATTGATACTTTACCATCTGTTCTGCCTTGCAACATTGAAAATAATTTGATATGCATTATTTGTTATGAAAAACAAAGAAATATATTGTTATTGCCATGTAGTCATTTTAAAATTTGCACTGATTGCTATGAAAAATTGGAAGCGGAAAAAAAAATTCGGTCTCAACTTTATGTCCGGTGTGTAGAACCATTGTTCAAGAAGCGAAACATATTTTTGTCTAATTTTCTTTCTTTTAGTTTTTTTATTTATTTTTTTTTTTTTGTGCATTATTAATATTCCATTAATTTTTGTTCATATAAAAATTTTTTGTTGAATTATTAATGTTCTACTTACTAATGTTCTATTAATTTTTGTTAATATTAATTTTTTTGTAACTATGTATTCAATAAAATATAAAAAGAATAGGAATATCATTGTTTCATTAAAAAAAAACGAAAGAGCAATAAAGCCTTTTTTGGTGGTAAAGGCCTTATTTCACTTTCGATTGTGAAATAAGGCCTTTAAGGTCTTATTTCACAAGGCGCTATTGCACCCCGCCTTTTGTTTTTTGTACACAAGCCTTAATGGTGCAAATATCGCATCAGAGTTGCTGTTTATTTGTTCGTTTATTATCCTTTTTGTTGTACGTGCAGTACCTTAACGGTTTTCTTTATGTTTGCGGGTAAACATTTTGCGTTTACCAAATGGTTTGCAAAATTAGATTCTGGTATTGTCGTGGGTTTTCCTATCCTTTTGTTGTAGTCCCTTATGTGTTCATGGAATCTTGTTCTTACTTTACGTCCTGTTTGTCCTATATAGCTATATTGACACTCACAGGTCAGTTTATACACGCCTTGTTTGTTCAATGGGTCTTCTTCATTCGTGCTGCTTTTAAGTATCCTTCCCAGGTTGTTTCCAGTTTTGAACGCCGTGTGGATATTATACTTTCTGAAAAAATTTGCAAGTTTATATGTCATTTTTCCTGTATAATAGCTCTCTGTCGCTTCGTTTTTGAACTGCGTACATTTTTCTGAATTTATCCACGAGCTCCTTTTTATATCCGTTGTTTGTTGCTATGTTGTATATTGTGTTTAGTTCCTTTCCGTATGCCTCTCGCGATAGAGGTATTCGTTGAAGTCTGTTTGTTAGTTGTCTTATAGCGGCGTATTTGTGTTCTTGAGGATGATTTGATGTGTTATGTATTATGGTGTCTGTAGCTGTCGTTTTCTGTAAATTTCGAAGTCAAGTTTTTTGGCAATTTTGTCTATCTTAATCGTCAGATCCAGGTAATTTATTGTTCCCTTCTTTTCCATTTCCATTGTAAATATAATATATCCATGTTGTTTGTTTAGGTATTCCAGTATCTGCTCTTCATTGTCCTCGGTGATCACGCAGATAATGTCATCCACGTACCTTGGATAGAATTCTACGCCTAACTCGGCTTTCAGTTCTTCCATATACTGTACATCCAGTTTTTGCATAAATAACTCCATGAGGATGGCCGAGGTTGGATTTCCCATTCCGAGTCCATTTGTTTGACGGTATATTTTATTATTAAACTTAAAATAATTTTTTTCGTAGTGTAGTTCGAAATGTGTTTGTGATTTTGGTTGTTTTTATATGGTCCTTCGTTTTTTCGAGTAATGTTTTCCGGACCATATCTATTGTTTTTGTTTGTGGAATCGACGGGTATAAGTCCTTAATATCAAATGACACTAGCCTGCTTTGCTGTGTAATTTTCACGTTTGCCAGTTTATGAATGAGTTCCGTCGTGTTTGCTACAATGTGCTCGTTACGAAGTTCCAAGTTATCATTTAACAGCATTTTCAGATGTTTGGACAGTCTATAAGCAGGAGCCGACTTATAGTTAATTATGGGTCTCAATGGAGTGTCCGGTTTGTGGATTTTTGGAAGCGCTATCAGTGGCGGTGCTGCCGGATTCATTTGGATTAATAGGTGTGCTGTGTGGGGGGTTATAATATTGCTCGCTTCTTTTATGGCCTTTTTAACTCTATTTGGTACCTGTCCGTGGGGTCTTCTCTAATTTCTCTGCACTTCATTTCCCTTATTAGTGTTTTAGTTTTTTGTATATATTCCTCTCTCTTCATGAGTACCGTTGTATTGCTTTTGTCCGCCTTTGTTGTTATTATGATGTTCTTCCTAAATTACTGTTTTAATCTCTGCATAATCTTACTTTCGTGGCTATATCTTCCATTTTCCTTTATTTTAATTTGGTTTTCTATAATATCTCTGCATGTGTGCCTTGCGTGAACTTGGTCCTTACTTGGCAGCAAAGATATTCCTACTTCCGTATCTATAATAGCTTGTTCAGCTATCCTTATCCTGTTATTGTCCTTTATATTGTGTTTAAGTAATTTCTCCAATAGTTTGGTTTCTTCCTCGCTGATGTTTGCAAGGTTTACTAGTCTGGTGGAAAGTCATGACCTTGTGACTTGTCTTTTACTCCATATGGCTCCGTCAGTTTTTCCAGGTTTTTCTGTAATTTTTCGTATACCCGCTTCATTATGTGCTCAGTGTTCGTTTTTATATGTTCGAATAGGTCCATGAGAAAGTCTACCGGTCCTCACTTCATTCTTTACAAAGTCCCTTTCAGCTTTCCTGATATTTTTTCGGCTCGCTTCCGTGTTTGTTTTTATTCTAATTCTTGCAAATTTTGGTGTAACGTTCGATGCTAGACATTGTTTGTTAAACCAAATACTTGATTTAGTTTTATAAATCTTTTTTAACCGTCGTTGATATACTGTCAAAAGTCCAGTCGTCGTAGAGTTATAAGCCTGACAGGCATTAACTATATTGCTTTCTTCTTTTTGTTGTCCGACAGTGGAATTGTTGATATTTGTCCGTCATCCCTTGTCAAGTTTGGTTTGAAGACAAACCTGTTTCGGCGTTGTGCCATCTTCAGTGTCAATTTTCGTTCTGTTCAGTTTATGTCTGTTGTTCCGTATTTATTTCGTCTTTTCGGTCAACCAGGTATTGGTGCATAATCGTAAATGTTAACAAATGTTAAGTGTCCTGAGTATAGGTACCTAAAGTATCGCGTGGTTAGAGTCCAAAACGGTATATTTTATCTCGAATCTGCCTTTGCGGTAAGAACAGGTAGATAGTCAGTAATTTTAGCCCGTTTAGGTATAGCAGGTTTGTTTTGTATGTTGGTATCTGTCATTTTACCTACGTCTTAATTTTGTGTTTTGTACACAAGCCTTAATGGTGCAAATATTGCATCAGAGTTGCTGTTTATTTGTTCGTTTATTATCCTCCCATCAAAGGATTCTTGTTTACATATTTCCATGTTTTCAAGAGCATTTAGGCGCCGTCCTTTTTGTTGTACGTGCAGTACCTTAACGGTTTTCTTTATGTTTGCGGGTAAACATTTTGCGTTTACCAAATGGTTTGCAAAATTAGATTCTGGTATTGTCGTGGGTTTTCCTATCCTTTTGTTGTAGTCCCTTATGTGTTCATGGAATCTTGTTCTTACTTTACGTCCTGTTTGTCCTATATAGCTATATTGACACTCACAGGTCAGTTTATACACGCCTTGTTTGTTCAATGGGTCTTCTTCATTCGTGCTGCTTTTAAGTATCCTTCCCAGGTTGTTTCCAGTTTTGAACGCCGTGTGGATATTATACTTTCTGAAAAAATTTGCAAGTTTATATGTCATTTTTCCTGTATAATAGCTATCTGTCGCTTCGTTTTTGAACTGCGTACATTTTTTTGAATTTATCCACGAGCTCCTTTTTATATCCGTTGTTTGTTGCTATGTTGTATATTGTGTTTAGTTCCTTTCCGTATGCCTCTCGCGATAGAGGTATTCGTTCAAGTCTGTTTGTTAGTTGTCTTATAGCGGCGTATTTGTGTTCTTGAGGATGATTTGATGTGTTATGTATTATGGTGTCTGTAGCTGTCGGTTTTCTGTAAATTTCGAAGTCAAGTTTTTTGGCAATTTTGTCTATCTTAATCGTCAGATCCAGGTAATTTATTGTTCCCTTCTTTTCCATTTCCATTGTAAATATAATATATCCATGTTGTTTGTTTAGGTATTCCAGTATCTGCTCTTCATTGTCCTCGGTGATCACGTAGATAATGTCATCCACGTACCTTGGATAGAATACTACGCCTAACTCGGCTTTCAGTTCTTCCATATACTGTACATCCAGTTTTTGCATAAATAACTCCATGAGGATGGCCGAGGTTGGATTTCCCATTCCGAGTCCATTTGTTTGTCGGTATATTTTATTATTAAACTTAAAATAATTTTTTTCGTAGTGTAGTTCGAAATGTGTTTGTGATTTTGGTTGTTTTATATGGTCCTTCGTTTTTTCGAGTAATGTTTTCCGGACCATATCTATTGTTTTTGTTTGTGGAATCGACGGGTATAAGTCCTTAATATCAAATGACACTAGCCTGCTTTGCTGTGTAATTTTCACGTTTATGAATGAGTTCCGTCGTGTTTGCTACAATGTGCTCGTTACGAAGTTCCAAGTTATCATTTAACAGCATTTTCAGATGTTTGGACAGTCTATAAGCAGGAGCCGACTTATAGTTAATTATGGGTCTCAATGGAGTGTCCGGTTTGTGGATTTTTGGAAGCGCTATCAGTGGCGGTGCTGCCGGATTCATTTGGATTAATAGGTGTGCTGTGTGAGGGGTTATAATATTGCTTGCTTCTTTTATGGCCTTTTTAGCTCTATTTGGTACCTGTCCGTGGGGTCTTTTCTAATTTCTCTGCACTTCATTTCCCTTATTAGTGTTTTAGTTTTTTGTATATATTCCTCTCTCTTCATGAGTACCGTTGTATTGCTTTTGTCCGCCTTTGTTGTTATTATGATGTTCTTCCTAAATTACTTTTAATCTCTGCATAATCTTACTTTCGTGGCTATATCTTCCATTTTCCTTTATTTTAATTTGGTTTTCTATAATATCTCTGCATGTGTGCCTTGCGTGAACTTGGTCGTCACTTGACAGCAAAGATATTCCTACTTCCGTATCTATAATAGCTTGTTCTGCTATCCTTATCCTGTTATTGTCCTTTATATTGTGTTTAAGTCCTTTCTCCAATAGTTTGGTTTCTTCCTCGCTGATGTTTGCAAGGTTTACTAGTCTGGTGGAAAGTCATGACCTTGTGACTTGTCTTTTACTCCATATGGCTCCGTTAGTTTTTCCAGGTTTTTCTGTAATTTTTCGTATACCCGCTTCATTATGTGCTCAGTGTTCGTTTTTATATGTTCGAATAGGTCCATGAGAAAGTCTACCGTACCTCACTTCATTCTTTACAAAGTCCCTTTCAGCTTTCCTGATATTTTTTCGGCTCGCTTCCGTGTTTGTTTTTATTCTAATTCTTGCAAATTTTGGTGTAACGTTCGATGCTAGACATTGTTTGTTAAACCAAATACTTGATTTAGTTTTATAAATCTTTTTTAACCGTCGTTGATATACTGTCAAAAGTCCAGTCGTCGTAGAGTTATAAGCCTGACAGGCATTAACTATATTGTTTTCTTCTTTTTCTTGTCCGACAGTGGAATTGTTGATATTTGTCCGTCATCCCTTGTCAAGTTTGGTTTGAAGACAAACCTGTTTCGGCGTTGTGCCATCTTCAGTGTCAATTTTCGTTCTGTTCAGTTTATGTCTGTTGTTCCGTATTTATTTCGTCTTTTCGGTCAACCAGGTATTGGTGCATAATCGTAAATGTTAACAAATGTTAAGTGTCCTGAGTATAGGTACCTAAAGTATCGCGTGGTTAGAGTCCAAAACGGTATATTTTATCTCGAATCTGCCTTTGCGGTAAGAACAGGTAGATAGTCAGTAATTTTAGCCCGTTTAGGTATAGCAGGTTTGTTTTGTATGTTGGTATCTGTCATTTTACCTACGTCTTAATTTTGTGTTTTGTACACAAGCCTTAATGGTGCAAACATTGCATCAGAGTTGCTGTTTATTTGTTCGTTTATTATCCTCCCATCAAAGGATTCTTGTTTACATATTTCCATGTTTTCAAGAGCATTTAGGCGCCGTCCTTTTTGTTGTACGTGCAGTACCTTAACGGTTTTCTTTATGTTTGCGGGTAAACATTTTGCGTTTACCAAATGGTTTGCAAAATTAGATTCTGGTATTGTCGTGGGTTTTCCTATCCTTTTGTTGTAGTCCCTTATGTGTTCATGGAATCTTGTTCTTACTTTACGTCCTGTTTGTCCTATATAGCTATATTGACACTCACAGGTCAGTTTATACACGCCTTGTTTGTTCAATGGGTCTTCTTCATTCGTGCTGCTTTTAAGTATCCTTCCCAGGTTGTTTCCAGTTTTGAACGCCGTGTATATATTATACTTTCTGAAAAAATGTGCAAGTTTATATGTCATTTTTCCTGTATAATAGCTCTCTGTCGCTTCGTTTTTGAACTGCCTACATTTGTCTGAATTTATCCACGAGCTCCTTTTTATATCCGTTGTTTGTTGCTATGTTGTATATTGTGTTTAGTTCCTTTCCGTATGCCTCTCGCGATAGAGGTATTCGTTCAAGTCTGTTTGTTAGTTGTCTTATAGCGGCGTATTTGTGTTCTTGAGGATGTTTTGATGTGTTATGTATTATGGTGTCTGTAGCTGTCGGTTTTCTGTAAATTTCGTAGTCAAGTTTTTTGGCAATTTTGTCTATCTTAATCGTCAGATCCAGGTAATTTATTGTTCCCTTCTTTTCCATTTCCATTGCAAATATAATATATCCATGTTGTTTGTTTAGGTATTCCAGTATCTGCTCTTCATTGTCCTCGGTGATCACGCAGATAATGTCATCCACGTACCTTGGATAGAATTCTACGCCTAACTCGGCTTTCAGTTCTTCCATATACTGTACATCCAGTTCTTGCATAAATAACTCCATGAGGATGGCCGAGGTTGGATTTCCCATTCCGAGTCCATTTGTTTGTCGGTATATTTTATTATTAAACTTAAAATAATTTTTTTCGCAGTGTAGTTCGAAATGTGTTTGTGATTTTGGTTGTTTTTATATGGTCCTTCGTTTTTTCGAGTAATGTTTTCCGGACCATATCTATTGTTTTTGTTTGTGGAATCGACGGGTATAAGTCCTTAATATCAAATGACACTAGCCTGCTTTGCTGTGTAATTTTCACGTTTGCCAGTTTATGAATGAGTTCCGTCGTGTTTGCTACAATGTGCTCGTTACGAAGTTCCAAATTATCATTGAACAGCATTTTCAGATGTTTGGACAGTCTATAAGCAGGAGCCTACTTATAGTTAATTATGGGTCTCAATGGAGTGTCCGGTTTGTGGATTTTTGGAAGCGCTATCAGTGGCGGTGCTGCCGGATTCATTTGGATTAATAGGTGTGCTGTGTGGGGGGTTATAATATTGCTCGCTTCTTTTATGGCCTTCTTTATCTCTATTTGGTACCTGTCCGTGGGGTCTTTTCTAATTTCTCTGCACTTCATTTCCCTTATTAGTGTTTTAGTTTTTTGTATATATTCCTCTCTCTTCATGAGTACCGTTGTATTGCTTTTGTCCGCCTTTGTTGTTATTATGATGTTCTTCCTAAATTACTGTTTTAATCTCTGCATAATCTTACTTTCGTGGCTATATCTTCCATTTTCCTTTATTTTAATTTGGTTTTCTATAATATCTCTGCATGTGTGCCTTGCGTGAACTTGGTCGTCACTTGGCAGCAAAGATATTCCTACTTCCGTATCTATAATAGCTTGTTCTGCTATCCTTATCCTGTTATTGTCCTTTATATTGTGTTTAAGTCCTTTCTCCAATAGTTTGGTTTCTTCCTCGCTGATGTTTGCAAGGTTTACTAGTCTGGTGGAAAGTCATGACCTTGTGACTTGTCTTTTACTCCATATGCCTCCGTTAGTTTTTCCAGGTTTTTCTGTAATTTTTCGTATACCCGCTTCATTATGTGCTCAGTGTTCGTTTTTATATGTTCGAATAGGTCCATGAGAAAGTCTACCGGTCCTCACTTCATTCTTTACAAAGTCCCTTTCAGCTTTCCTGATATTTTTTCGGCTCGCTTCCGTGTTTGTTTTTATTCTAATTCTTGCAAATTTTGGTGTAACGTTCGATGCTAGACATTGTTTGTTAAACCAAATACTTGATTTAGTTTTATAAATCTTTTTTAACCGTCGTTGATATACTGTCAAAAGTCCAGTCGTCGTAGAGTTATAAGCCTGACAGGCATTAACTATATTGCTTTCTTCTTTTTGTTGTCCGACAGTGGAATTGTTGATATTTGTCCGTCATCCCTTGTCAAGTTTGGTTTGAAGACAAACCTTTTTCGGCGTTGTGCCATCTTCAGTGTCAATTTTCGTTCTGTTCAGTTTATGTCTGTTGTTCCGTATTTATTTCGTCTTTTCGGTCAACCAGGTATTGGTGCATAATCGTAAATGTTAACAAATGTTAAGTGTCCTGAGTATAGGTACCTAAAGTATCGCGTGGTTAGAGTCCAAAACGGTATATTTTATCTCGAATCTGCCTTTGCGGTAAGAACAGGTAGATAGTCAGTAATTTTAGCCCGTTTAGGTATAGCAGGTTTGTTTTGTATGTTGGTATCTGTCATTTTACCTACGTCTTAATTTTGTTTTTTGTACACAAGCCTTAATGGTGCAAATATTGCATCAGAGTTGCTGTTTATTTGTTCGTTTATTATCCTCCCATCAAAGGATTCTTGTTTACATATTTCCATGTTTTCAAGAGCATTTAGGCGCCGTCCTTTTTGTTGTACGTGCAGTACCTTAACGGTTTTCTTTATGTTTGCGGGTAAACATTTTGCGTTTACCAAATGGTTTGCAAAATTAGATTCTGGTATTGTCGTGGGTTTTCCTATCCTTTTGTTGTAGTCCCTTATGTGTTCATGTTTGTCCTATATAGCTATATTGACACTCACAGGTCAGTTTATACACGCCTTGTTTGTTCAATGGGTCTTCTTCATTCGTGCTGCTTTTAAGTATCCTTCCCAGGTTGTTTCCAGTTTTGAACGCCGTGTATATATTATACTTTCTGAAAAAATTTGCAAGTTTATATGTCATTTTTCCTGTATAATAGCTCTCTGTCGCTTCGTTTTTGAACTGCCTACATTTGTCTGAATTTATCCACGAGCTCCTTTTTATATCCGTTGTTTGTTGCTATGTTGTATATTGTGTTTAGTTCCTTTCCGTATGCCTCTCGCGATAGAGGTATTCGTTCAAGTCTGTTTGTTAGTTGTCTTATAGCGGCGTATTTGTGTTCTTGAGGATGTTTTGATGTATTATGGTGTCTGTAGCTGTCGGTTTTCTGTAAATTTCGTAGTCAAGTTTTTTGGCAATTTTGTCTATCTTAATCGTCAGATCCAGGTAATTTATTGTTCCCTTCTTTTCCATTTCCATTGCAAATATAATATATCCATGTTGTTTGTTTAGGTATTCCAGTATCTGCTCTTCATTGTCCTCGGTGATCACGCAGATAATGTCATCCACGTACCTTGGATAGAATTCTACGCCTAACTCGGCTTTCAGTTCTTCCATATACTGTACATCCAGTTCTTGCATAAATAACTCCATGAGGATGGCCGAGGTTGGATTTCCCATTCCGAGTCCATTTGTTTGTCGGTATATTTTATTATTAAACTTAAAATAATTTTTTTCGTAGTGTAGTTCGAAATGTGTTTGTGATTTTGGTTGTTTTTATATGGTCCTTCGTTTTTTCGAGTAATGTTTTCCGGACCATATCTATTGTTTTTGTTTGTGGAATCGACGGGTATAAGTCCTTAATATCAAATGACACTAGCCTGCTTTGCTGTGTAATTTTCACGTTTGCCAGTTTATGAATGAGTTCCGTCGTGTTTGCTACAATGTGCTCGTTACGAAGTTCCAAATTATCATTGAACAGCATTTTCAGATGTTTGGACAGTCTATAAGCAGGAGCCTACTTATAGTTAATTATGGGTCTCAATGGAGTGTCCGGTTTGTGGATTTTTGGAAGCGCTATCAGTGGCGGTGCTGCCGGATTCATTTGGATTAATAGGTGTGCTGTGTGGGGGGTTATAATATTGCTCGCTTCTTTTATGGCCTTCTTTATCTCTATTTGGTACCTGTCCGTGGGGTCTTTTCTAATTTCTCTGCACTTCATTTCCCTTATTAGTGTTTTAGTTTTTTGTATATATTCCTCTCTCTTCATGAGTACCGTTGTATTGCTTTTGTCCGCCTTTGTTGTTATTATGATGTTCTTCCTAAATTACTGTTTTAATCTCTGCATAATCTTACTTTCGTGGCTATATCTTCCATTTTCCTTTATTTTAATTTGGTTTTTTATAATATCTCTGCATGTGTGCCTTGCGTGAACTTGGTCGTCACTTGGCAGCAAAGATATTCCTACTTCCGTATCTATAATAGCTTGTTCTGCTATCCTTATCCTGTTATTGTCCTTTATATTGTGTTTAAGTCCTTTCTCCAATAGTTTGGTTTCTTCATCGCTGATGTTTGCAAGGTTTACTAGTCTGGTGGAAAGTCATGACCTTGTGACTTGTCTTTTACTCCATATGGCTCCGTTAGTTTTTCCAGGTTTTTCTGTAATTTTTCGTATACCCGCTTCATTATGTGCTCAGTGTTCGTTTTTATATGTTCGAATAGGTCCATGAGAAAGTCTACCGGTCCTCACTTCATTCTTTACAAAGTCCCTTTCAGCTTTCCTGATATTTTTTCGGCTCGCTTCCGTGTTTGTTTTTATTCTAATTCTTGCAAATTTTGGTGTAACGTTCGATGCTAGACATTGTTTGTTAAACCAAATACTTGATTTAGTTTTATAAATCTTTTTTAACCGTCGTTGATATACTGTCAAAAGTCCAGTCGTCGTAGAGTTATAAGCCTGACAGGCATTAACTATATTGTTTTCTTCTTTTTCTTGTCCGACAGTGGAATTGTTGATATTTGTCCGTCATCCCTTGTCAAGTTTGGTTTGAAGACAAACCTGTTTCGGCGTTGTGCCATCTTCAGTGTCAATTTTCGTTCTGTTCAGTTTATGTCTGTTGTTCCGTATTTATTTCGTCTTTTCGGTCAACCAGGTATTGGTGCATAATCGTAAATGTTAACAAATGTTAAGTGTCCTGAGTATAGGTACCTAAAGTATCGCGTGGTTAGAGTCCAAAACGGTATATTTTATCTCGAATCTGCCTTTGCGGTAAGAACAGGTAGATAGTCAGTAATTTTAGCCCGTTTAGGTATAGCAGGTTTGTTTTGTATGTTGGTATCTGTCATTTTACCTACGTCTTAATTTTGTTTTTTGTACACAAGCCTTAATGGTGCAAATATTGCATCAGAGTTGCTGTTTATTTGTTCGTTTATTATCCTCCCATCAAAGGATTCTTGTTTACATATTTCCATGTTTTCAAGAGCATTTAGGCGCCGTCCTTTTTGTTGTACGTGCAGTACCTTAACGGTTTTCTTTATGTTTGCGGGTAAACATTTTGCGTTTACCAAATGGTTTGCAAAATTAGATTCTGGTATTGTCGTGGGTTTTCCTATCCTTTTGTTGTAGTCCCTTATGTGTTCATGTTTGTCCTATATAGCTATATTGACACTCACAGGTCAGTTTATACACGCCTTGTTTGTTCAATGGGTCTTCTTCATTCGTGCTGCTTTTAAGTATCCTTCCCAGGTTGTTTCCAGTTTTGAACGCCGTGTATATATTATACTTTCTGAAAAAATTTGCAAGTTTATATGTCATTTTTCCTGTATAATAGCTCTCTGTCGCTTCGTTTTTGAACTGCCTACATTTGTCTGAATTTATCCACGAGCTCCTTTTTATATCCGTTGTTTGTTGCTATGTTGTATATTGTGTTTAGTTCCTTTCCGTATGCCTCTCGCGATAGAGGTATTCGTTCAAGTCTGTTTGTTAGTTGTCTTATAGCGGCGTATTTGTGTTCTTGAGGATGTTTTGATGTGTTATGTATTATGGTGTCTGTAGCTGTCGGTTTTCTGTAAATTTCGTAGTCAAGTTTTTTGGCAATTTTGTCTATCTTAATCGTCAGATCCAGGTAATTTATTGTTCCCTTCTTTTCCATTTCCATTGCAAATATAATATATCCATGTTGTTTGTTTAGGTATTCCAGTATCTGCTCTTCATTGTCCTCGGTGATCACGCAGATAATGTCATCCACGTACCTTGGATAGAATTCTACGCCTAACTCGGCTTTCAGTTCTTCCATATACTGTACATCCAGTTCTTGCATAAATAACTCCATGAGGATGGCCGAGGTTGGATTTCCCATTCCAAGTCCATTTGTTTGTCGGTATGTTTTATTATTAAACTTAAAATAATTTTTTTCGCAGTGTAGTTCGAAATGTGTTTGTGATTTTGGTTGTTTTTATATGGTCCTTCGTTTTTTCGAGTAATGTTTTCCGGACCATATCTATTGTTTTTGTTTGTGGAATCGACGGGTATAAGTCCTTAATATCAAATTACACTAGCCTGCTTTGCTGTGTAATTTTCACGTTTGCCAGTTTATGAATGAGTTCCGTCGTGTTTGCTACAATGTGCTCGTTACGAAGTTCCAAATTATCATTGAACAGCATTTTCAGATGTTTGGACAGTCTATAAGCAGGAGCCTACTTATAGTTAATTATGGGTCTCAATGGAGTGTCCGGTTTGTGGATTTTTGGAAGCGCTATCAGTGGCGGTGCTGCCGGATTCATTTGGATTAATAGGTGTGCTGTGTGGGGGGTTATAATATTGCTCGCTTCTTTTATGGCCTTCTTTATCTCTATTTGGTACCTGTCCGTGGGGTCTTTTCTAATTTCTCTGCACTTCATTTCCCTTATTAGTGTTTTAGTTTTTTGTATATATTCCTCTCTCTTCATGAGTACCGTTGTATTGCTTTTGTCCGCCTTTGTTGTTATTATGATGTTCTTCCTAAATTACTGTTTTAATCTCTGCATAATCTTACTTTCGTGGCTATATCTTCCATTTTCCTTTATTTTAATTTGGTTTTCTATAATATCTCTGCATGTGTGCCTTGCGTGAACTTGGTCGTCACTTGGCAGCAAAGATATTCCTACTTCCGTATCTATAATAGCTTGTTCTGCTATCCTTATCCTGTTATTGTCCTTTATATTGTGTTTAAGTCCTTTCTCCAATAGTTTGGTTTCTTCCTCGCTGATGTTTGCAAGGTTTACTAGTCTGGTGGAAAGTCATGACCTTGTGACTTGTCTTTTACTCCATATGGCTCCGTTAGTTTTTCCAGGTTTTTCTGTAATTTTTCGTATACCCGCTTCATTATGTGCTCAGTGTTCGTTTTTATATGTTCGAATAGGTCCATGAGAAAGTCTACCGGTCCTCACTTCATTCTTTACAAAGTCCTTTTCAGCTTTCCTGATATTTTTTCGGCTCGCTTCCGTGTTTGTTTTTATTCTAATTCTTGCAAATTTTGGTGTAACGTTCGATGCTAGACATTGTTTGTTAAACCAAATACTTGATTTAGTTTTATAAATCTTTTTTAACCGTCGTTGATATACTGTCAAAAGTCCAGTCGTCGTAGAGTTATAAGCCTGACAGGCATTAACTATATTGTTTTCTTCTTTTTCTTGTCCGACAGTGGAATTGTTGATATTTGTCCGTCATCCCTTGTCAAGTTTGGTTTGAAGACAAACCTGTTTCGGCGTTGTGCCATCTTCAGTGTCAATTTTCGTTCTGTTCAGTTTATGTCTGTTGTTCCGTATTTATTTCGTCTTTTCGGTCAACCAGGTATTGGTGCATAATCGTAAATGTTAACAAATGTTAAGTGTCCTGAGTATAGGTACCTAAAGTATCGCGTGGTTAGAGTCCAAAACGGTATATTTTATCTCGAATCTGCCTTTGCGGTAAGAACAGGTAGATAGTCAGTAATTTTAGCCCGTTTAGGTATAGCAGGTTTGTTTTGTATGTTGGTATCTGTCATTTTACCTACGTCTTAATTTTGTTTTTTGTACACAAGCCTTAATGGTGCAAATATTGCATCAGAGTTGCTGTTTATTTGTTCGTTTATTATCCTCCCATCAAAGGATTCTTGTTTACATATTTCCATGTTTTCAAGAGCATTTAGGCGCCGTCCTTTTTGTTGTACGTGCAGTACCTTAACGGTTTTCTTTATGTTTGCGGGTAAACATTTTGCGTTTACCAAATGGTTTGCAAAATTAGATTCTGGTATTGTCGTGGGTTTTCCTATCCTTTTGTTGTAGTCCCTTATGTGTTCATGTTTGTCCTATATAGCTATATTGACACTCACAGGTCAGTTTATACACGCCTTGTTTGTTCAATGGGTCTTCTTCATTCGTGCTGCTTTTAAGTATCCTTCCCAGGTTGTTTCCAGTTTTGAACGCCGTGTATATATTATACTTTCTGAAAAAATTTGCAAGTTTATATGTCATTTTTCCTGTATAATAGCTCTCTGTCGCTTCGTTTTTGAACTGCCTACATTTGTCTGAATTTATCCACGAGCTCCTTTTTATATCCGTTGTTTGTTGCTATGTTGTATATTGTGTTTAGTTCCTTTCCGTATGCCTCTCGCGATAGAGGTATTCGTTCAAGTCTGTTTGTTAGTTGTCTTATAGCGGCGTATTTGTGTTCTTGAGGATGTTTTGATGTGTTATGTATTATGGTGTCTGTAGCTGTCGGTTTTCTGTAAATTTCGTAGTCAAGTTTTTTGGCAATTTTGTCTATCTTAATCGTCAGATCCAGGTAATTTATTGTTCCCTTCTTTTCCATTTCCATTGCAAATATAATATATCCATGCTGTTTGTTTAGGTATTCCAGTATCTGCTCTTCATTGTCCTCGGTGATCACGCAGATAATGTCATCCACGTACCTTGGATAGAATTCTACGCCTAACTCGGCTTTCAGTTCTTCCATATACTGTACATCCAGTTCTTGCATAAATAACTCCATGAGGATGGCCGAGGTTGGATTTCCCATTCCAAGTCCATTTGTTTGTCGGTATGTTTTATTATTAAACTTAAAATAATTTTTTTCGCAGTGTAGTTCGAAATGTGTTTGTGATTTTGGTTGTTTTTATATGGTCCTTCGTTTTTTCGAGTAATGTTTTCCGGACCATATCTATTGTTTTTGTTTGTGGAATCGACGGGTATAAGTCCTTAATATCAAATTACACTAGCCTGCTTTGCTGTGTAATTTTCACGTTTGCCAGTTTATGAATGAGTTCCGTCGTGTTTGCTACAATGTGCTCGTTACGAAGTTCCAAATTATCATTGAACAGCATTTTCAGATGTTTGGACAGTCTATAAGCAGGAGCCTACTTATAGTTAATTATGGGTCTCAATGGAGTGTCCGGTTTGTGGATTTTTGGAAGCGCTATCAGTGGCGGTGCTGCCGGATTCATTTGGATTAATAGGTGTGCTGTGTGGGGGGTTATAATATTGCTCGCTTCTTTTATGGCCTTCTTTATCTCTATTTGGTACCTGTCCGTGGGGTCTTTTCTAATTTCTCTGCACTTCATTTCCCTTATTAGTGTTTTAGTTTTTTGTATATATTCCTCTCTCTTCATGAGTACCGTTGTATTGCTTTTGTCCGCCTTTGTTGTTATTATGATGTTCTTCCTAAATTACTGTTTTAATCTCTGCATAATCTTACTTTCGTGGCTATATCTTCCATTTTCCTTTATTTTAATTTGGTTTTCTATAATATCTCTGCATGTGTGCCTTGCGTGAACTTGGTCGTCACTTGGCAGCAAAGATATTCCTACTTCCGTATCTATAATAGCTTGTTCTGCTATCCTTATCCTGTTATTGTCCTTTATATTGTGTTTAAGTCCTTTCTCCAATAGTTTGGTTTCTTCCTCGCTGATGTTTGCAAGGTTTACTAGTCTGGTGGAAAGTCATGACCTTGTGACTTGTCTTTTACTCCATATGGCTCCGTTAGTTTTTCCAGGTTTTTCTGTAATTTTTCGTATACCCGCTTCATTATGTGCTCAGTGTTCGTTTTTATATGTTCGAATAGGTCCATGAGAAAGTCTACCGGTCCTCACTTCATTCTTTACAAAGTCCCTTTCAGCTTTCCTGATATTTTTTCGGCTCGCTTCCGTGTTTGTTTTTATTCTAATTCTTGCAAATTTTGGTGTAACGTTCGATGCTAGACATTGTTTGTTAAACCAAATACTTGATTTAGTTTTATAAATCTTTTTTAACCGTCGTTGATATACTGTCAAAAGTCCAGTCGTCGTAGAGTTATAAGCCTGACAGGCATTAACTATATTGTTTTCTTCTTTTTCTTGTCCGACAGTGGAATTGTTGATATTTGTCCGTCATCCCTTGTCAAGTTTGGTTTGAAGACAAACCTGTTTCGGCGTTGTGCCATCTTCAGTGTCAATTTTCGTTCTGTTCAGTTTATGTCTGTTGTTCCGTATTTATTTCGTCTTTTCGGTCAACCAGGTATTGGTGCATAATCGTAAATGTTAACAAATGTTAAGTGTCCTGAGTATAGGTACCTAAAGTATCGCGTGGTTAGAGTCCAAAACGGTATATTTTATCTCGAATCTGCCTTTGCGGTAAGAACAGGTAGATAGTCAGTAATTTTAGCCCGTTTAGGTATAGCAGGTTTGTTTTGTATGTTGGTATCTGTCATTTTACCTACGTCTTAATTTTGTTTTTTGTACACAAGCCGTAATGGTGCAAATATTGCATCAGAGTTGCTGTTTATTTGTTCGTTTATTATCCTCCCATCAAAGGATTCTTGTTTACATATTTCCATGTTTTCAAGAGCATTTAGGCGCCGTCCTTTTTGTTGTACGTGCAGTACCTTAACGGTTTTCTTTATGTTTGCGGGTAAACATTTTGCGTTTACCAAATAGTTTGCAAAATTAGATTCTGGTATTGTCGTGGGTTTTCCTATCCTTTTGTTGTAGTCCCTTATGTGTTCATGGAATCTTGTTCTTACTTTACGTCCTGTTTGTCCTATATAGCTATATTGACACTCACAGGTCAGTTTATACACGCCTTGTTTGTTCAATGGGTCTTCTTCATTCGTGCTGCTTTTAAGTATCCTTCCCAGGTTGTTTCCAGTTTTGAACGCCGTGTATATATTATACTTTCTGAAAAAATTTGCAAGTTTATATGTCATTTTTCCTGTATAATAGCTCTCTGTCGCTTCGTTTTTGAACTGCCTACATTTGTCTGAATTTATCCACGAGCTCCTTTTTATATCCGTTGTTTGTTGCTATGTTGTATATTGTGTTTAGTTCCTTTCCGTATGCCTCTCGCGATAGAGGTATTCGTTCAAGTCTGTTTGTTAGTTGTCTTATAGCGGCGTATTTGTGTTCTTGAGGATGTTTTGATGTGTTATGTATTATGGTGTCTGTAGCTGTCGGTTTTCTGTAAATTTCGTAGTCAAGTTTTTTGGCAATTTTGTCTATCTTAATCGTCAGATCCAGGTAATTTATTGTTCCCTTCTTTTCCATTTCCATTGCAAATATAATATATCCATGTTGTTTGTTTAGGTATTCCAGTATCTGCTCTTCATTGTCCTCGGTGATCACGCAGATAATGTCATCCACGTACCTTGGATAGAATTCTACGCCTAACTCGGCTTTCAGTTCTTCCATATACTGTACATCCAGTTCTTGCATAAATAACTCCATGAGGATGGCCGAGGTTGGATTTCCCATTCCGAGTCCATTTGTTTGTCGGTATATTTTATTATTAAACTTAAAATAATTTTTTTCGCAGTGTAGTTCGAAATGTGTTTGTGATTTTGGTTGTTTTTATATGGTCCTTCGTTTTTTCGAGTAATGTTTTCCGGACCATATCTATTGTTTTTGTTTGTGGAATCGACGGGTATAAGTCCTTAATATCAAATGACACTAGCCTGCTTTGCTGTGTAATTTTCACGTTTGCCAGTTTATGAATGAGTTCCGTCGTGTTTGCTACAATGTGCTCGTTACGAAGTTCCAAATTATCATTGAACAGCATTTTCAGATGTTTGGACAGTCTATAAGCAGGAGCCTACTTATAGTTAATTATGGGTCTCAATGGAGTGTCCGGTTTGTGGATTTTTGGAAGCGCTATCAGTGGCGGTGCTGCCGGATTCATTTGGATTAATAGGTGTGCTGTGTGGGGGGTTATAATATTGCTCGCTTCTTTTATGGCCTTCTTTATCTCTATTTGGTACCTGTCCGTGGGGTCTTTTCTAATTTCTCTGCACTTCATTTCCCTTATTAGTGTTTTAGTTTTTTGTATATATTCCTCTCTCTTCATGAGTACCGTTGTATTGCTTTTGTCCGCCTTTGTTGTTATTATGATGTTCTTCCTAAATTACTGTTTTAATCTCTGCATAATCTTACTTTCGTGGCTATATCTTCCATTTTCTTTTATTTTAATTTGGTTTTCTATAATATCTCTGCATGTGTGCCTTGCGTGAACTTGGTCGTCACTTGGCAGCAAAGATATTCCTACTTCCGTATCTATAATAGCTTGTTCTGCTATCCTTATCCTGTTATTGTCCTTTATATTGTGTTTAAACCCTTTCTCCAATAGTTTGGTTTCTTCCTCGCTGATGTTTGCAAGGTTTACTAGTCTGGTGGAAAGTCATGACCTTGTGACTTGTCTTTTACTCCATATGGCTCCGTTAGTTTTTCCAGGTTTTTCTGTAATTTTTCGTATACCCGCTTCATTATGTGCTCAGTGTTCGTTTTTATATGTTCGAATAGGTCCATGAGAAAGTCTACCGGTCCTCGCTTCATTCTTTACAAAGTCCCTTTCAGCTTTCCTGATATTTTTTCGGCTCGCTTCCGTGTTTGTTTTTATTCTAATTCTTGCAAATTTTGGTGTAACGTTCGATGCTAGACATTGTTTGTTAAACCAAATACTTGATTTAGTTTTATAAATCTTTTTTAACCGTCGTTGATATACTGTCAAAAGTCCAGTCGTCGTAGAGTTATAAGCCTGACAGGCATTAACTATATTGCTTTCTTCTTTTTGTTGTCCGACAGTGGAATTGTTGATATTTGTCCGTCATCCCTTGTCAAGTTTGGTTTGAAGACAAACCTGTTTCGGCGTTGTGCCATCTTCAGTGTCAATTTTCGTTCTGTTCAGTTTATGTCTGTTGTTCCGTATTTATTTCGTCTTTTCGGTCAACCAGGTATTGGTGCATAATCGTAAATGTTAACAAATGTTAAGTGTCCTGAGTATAGGTACCTAAAGTATCGCGTGGTTAGAGTCCAAAACGGTATATTTTATCTCGAATCTGCCTTTGCGGTAAGAACAGGTAGATAGTCAGTAATTTTAGCCCGTTTAGGTATAGCAGGTTTGTTTTGTATGTTGGTATCTGTCATTTTACCTACGTCTTAATTTTGTTTTTTGTACACAAGCCTTAATGGTGCAAATATTGCATCAGAGTTGCTGTTTATTTGTTCGTTTATTATCCTCCCATCAAAGGATTCTTGTTTACATATTTCCATGTTTTCAAGAGCATTTAGGCGCCGTCCTTTTTGTTGTACGTGCAGTACCTTAACGGTTTTCTTTATGTTTGCGGGTAAACATTTTGCGTTTACCAAATGGTTTGCAAAATTAGATTCTGGTATTGTCGTGGGTTTTCCTATCCTTTTGTTGTAGTCCCTTATGTGTTCATGGAATCTTGTTCTTACTTTACGTCCTGTTTGTCCTATATAGCTATATTGACACTCACAGGTCAGTTTATACACGCCTTGTTTGTTCAATAGGTCTTCTTCATTCGTGCTGCTTTTAAGTATCCTTCCCAGGTTGTTTCCAGTTTTGAACGCCGTGTATATATTATACTTTCTGAAAAAAATTGCAAGTTTATATGTCATTTTTCCTGTATAATAGCTCTCTGTCGCTTCGTTTTTGAACTGCCTACATTTGTCTGAATTTATCCACGAGCTCCTTTTTATATCCGTTGTTTGTTGCTATGTTGTATATTGTGTTTAGTTCCTTTCCGTATGCCTCTCGCGATAGAGGTATTCGTTCAAGTCTGTTTGTTAGTTGTCTTATAGCGGCGTATTTGTGTTCTTGAGGATGTTTTGATGTGTTATGTATTATGGTGTCTGTAGCTGTCGGTTTTCTGTAAATTTCGTAGTCAAGTTTTTTGGCAATTTTGTCTATCTTAATCGTCAGATCCAGGTAATTTATTGTTCCCTTCTTTTCCATTTCCATTCCAAATATAATATATCCATGTTGTTTGTTTAGGTATTCCAGTATCTGCTCTTCATTGTCCTCGGTGATCACGCAGATAATGTCATCCACGTACCTTGGATAGAATTCTACGCCTAACTCGGCTTTCAGTTCTTCCATATACTGTACATCCAGTTCTTGCATAAATAACTCCATGAGGATGGCCGAGGTTGGATTTCCCATTCCGAGTCCATTTGTTTGTCGGTATATTTTATTATTAAACTTAAAATAATTTTTTTCGCAGTGTAGTTCGAAATGTGTTTGTGATTTTGGTTGTTTTTATATGGTCCTTCGTTTTTTCGAGTAATGTTTTCCGGACCATATCTATTGTTTTTGTTTGTGGAATCGACGGGTATAAGTCCTTAATATCAAATGACACTAGCCTGCTTTGCTGTGTAATTTTCACGTTTGCCAGTTTATGAATGAGTTCCGTCGTGTTTGCTACAATGTGCTCGTTACGAAGTTCCAAATTATCATTGAACAGCATTTTCAGATGTTTGGACAGTCTATAAGCAGGAGCCTACTTATAGTTAATTATGGGTCTCAATGGAGTGTCCGGTTTGTGGATTTTTGGAAGCGCTATCAGTGGCGGTGCTGCCGGATTCATTTGGATTAATAGGTGTGCTGTGTGAGGGGTTATAATATTGCTCGCTTCTTTTATGGCCTTCTTTATCTCTATTTGATACCTGTCCGTGGGGTCTTTTCTAATTTCTCTGCACTTCATTTCCCTTATTAGTGTTTTAGTTTTTTGTATATATTCCTCTCTCTTCATGAGTACCGTTGTATTGCTTTTGTCCGCCTTTGTTGTTATTATGATGTTCTTCCTAAATTACTGTTTTAATCTCTGCATAATCTTACTTTCGTGGCTATATCTTCCATTTTCCTTTATTTTAATTTGGTTTTCTATAATATCTCTGCATGTGTGCCTTGCGTGAACTTGGTCCTCACTTGGCAGCAAAGATATTCCTACTTCCGTATCTATAATAGCTTGTTCTGCTATCCTTATCCTGTTATTGTCCTTTATATTGTGTTTAAGTCTTTTCTCCAATAGTTTGGTTTCTTCCTCGCTGATGTTTGCAAGGTTTACTAGTCTGGTGGAAAGTCATGACCTTGTGACTTGTCTTTTACTCCATATGGCTCCGTTAGTTTTTCCAGGTTTTTCTGTAATTTTTCGTATACCCGCTTCATTATGTGCTCAGTGTTCGTTTTTATATGTTCGAATAGGTCCATGAGAAAGTCTACCGGTCCTCACTTCATTCTTTACAAAGTCCCTTTCAGCTTTCCTGATATTTTTTCGGCTCGCTTCCGTGTTTGTTTTTATTCTAATTCTTGCAAATTTTGGTGTAACGTTCGATGCTAGACATTGTTTGTTAAACCAAATACTTGATTTAGTTTTATAAATCTTTTTTAACCGTCGTTGATATACTGTCAAAAGTCCAGTCGTCGTAGAGTTATAAGCCTGACAGGCATTAACTATATTGCTTTCTTCTTTTTGTTGTCCGACAGTGGAATTGTTGATATTTGTCCGTCATCCCTTGTCAAGTTTGGTTTGAAGACAAACCTGTTTCGGCGTTGTGCCATCTTCAGTGTCAATTTTCGTTCTGTTCAGTTTATGTCTGTTGTTCCGTATTTATTTCGTCTTTTCGGTCAACCAGGTATTGGTGCATAATCGTAAATGTTAACAAATGTTAAGTGTCCTGAGTATAGGTACCTAAAGTATCGCGTGGTTAGAGTCCAAAACGGTATATTTTATCTCGAATCTGCCTTTGCGGTAAGAACAGGTAGATAGTCAGTAATTTTAGCCCGTTTAGGTATAGCAGGTTTGTTTTGTATGTTGGTATCTGTCATTTTACCTACGTCTTAATTTTGTTTTTTGTACACAAGCCTTAATGGTGCAAATATTGCATCAGAGTTGCTGTTTATTTGTTCGTTTATTATCCTCCCATCAAAGGATTCTTGTTTACATATTTCCATGTTTTCAAGAGCATTTAGGCGCCGTCCTTTTTGTTGTACGTGCAGTACCTTAACGGTTTTCTTTATGTTTGCGGGTAAACATTTTGCGTTTACCAAATGGTTTGCAAAATTAGATTCTGGTATTGTCGTGGGTTTTCCTATCCTTTTGTTGTAGTCCCTTATGTGTTCATGGAATCTTGTTCTTACTTTACGTCCTGTTTGTCCTATATAGCTATATTGACACTCACAGGTCAGTTTATACACGCCTTGTTTGTTCAATAGGTCTTCTTCATTCGTGCTGCTTTTAAGTATCCTTCCCAGGTTGTTTCCAGTTTTGAACGCCGTGTATATATTATACTTTCTGAAAAAATTTGCAAGTTTATATGTCATTTTTCCTGTATAATAGCTCTCTGTCGCTTCGTTTTTGAACTGCCTACATTTGTCTGAATTTATCCACGAGCTCCTTTTTATATCCGTTGTTTGTTGCTATGTTGTATATTGTGTTTAGTTCCTTTCCGTATGCCTCTCGCGATAGAGGTATTCGTTCAAGTCTGTTTGTTAGTTGTCTTATAGCGGCGTATTTGTGTTCTTGAGGATGTTTTGATGTGTTATGTATTATGGTGTCTGTAGCTGTCGGTTTTCTGTAAATTTCGTAGTCAAGTTTTTTGGCAATTTTGTCTATCTTAATCGTCAGATCCAGGTAATTTATTGTTCCCTTCTTTTCCATTTCCATTGCAAATATAATATATCCATGTTGTTTGTTTAGGTATTCCAGTCAAGTTTTTTGGCAATTTTGTCTATCTTAATCGTCAGATCCAGGTAATTTATTGTTCCCTTCTTTTCCATTTCCATTGCAAATATAATATATCCATGTTGTTTGTTTAGGTATTCCAGTATCTGCTCTTCATTGTCCTCGGTGATCACGCAGATAATGTCATCCACGTACCTTGGATAGAATTCTACGCCTAACTCGGCTTTCAGTTCTTCCATATACTGTACATCCAGTTCTTGCATAAATAACTCCATGAGGATGGCCGAGGTTGGATTTCCCATTCCGAGTCCATTTGTTTGTCGGTATATTTTATTATTAAACTTAAAATAATTTTTTTCGCAGTGTAGTTCGAAATGTGTTTGTGATTTTGGTTGTTTTTATATGGTCCTTCGTTTTTTCGAGTAATGTTTTCCGGACCATATCTATTGTTTTTGTTTGTGGAATCGACGGGTATAAGTCCTTAATATCAAATGACACTAGCCTGCTTTGCTGTGTAATTTTCACGTTTGCCAGTTTATGAATGAGTTCCGTCGTGTTTGCTACAATGTGCTCGTTACGAAGTTCCAAATTATCATTGAACAGCATTTTCAGATGTTTGGACAGTCTATAAGCAGGAGCCTACTTATAGTTAATTATGGGTCTCAATGGAGTGTCCGGTTTGTGGATTTTTGGAAGCGCTATCAGTGGCGGTGCTGCCGGATTCATTTGGATTAATAGGTGTGCTGTGTGAGGGGTTATAATATTGCTCGCTTCTTTTATGGCCTTCTTTATCTCTATTTGATACCTGTCCGTGGGGTCTTTTCTAATTTCTCTGCACTTCATTTCCCTTATTAGTGTTTTAGTTTTTTGTATATATTCCTCTCTCTTCATGAGTACCGTTGTATTGCTTTTGTCCGCCTTTGTTGTTATTATGATGTTCTTCCTAAATTACTGTTTTAATCTCTGCATAATCTTACTTTCGTGGCTATATCTTCCATTTTCCTTTATTTTAATTTGGTTTTCTATAATATCTCTGCATGTGTGCCTTGCGTGAACTTGGTCCTCACTTGGCAGCAAAGATATTCCTACTTCCGTATCTATAATAGCTTGTTCTGCTATCCTTATCCTGTTATTGTCCTTTATATTGTGTTTAAGTCCTTTCTCCAATAGTTTGGTTTCTTCCTCGCTGATGTTTGCAAGGTTTACTAGTCTGGTGGAAAGTCATGACCTTGTGACTTGTCTTTTACTCCATATGGCTCCGTTAGTTTTTCCAGGTTTTTCTGTAATTTTTCGTATACTTGCTTCATTATGTGCTCAGTGTTCGTTTTTATATGTTCGAATAGGTCCATGAGAAAGTCTACCGGTCCTCGTTTGCTCGATCCATCTTAGCGTACAAACTTCTCACTTCATTCTTTACAAAGTCCCTTTCAGCTTTCCTGATATTTTTTTAGCTCGCTTCCGTGTTTGTTTTTATTCTAATTCTTGCAAATTGTTTGTTAAACCAAATACTTGTTATAAGCCTGACAGGCATTAACTATATTGTTTTCTTCTTTTTCTTGTTCCACAGTGGAATTGTTGATATTTGTCCGTCATCCCTTGTCAAGTTTGGTTTGAAGACAAACCTGTTTCGGCGTTGTGCCATCTTCAGTGTCAATTTTCGTTCTGTTCAGTTTATGTCCGTTGTTCCGTATTTATTACGTCTTTTCGGTCAACCAGGTATTGGTGCATAATCGTAAATGTTAACAAATGTTAAGTGTCCTGAGTATAGGTACCTAAAGTATCGCGTGGTTAGAGTCCAAAACGGTATATTTTATCTCGAATCTGCCTTTGCGGTAAGAACAGGTAGATAGTCAGTAATTTTAGCCCGTTTAGGTAAAGCAGGTTTGTTTTGTATGTTGGTATCTGTCATTTTACCTACGTCTTAATTTTGTTTTTTTGTACACAAGCCTTAATGGTGCAAATATTGCATCAGAGTTGCTGTTTATTTGTTCGTTTATTATCCTCCCATCAAAGGATTCTTGTTTACATATTTCCATGTTTTCAAGAGCATTTAGGCGCCGTCCTTTTTGTTGTACGTGCAGTACCTTAACGGTTTTCTTTATGTTTGCGGGTAAACATTTTGCGTTTACCAAATGGTTTGCAAAATTAGA
This sequence comes from Philophylla caesio, assembly GCA_963971545.1. Taxonomy (NCBI): domain Eukaryota; kingdom Metazoa; phylum Arthropoda; class Insecta; order Diptera; family Tephritidae; genus Philophylla; species Philophylla caesio. The sequence goes on from OZ020606.1 coordinate 61,147,504, forward strand.
TTCTGGTATTGTCGTGGGTTTTCTTATCCTTTTGTTGTAGTCCCTTATGTGTTCACGGAATCTTGTTCTTACTTTACGTCCTGTTTGTCCTATATAGCTATATTGACACTCACAGGTCAGTTTATACACGCCTTGTTTGTTCAATGGGTCTTCTTCATTCGTGCTGCTTTTAAGTATCCTTCCCAGGTTGTTTCCAGTTTTGAACGCCGTGTATATATTATACTTTCTGAAAAAATTTGTAAGTTTGTATGTCATTTTTCCTGTATAAGTCATTACTGTTCAAGTTTTTTCGTCTAGCTCTCTGTCGCTTCGTTTTTGAATTGCATACATTTTTCTGAATTTATCCACGAGCTCCTTTTTATATCCGTTGTTTGTTGCTATGTTGTATATTGTGTTTAGTTCCTTTCCGTATGCCTCTCGCGATAGAGGTATTCGTTCAAGTCTGTTTGTTAGTTGTCTTATAGCGGCGTATTTGTGTTCTTGAGGATGATTTGATGTGTTATGTATTATGGTGTCTGTAGCTGTCGGTTTTCTGTAAATTTCGTAGTCAAGTTTTTTGGCAATTTTATCTATCTTAATTTCAGATCCAGGTAATTTATTGTTCCCTTCTTTTCCATTTCCATTGTAAATATAATATATCCATGTTATTTGTTTATGTATTCCAGTATCTGCTCTTCATTGTCCTTGGTGATCACGCAGATAATGTCATCCACGTACCTTGCATAGAATACTATCCACTCTTTTCAGTTGATTAACAAAATTATTAATTTGCAATAAATTAGGACTTAAAAGATTGTCAAGCAGATACGACTCAAAAGAGGCAGTAACACTTATTGGTATTAGGCCAAAATTTGAAAATGAACCGCACCATGTACGTTGAATAAGTTAGAGTCACCTAACACACACAAATGGTTATCGCCTAGCTTATTTAAAACTAAAGATATTGTATTATCTGCATGCGCACAAAAAAAGTCATCATTGCCATTTCTTCTCGTCTGCCACCTCTAAATCAAGAGTTAGTGCTCATACCAGAAACACTCATTTGTTTGCGCCGTTTGTTATTCACCACTTTCTTCCAATCCGCATGAGTGGGTAATAAAGAAGATGATGTATTTTGTCCACTAACCACTACATTTGGCTGTGACGAAACTGAAACCGAAGATGAAGAAGTCGAACCAGTAACAGGACCATTAGTTAAATAATTCGAAGCAGTAGTTTTATCAGCAACAACCACAAGAGATGAAGAAGTCGAAGCAGTAGCATTGTCACCAACAACATCTTGCACACAAGATTATGGGGTGAGAGTCATTACACACTGCGCACTTGTTTTAGCGACTAGAATCGGTAATTGAGCATTATCAGCATTACAAACAGCAGCTATTGGCAGCATTGATGCCAGCGATAGAAGTATTGGAGACAACCCTCTCAGCAACAGGCATCTCAGTTGACACTTGCTTTGAAGTAGAAGACAAAGCAAAACAAGAATCATTGTTTACAGCAAGTGGAGACGGTAATAACAGTTGAGTTCGCGTACCCAACGTTGATGTATTCTCATTCGTAGGCAAACCGGTTTTCTTGTTTCTGTTGTTGTTCCCACCAGTTAGGTTATTCACACTCAAATTATTGTAAGTATAATGCATAGAAGTTATTCGATTTTTTAGAGCATCGAATTCCTTCAACAAGTCTTTCAATTTAGCATCAAAGGCATTTTTAATTAAATCAAAGCTAAGCTTTTGAGTTACAGCGACCGCATCGAGAGCCTTGCACAGTTTCTCCAGCATAAAAACACACTCTTCACATAGATACACTAAGTGGCGATTAGTTTTTATGCAATTTAATTCAAATTCGGAAATTTTAACACAGCAGGCACGATGAAATTTTTTTTTACAAAATCCATTGCATGTGAAGGAAAAGCAGGAAAAATAACCACAGTTCACACTGCGTAAGCTTAGCTGAAAGCGTTTAGCTGCCGGCTTAAGTATTGCGCATGTGGTTGCGGCTTCGACTGCCGCAGAAGCCAAGAAGAAAGAAGTCTGATGAGGAAATGTGGTGATTTCCGAACTAGTATATAACTTCTACCGCTTTGAGTATTGTTGTTTTTTCCTAATAATTCTCCAAATAAACCGATCGGCCTTAAAGCTCAAAAATATTTAAAATAAATAGTTATATGGCCAAACAATAACAAATAAAATATTAACGGATGTACTTGTCGTTGGACACCGCCTTTGGATACACAGTAATCCGTTTATTCTCCTAAAAAAGCACTTCCTGTCTCACAAGTATCATTAGTATGTGGGGCGAGTGATTGTAGGTCTTCGTCTTTCGTCTGGTTAACTCGTTGTAGCTTGTTGGTGTTGTAATTTCTTGAAGAAGGAATTCTTCCACATTTGCTGCTTGTTGGTCTTCTCTGAAAGGGTTATAGTACAGTTGAGATTGCTGAAGGTTGTTCCTTGGCAGGGGTTGATTGTTGTGTTGTGTTAGTCGTACGTGTTGACGAGAGTCGTCAACTTCCATCGGTTCTTGGCGTGGTTGGTGGTTATATTGCACTTGGATATTTGGATTATATCTCCTTCTATCATCATATTTCTGTTGTGGAGGATTCTGTTTTTGGTTGTATCTTTGTGGCGTAATTTGTGCGTCGAACAGCATGTTTGTACTGTCGTGGTAAATCGTGCTTGCGAGTGCATATGCTGTTTTAAGGTCTTTTGGGTGATGACTGTAAAATGTGCTGCTTGTATACTTGCTGTTGAGTCCTGTGATGAAAGTACGGATTGCTTCTTGGTTTGCATATTCTAACTTGAATGCAGGGCCTTGTTCTCCTGACATCTTTGAGAGTGCGGGATTCAGTGCTTTGCTGATTTCGCTGTGAAATTCTGATAGTGTGCGTCTCCCTTGTGTAATCTTCTTTATTTCTTCGAGAAGTACATACAGCGGTTGTTGATCGGCATATGTGTAGTCAAATCGAATAGAAATTGAGCTTTATGTATTGTGGTTGATTAGGATGTTTGTTGCCTCCACAACAATTTCCGAGTGTATAATTGTAAAAGCTGTATAGTAGTTCGGGTGGCTAGAGCATTATTTTATATTTTCCATACGTGTCCATGCCCTTTTCCTCCAGGACCTGTACTGGTTTTAATCTCCACTGAAGGATGGTATGGCTTGAAATGTTTTTAAATTTATAAAGTCTCCCTTTGTGATGTTTGGTGTAAATTCTACATGTTGATCTGCAGTAGTGACTGTCTGGGAGGGTTGTTGTGCTTCCAGTGTATTTACTTTTAATTGTGTATTTTTTAGAGCCTGTGTGAGTAGTTCTACCTGTGCTCGTAGAGTTGCGATGTCCTGAGCCATTGTATCGTCTAGTGGTATTGGGCGCAGAGAATTGAAAATTTGGTGACGATTATCGCGTGAGTCCAGGATGAAGGATTCTCTTTGAAGCCAGGAATCTCTTATTTCTCGGTTTAGCCTGCCTGCTATTTCAAGTTTTGCCGTTTACGCGACTGGATAAACTTGTTTTATCTTATTTTTCAAAAATTGGTTTTATGCTATTCTTCAAAGCAGTGGAATTTTTATTTTATTATCCTGTAGTTCGAAGATATTTGGCTGCAGTCAAGAGTTAGACCGGCTTGAGCCCCCAGCTAATATCGTTTATACGATATGAATTAAAAAAGTATTATTTACTGTTACACCGAAATGCGTGCGCTTTATTGATGTTCTTCAAACTGATTTACATTTTGAATTCTTAGTTATATTTATACTATTGAGATTGGTAGTTATTCCTTTGCCAGTTGTTTGCTGTTTAAGAGTATAGTTACTATTTGGGTTGGTTATTGTTTGGTGTAGTGATAGTGAATATTTTGTTGTTTACATATATGTAGGTCAGTTGTTTGTTGTTTATGAACAAACTGTCGCAGGTTCCAGTGGTCTCGTGGACAGTCCGTTTAAATGAAAAAAAGAAGGAACTCGTGTTAGACGAATTGTCAAATATGTATATGAATTGCTTTATTAACAAATTACATATATGTACATATGTATATCGCAATAGAAAATCTTAACGTATAAAACAATATAACTTACACTTGTATAGGGATTTCCTTGTGTTGGCTGGCGGTCGCTGGTGATCAAAATTGGTGTTAGCTGCTGGACGGTCCAAAAAGAAGAGATCGCGCACAAAATTCTACTTTGTCGCCGGACCGGCCGTTTTGCCTTAGCAAAATAGTCGGCTCGGCGAACAAAAGGATATCCCGTTAAATCGGGTGATAAATTGTAGCCAATGACTAGCAAGTCCGAATACCAGTATTTTTCATGTTCAGGCTACTACCCAGCAGTAAACCAGACTGGGAAAAGGTTGAAAATTACCCGGCAGTAAACGGATTCAGGCTACTCGCCTGAACATGCCGGGCCCCTTGCCATGGGCAACATAAAAAAAGAAAAAACAGTAGGCCGCGCCAGCCAACACAGAGACGAACAGGTACATAAATCACAACACGTTGTATGCTTTATTGCTGGTGGGCTCCAGAAACCACCAGGCCGAATATGGTCGCTTGTACCAGCAGCCCTCCTACCGAAGTTGGGGGTGTGGCGTTGACCATCAGATGTGGGTACACGTCCACGCCTAATGTGAGTCGAGTGGGAGATGACGCGTAAAACTTAGGGTCGGCCATCCGCATAAATTGAAAGGGCGTGGCGATTTTAGGGTCGACATTCGTTCGTGGACTTATCCGCATATGCCTGTTGATTACGATCGCCTGAGCCGTCACTCTCTCCGACACTCCATGCTTTCCCCTTAGGATGAGAACGCAAGATCGGTGACGCCCTACCGCAGTTGTCTCTAGCTGGAGCTCGCTAGCGAGGTCGGCATCTATCATGCTACTTGTCGCGCACTGGTCAATTAGAGCGCGGACCAGATGAAGACGACCGCCGGACTCTATCTTGACTATCGCGGTTGGCGCTATTGGCTCGAATGCTCGCATTAAAGGCACGGCCGCGTTAACCGCTACTCTGCCCGTTCGGAAGCCCGCTGGGTTGATTCGTCTTAAAGCCCGCGAGCGCACATTTTCCAACTCATTCTCCCGACCATATGGAGTCTCCAGTCTCCGGTTTTGTTGGCGAGCATCGCGTGAAGACGGTCGGAACGGACGAGATTCCGAGCCGCCTTGTCGCCTTTGGTTGCGGTGTTGAGATGGTCGAAACGGACGTGGTTCCGAGCCACCCTGTCTCCAATTCTCGTATTGAGGGCGTGGTCGGAACGGACGCGGTTCCGAGCCACGCTCTCGCCTCTCGTGTTGCAGGAGCGGTCGGAACGGACGAGGTTCCGAGCCGCCAGCAGCAAAGGCGCGTTCTCTTGCAAGGGAGGTGGACGGTTGGAACGGACGAGGTTCCAAGCCGCTCACCCGCTCTGTGGTTCCTGCGGTTCGATGACGCCGTGGTTTCGATTACGGCCATCTCCTCTTCGGCAAGTTCTGCCTCTTCCACCTGCTGGGCCCAAGACTTATACGTTTCCGTCGGATGAATGGACAGCACGTCGTCAGAGCTGTCGTCTTCGGGTCTCGTACGTTCGCGCTCCATCTCGGAGCTAGGTTTCGCCCAGTCGCTTTCGCCTGCGATATGCAACGACGTGTGGTGCTTCTCGCGGCACCTGTGGCAGCGGTCTTTACTCCCGCAGATTTCAAATCGATGGAACGGCGAAAGGCAATTTGGGCAGTACCGGTGGATCAGGATCACCCGGAGCCTATCCTCGGCTGTCTTTCCGCGGTAGTCGGGGCATAGCCTGATGCCGTGGTTGCCTCCGCATAGGCGGCAGGCGATGGAAAAGGCCTCAGCGCTCTTCTCTGACTTCATACGTCGAGCGGTATATCGAGTCATTTTTCCTGTAATGACGAAAGGAACATATTTTAGAGAAAAAAAAACATTTTAATTTACCGCTTATATCATGGTTTGGTTGGGTGGCGAGCGTGGCGTAAAACAAATGGACGTGCTTAGGAAGTAATGGTCCTCTCCGATGGAAGCAGGACCAATTTGACGATAGGCCGAGTTACGAGTCCCTTCTCGGTGCGGATCTCTGCCACTCTGACTCGGTTGTCGGTGCCGTGGTGAACGTTGACGACTCGTCCTAGTCGCCACTCGTTTGGAGGAAGGTTGTCCTCTCGAATAACAACCAAGTCGTCCGCCTGCAAGTCTGGTTGCTGTCGCTTCCACTTCGTCCGCTTTTGAAGCTCGTTCAAGTACTCGTTCTTCCACCGTTGACAAAACGAGTGATGCAGCGCCTTCATCTTATGCCATCGGTTGACTACAGAGGCTGGATTCTCCGTGATCTCAATCTCAGGCGGTACTAGGATGGGACTGCCGACGAGGAAATGTCCTGGAGTCAATGGTTCCAAGCTAGTGGCGTCAGTGGAAGCTGCATTAAGCGGTCTTGAATTGAGACACGCTTCAATCCTACATAGTAATGTGGAAAACTCTTCGAACGTATATTTGCAATTAGATGCAATTTTTCGGAAATGAGACTTGAAACTCTTTACACCGGCTTCCCATAAGCCACCCATATGCGGAGCAGATGCTGGGATGAAATGCCAAGAAAGCTGCTGATGAAAGTATTTGGACGTTACCTCAGACTTCGAATGAGCAAGAAACGCTTTAAATTCTGTTTTCAAAGCTCTAGATCCTCCGACGAAATTAGTTCCATTGTCGGAGTATATATTTTTTGGGCACCCCCTACGTGATACGAACCTTGAAAAGGCTGCCAAGAAGGTGGGAGTGCTCAAGTCGTTTGCGGCTTCCAAGTGGATAGCCTTTGTTGCGAAGCAAACGAACAGGCATACGTAACCCTTCGTGATTACGCCGCCTCGCCCTCTATAACTTTTGATCTCGAATGGACCAGCGAAATCAACGCCCGTATTAGTAAAAGGGCGCGTGAAGGTAGTACGTTCTGATGGGAGGGCCGCCATGATTTGACTTTGCGCCCGCTTCCTATAGATTGTACAAACCTTGCAGTTATGTATGATCGATTTGATCATTACTTTGACCCGAGGGATCCAATATTGCGCTCGAAGAAGCCGCAACATTAACTGGTTTTCCCCATGTAAGGAGATCTCGTGAGTAAATTGAGTTACCAGTCGCGAAAAATGAGAATTGTAGGGGAGAATTATAGGATGACGTTCGCTATAATTTAAGTCTTTCGACGCCCCAAGTCGTCCCCCCGCTCGAAGTACATTATTTGAATCTATGAACGGATTAAGTTGGAGGATTTCACTCTTGGAACTTATTCTCTGTCCCTTCTTTAAGTCAGAACACTCACTCGGAAAATGTTCTTCTTGACAGAGTGCTATCATTCGTTGAGTGGTGGCTTTGATTTCCTCAGAGGAAATCGCGGTAGACGGAGCGGTAAATTTAGCTTTCCGAATAGGGTGCGTACTTTGAAGAAATCGCAAGACATACGACAGCACTCGCAAAGCTCTCGGAAGTGAAGAGAATCTTTGAAGAATGTCGTACATCTCTACAACTTTTGTCGCGTGCGACAGCACCCGCTTCTCTTCTTGGTCGGTCTGGAACACCGAGTCCTGAGAAGGCCATTCCGTTCTACCTTCTTGGAGCCAAGAAGGGCCCTGCCACCACAACGAGTTTCCAACCAAGTCGGGAGCTTCGACTCCTCGGCTGCCTAGGTCGGCTGGGTTCGAGGACGAATCCACATGGTACCAACTCCGTTGGCCAACCTTCTCTACAATTTTGGTTACCCTGTGCGCAACAAAGGTCGACCAAGAACACGGTGGCTTCCGTAGCCAAGCCAGAACGATGGTGGAATCAGTCCATAAGAAAATCTGTAAGGATCGAAGATCCAAGTTAGGAATCACTGATTCCACCATTTCTGCCAGAAGTACCGCGCCACACAACTCCAAACGAGGCAGTGAGATTGTTTTTACAGGTGCAACTCTCGTTTTCGCTAGTAGGAGATTGACCGCAACTCTGTCTCTCCCTTCGACGCGCAGGTAGATAGCCGCCGCATACGCCTTCTCCGATGCATCACAGAAACCATGAAGCTCCATCTTTTCCGTCGGTGAAAATTGTACCCATCGTGGAATTTGGATTTCTCCTATTGCCGAGTACTCCATGGCAAACTTTGACCAGCGCTCAAGTGTTGTTGAAGATACCGGCGCATCCCAATCCGTTCCTTCCAACCAGATGTTCTGCATTAACATCTTCGCCACTATGATGATCGGTGCGAGCCACCCTAGTGGATCGAACAATTTAGCGATGGCTGACAAAATCTTGCGTTTTGTCACTATTTGAAATTGATCTAACTCTTTCGCAGCGAAGTAGAATTGATCCGAACGCGCATTCCATCGTATGCCGAGAGCCTTCACGCTGCTCGTGTCTTCGAAGTCCAAGAAGTCTTGGCTGAGCAAATGAGAAACTGGAATATCGCGCAAGACTTCTTTACTATTGGCAGTCCACTTACGAAGTGGGAAACCTGCCGAACTTAAGGCCTCGGTGATTTGATCCCGGGCCTTAATGGTGGACTCTAAGTCGTGTCCACCTGCGAGCACGTCGTCGACGTACATGTGTTGCTTGAGGACTATCGAAGCGATCGGAAGCGATTCGTGAACGTCGTCGGCTAGTTGCAGAAGCGTCCTTATTGCGAGATAAGGAGCGCAGTTCACCCCGAAAGTGACAGTATTCAATTGAAATTGACGAACTGGTTCACTTGTAGAATCGCGAAAGAGTATTCTCTGAAATTTCCTCTGTTGAGGCTGAACTAGGATCTGACGATACATTTTCTCTATGTCACTACTGAAGACGAATTTGAATAACCTCCAGCGGAGGATCAGTATCGTCAGATCGCTTTGTAAAATTGGTCCAGGCAGTAGCACATCATTGAGGCTTACTCCATTGTCCGACGGACAGGACGCATTAAACACCACCCGAACCTTCGTAGAAGTACTTTCGGGTTTGGTAACCGCATGATGGGGCAGGTAATAGTTACCGGACCGGCCCTCATCCGGGAAACTGGACACCTCAGTCATGTGATCCAGTTGTTGATACTCCTTGAGTACCCTAGTATATTCCTCTCGTAAAGAGGGATTTTTTGCCAGACGACCTTCGCTGCGATAGAACTGTGAGAAAGCTATCTTTCGCGAGCACCCTAGAGAAACCTCTGTCGGAAAATTCCGACGAAATGGTAATGAAACTATAAATTTCCCCGATTCGTCTCGCTCGGTAGTGTCTCTAAAAACCTCCTCGCAGTAATCCTCCTCTGGTGTACGAGCTCTGCTACGGGGCAGGTCCTCTAGTTCCCAAAAGGCAGCAAGCTGTCTATCCAGCGTCACCTCATTGTAGAATGAGACGCATGATGTTGTCGGCTTGGGTGAAGTCGTCCTTCCCGTCAGAATCCATCCGAAGACTGTCTCCTGAGCCAGCAGCGAGCCAAGAACGTCCTTCCGTAGACCGCCGAGCATTATTTGCGGATAAACGTCGCCCCCTAAAACCAGATCGACTTGTTCGTTCGCGTAGAACCGTTTATCCGCCAAAATCAGCCCCGGGAACGAATGCTGCAAAGCAGGATCGATATCGCAGGTCGGCAGATTTCCCGTCAGTTGAGGCAGCACTAGCGCCGTCGTCTGAATCACCACCAAAGGATCGACCGGGGATCCCAAGGTTATGGAACACGCCTGGCTGGTTTGCGCCGAAAGCGTGTTGTTGATTCCAGACACCCGTGCATTCACTTTCCTCGTTGGCAGCTTAATCCGACGTCGAAGTCGTTCCGTCATGAACGAACACTCAGATCCCGAATCTATGAGCGCTCTGGCCGAAAAAATAGACCCACGATGTCTAATGTTGACTTGAGCTGTTCCCAGTAGAACCCCTTTGTTCGTGTTCGTAAAACACGACTGTACTTGGGTGGGAGGCTCAGTATTACCACTGGAGGAACTGGTACCAGAAGTGGTCCGGTTGGAACTAGTTCCGGACCCACTTGCAGAAGAATTTGAGAAACCGCTTTTTCTCGAAGTAGTTTGCTGAACTGGGTTCAAATGCAACAGTGAGTGATGCCTGGAGTGGCATACTGAGCAATTGAACGCGCTGGTGCACTTCGCGACCCCATGTCCGGAAGACAGGCAGTTCAGGCAGAGTTGACTCCTTCTAGCAAAGTTGCTTCTTTCTGAAGGAGCCATTTTTTGAAATCGTGGGCACGATCGTATGCTGTGTGCATCGCAATTGCACAGCTTGCATTGATTCCTTGCCACACTCGCTTGATAAGTTTGTAGTTTTCGACTTGAATTGTCGAAACTGGCCTTAGAAGGCTGCGGTCTCTGTAACCGGGAAGTACTAGGCCCTCTAATGTCAAAGACAGTTTCTAAAGTCTGGAATCGACTTGTTAGAAATCTGTCCATATCTTCCCACTTAGGAATCTCCGTCTTTTCCTGGACCGAATGTTCCCACATTGAGAGGGTGACCTCAGGTAGCTTCGTTGAGCAAAGGTATGTAATGATCGCATCCCAATTCGTTATGTCAATTTTATGAATCTGGAGTGCCGATATGCAGTTATTTATTTCGCGTTGAAGATCTTTAATTGCACTTCCAGATTCAGTTCCTACCGGGGATAGGTTGAAGAGAATCTTCAATTGACTATTAACGAGAATTCTTTTATTCTCGTAGCGATCAGTAAGGTTTTTCCATGCCGTTGAAAACCCTTCATTTGTAAGTGGGCACTTACGAACTATTTCCTTTGCTTCCCCCTGAGTCTTTTGGTTTAAGTGGAAAAGTTTTTCCACTGGGGTGAGCCGCTTATTCAAAATGTAAATCGCCGTGAACATGTCACGAAACGTTGGCCATGACAGGTAATCTCCCTTAAAAACTTCCGTGTCGCACGGTGGGAGACGGATATGGTGCTCCAAGTCGGAAGACTCCGCAGCCATTTCCTTTTCGGCTTTATTTAGCTTGGAAGTGAGATCACCAATCACTTCCATGCATTTGAGATAAGCCGCGTAGGCTTGTTTGTGCTTCTTCTTGGCGGCACTGGCCTCTTTTGAAGAGCTCGCGGCATCTGTACCTAAAAATTCTAAATAAGCGCGTTTTACTCTACCCCAAGATTCCTTAACCTCTTCCCTTTGGATATCCAGCACCGTTTGATTTTGATCAGTTGACGCAAAATCTCTAAAATCGGCTTCGAATTCAATAAGTGAATCCGCTAATTGAATAAAAGTGGCCATTATAGTTGGATTATTCGAGGTTGGATAAAATTCGAAAAATGCACGTAATGCCGAAAACTGTAATTAAATAATCGAAGTCACTAAAAAATGTGAAGTTTTTCGAAAATCACAGAGCCGATTGAATTTAAAAAAAATTTAAGACGACGAAAGAAGCGAAAAACCCAGCAACAAACCCGCAAAATAAATAAAATTTACGAAAATAATTGTTTCCTTTAAGAGGTTGAGTACTCTCAGTTGACTCTGAAAGATTCTTAAAATCTGATATCTGAAATCTGATCGTTCGTTTATGAACGTAAATTGTAACACAAAATCAAAATAAATCTTAAAAAAGTTTTCTTCTGTAAAAAATATAAATGTTTATATATTTTCAAATATTTTGGTTATAAATTTACAATATATATAGCTTGAATTTGTTTTATATTATTTGGTGTGTGACGTGATTCTTAAATTTCGTATACTTAATCACTTGTTATAATCTTGTTCACTGATCTTGACAATTTACAATTTTATACAAAATTCTTAAAAAACTTTATCAATTCAGACTAGAAACAATAGAATAAATTAATTTACAATTGAATTTCACTTATAAATGTTATCACAATAATTTTAAACTTAATTTTCTTGCGATCCTGTAGCGAGGATATATTGCGTCAATATCTCGCAGCTGGATATTGTTCGTATGGCCACCACGTAAGCTCGCCACCCAACTCTGTATCGATACTTTTAAATCCTTGTTCTCTATTTCGATATTTTGTTTGCTTATTTATTTCTGTTTCTTTTTTATTTACCACTTCTCTGTAAATTTGTTTTAATTTAGCGATCGGAAATCGCTCTTTTCACACTTAATTGAAATTTGACCACGAAATTGCAGGCAGTGACTTTGTGTGATATTCTAATCTTGGTGCAGCACTGGTTATAAATTAGATTTATAAGCTGCCACAACACTAGTTAATTAATTAGTTAATTCTGCGATTTCTTTTATCAAAATTATTTGTTACTGCCACAAAGTCACTCGTTCACTGCACAATTTTATGTATGTTGCGAATATTTCAATATTCGGTCAAAATTTTAAGCAATACTATGCAAAGCGATCGTAAATCGCTATTACTGCTTTTCACTCGAATTCGTTAAGAGTAAAAACGCGGTAATTCGGTTTAGTGATTTTGTGTATCGTAGCGAAAAGAAAAGTATGTGTGTACTAACATACATAAATGCAGGTTGCAGCGCCTTATTATGCGATGTCGTACTGAATTTTGCCACTTAATCACAACGTTTTGATTTTAAAAAGGTTGCAAATCTGAATTTTGAAATTGGCGCACTAGAAATTTGACCGCTAAGAAAAACTGCAACTGCACTTTATATTTAATGAGGATGGCTTGGGCCGAAAGAAAATTGTATGAAAAATTCTTTATTGTTGCCACACAAAATCACTCGCGCACTTTGATTATTCACCGATCATATTAATTTAAACCAAACCACGTACCTTTTGTATTGAAGATTTGTTGATGGATGTATGTATGTATGTGTAAGCCTTGTGGTGATGTGGTTTGCTGACTTTCTCCAATTTCCGAAAAAAAAGCGTTGGATCTGTCCTTAGGTGTTGGTGGTAAAATCTGCGGCGAGAATAAATATGATGAGACCTTTGATGTGAAATCGTTGGTTCCAATTCCAACGGCGACGAAGGACCATGAACAAACTGTCGCAGGTTCCAGTGGTCTCGTGGACAGTCCGTTTAAATGAAAAAAAGAAGGAACTCGTGTTAGACGAATTGTCAAATATGTATATGAATTGCTTTATTAACAAATTACATATATGTACATATGTATATCGCAATAGAAAATCTTAACGTATAAAACAATATAACTTACACTTGTATAGGGATTTCCTTGTGTTGGCTGGCGGTCGCTGGTGATCAAAATTGGTGTTAGCTGCTGGACGGTCCAAAAAGAAGAGATCGCGCACAAAATTCTACTTTGTCGCCGGACCGGCCGTTTTGCCTTAGCAAAATAGTCGGCTCGGCGAACAAAAGGATATCCCGTTAAATCGGGTGATAAATTGTAGCCAATGACTAGCAAGTCCGAATACCAGTATTTTTCATGTTCAGGCTACTACCCAGCAGTAAACCAGACTGGGAAAAGGTTGAAAATTACCCGGCAGTAAACGGATTCAGGCTACTCGCCTGAACAGTTTACATGTTGAGAATGCATTTCGTGATAATGCATGTTTATCTGTTGTTTACGTGTAGGTTAGTTGTTTTTTGTTGATAATGCAGTTCTTGATAATGCATGTTTGGTTGTTATTGATGGTGTTAGTGGAAACGTTGTTTACGTGCCTTGTGATGACGTCATTAACTCACGAAAGTTTTTAAACCACGCCAACCCGACATTGATTTGCGTGCGCGTACTTTACAGAGTTGCATGGCTCTCAAATTCGTTTGAAAACAATTCAAGGTGGAAGTTTTCAGCGTTGCTTTAATTTATTTATATGGTATAAAAATTTGCTTTACCTTTTTATTTAAACATAACATATAACGTTGACTTATATGCAACGTTTCAGCACAGCGACTTGTTACCAAGTTTGGCAATTGATTTGTTTCCTGTTTTATATTATATAGAAGCAATAATAATCATAAAAACCATAATCCCAAGTTTCATTAAAACTTTTTTGATAATTTTTTGCTAATCCATACAAAAAAATCTGTATTCGTTAAATTGAAGACAATACGCATCACCCTGCACGGTGGGATAAACTTCAAATCGAAATGTCACACAAAATGCAAATTGGAAGTTGAGTTTGGTTTTGGCGCAGGCCGTTCAATTTTGGTTGCTCGCACACAAGTTGAATGAGCATGAGAAACTTTTCAGAGAAAATTGGCGGAGTTCGTTTATATTAGGTTTGGCTGTGACAGCCCTAACTACTTACTACAGCCATATCATTCTGTTCAGTCAGTAATTTACATAAAAGTGTACATATGTGTTCAACGGTTGTGAAATGAATACAATTAACAACATTTTTGGGTAGAAAGCGTGATAGAAAAGTGCAATACACTTAAATAATTTAACAAATATGCACGTTTGAGTGCTATTTTTTAGAAAGAAGAAATAATTTTTCCTCCATACCCGTAAAGCACGAGACTTAACATTCTAAAGTCTAACCGGTTTTATCATGCAGAACCAATCATTTTAATGTTTTCTTTTGCAAAATTAATGTTTATTGATTTTGAAGTGAAAAAACCCATTTGTCTCAATAATGTAATTCTGGAGAATAGTGGCTTTTGCTAAAAATGACCCAAAATGATGGGTTTTTTTCCGAAAGCGGAATTTTGCAATGGTTTTTTTATTATAATATATATAATTTTAGCGCTTACACTATATATCTCAGTGTTTGGCCGAGCTTCTCCTACCATTTGTGGTGTGCGTCTATATATCATATCACAAATTTTGTGCCGACTCCGAACGGCAGATTTTATGAGTAGATTTTTCATGGCAGAAATACCCTCTGAGGTTTGCCATTGCCTGCCGCTGTCCCGCGGGGTGACCGCTATTAGAAAAAACTTTTTCTATTTTAAAGATTTTGCTTGCCCTGACTGAGATTCGAACCTCGAACTCACCGGCATATCAAGTTATAGCACGCACCGCTACCAACTCGACCACGGCGTAAATATGTACATATACTTAAATATTGCGCAATTCAGCGAAGTGAGAGACGGCTTTAAGCACGATATTATTTATAATTAACAATAATTACCAAGAACGATAGAAACAAGATTGCGCCTTCCCAATAAAAAATGATGTGAAGAAAAATGCGTGCAACTCTACGAACGTGAATTAACTGAAATTCAGAAGAAATTTCAACAAATATGTGAGGTTATGTTCTTCAAGGATTTGTAAATTTTTAAGTTTTTAAAAATTTCGACACTTTATACAACATATTTAAATAACTTCATTTATGCTCTGTCTTTAATTGGAGACTTTAAGAAAACAATGCAGAGTAACTTTGGGAAAAACAAGCAGCTTAACGGGTTTGTGACGTAGCATACGCAGATGATTATGTCAAATTTACTGAGAGGGAATAGCGGTTTACGGAAGGCGCCACCTCTGTATTTTCTGTATCGTGAACTATAACCGCATAATTCATGTAAAAACAGTGCAAAAATAGATTGTCGGATTGCAGGTAACCACTTAATACATACTATATCGACTCCAGAATGTCCTCGAATAACTTTAAGTCTGGTCCCCAATGCCATACTCAGAGCTGTGTTCTCTAAAAATTCCAAACTCCAAACCCCAAGAAGGAGTTCTGCGCAAAAATACTCTTGATGGCCTAGCCGGAGCTTATCCGACCAGGCGAAGGCTGCTCTCTCGT
The DNA here is from genome assembly GCA_963971545.1 of Philophylla caesio. Classification (NCBI taxonomy): domain Eukaryota; kingdom Metazoa; phylum Arthropoda; class Insecta; order Diptera; family Tephritidae; genus Philophylla; species Philophylla caesio. Next base: position 61,163,070 of record OZ020606.1, read on the forward strand.
AAAGGAGTTCTGCGCAAAAATACTGTAGCTGGCGTAGACGGAGCTTGAATTATGAAACAAATATAATGATATTATGAATTATTAATTTTACAATTTTTATTGAGCTCAAGGCCAGTTTATGGAAGATTTTTGTGAAAAAACCACAACAGTTTTTTAATGGTAGAAATTATAGTACTATTTCGGAAATCACCACATTTCCTCATCAGATTCCTTTTTATTAAATTAATTAAATTTATTTTTCGTAACCACTTCTCCCAGGCTTTGAACCCGGGAGCTCGGAGTTGCAGAGCCAATACGCTACATATTGTGCCACGCTAGCCGAGTTGGCTGTTGTGTTTATTTCATCTTCCTTAAACAAACCAACTACAAACAAGAGCAACTGATCTGCCGCTATTGAACTTGTTTGTGTGGTTGTTGTTTGTATTTTGTTTGCAAATTCTGTATTCAAGTTATTTACTTTATATTAGAATGTGTTTAAGGCGTGCTCATCCTTGCATATAAATGTTTGTTTATTATTCTGTTGGCCTAGTAAATGTTAATTTATAATTTTATTGAGCTCAAGGCCAGTTTATGGAAGATTTAGTGAAAAAATAATAGCTTGTTCTGCTATCCTTATCCTGTTATTGTCCTTTATATTGTGTTTAAGTCCTTTCTCCAATAGTTTGGTTTCTTCCTCGCTGATGGATATTGTAGTGACCTACATTAAATACACAACAAAGACAATCGCTGACTGTGCATTACAGCAGTGTAAACAAATACATAGCATACGACAGCAGAATTTTTCAGTGACACATAATGAATAGCTAATTGCATGCACTCTTTTAATTGGTTACGATATTATTGGAAAGCGGAAAACTAAAATCATTGGAAAAAGAGGTGGAGCTATGGAAATGACTTTCAGTTACATTTTAGTATAAATAGACTTAAGTTTGGTAAAATAAATCAGAATTAGATTAAACAGATCTATCGCTGTTTTGTTTTCTTTCTCAACTTTCTGGCAACTTGTTAGCTGCCTACTGACTGGCAGATTTCTTCCTGCCTTATAAAGAGGAGTATATACATAAACACCATAGGGCCACCACATGGCGATCCTGCCAAACTACTAGGAACATTTACTGCCAAACTACTAAAGGACCAAGACATTTTTCTTTCGCCATTTGGATTTTAAAACAAATTTCAACCTTAACATTTTCAAAACCCAATTTTCAATGAATGATCCAGATCAAACAACCAGCAAAGCTGAGTTTGATAAAATATTCGAGAAATATTTAAATCTGATAAAGGAACCTTACCGCCCAGAAGGGCAAATAGTAAATATAATAAATGAGGTAACAGGTGAAGACGATCATAAACAAACAATGATAGAATTGCTATTACTTATAATAACAACAATATTATATAATAATAATATAATTTTGGCGCGTACACTATATAACTCAGTGTTTGGCCGAGCTTCTCCTACCATTTGTGGTGTGCGTCTTTATATTATACCACAAATGGAGGGACCTACAGTTTTGTGCCGACTCCGAATGGCAGATGTATTTTAATGAGAAGCTTTTTTCATGGCAGAAATACCCTCGGAGGTTTGCCATTGCCCGCCGAGGGGTGACCGCTATTAGAAAAAACTTTTTCTATGATTAAGATTTTGCTTGCCCTGACTGAGTTTCGAACCTCGAACTCACCGGCATATCAAGTTATAGCACGCACCGCTACCAACAGCGGCCACAATATTAGTTGCAGATTTTGTCATTAAACTACACTCAATATATAGAAATAAGCTAAAAAAGAATATAATAAGAGAACCTACAATATCAAACAAGACCAAGTGTAAAAAAATAATGGAACATTGGTCAAAAATTGTCGAAAAGATAGAGGTAGAAAAAGAAAATTTTAATAAATCCTACAAATGTTTAAATAAAACAATAAAGGTCAAAGAATAAACACTAAATAAGCATTTAAAAACATTAATTACATCACTAGAGAACATTAGAATTATACTAAATGTTCACATAACTAGGTTAACCAAAAAACATAAAGAAATTGGACTAGGAGTATTTTGGTCACATAGGGACAAATTACTTAAAATATTAGCAAATTACAATTTAGATATAAACATACCACATACAATCAATACACAAATAATAATCCCAACTGAAAATTTTAACATTGAGTCCAGCCAACAAATAATTACAATGTCTGAGTTTAGTTTACAAACAGCTATGAAATCTATTCCGAGCTTTTCCGGAAATCACAAAGATTTGGAATCATTTCTAAAAATTATTGAAATAATCTATAACAGCCTAACCGAAACAGGCAAAACAGCACTAATAGATTTTGTGGTTTACGTAAAACTGAGTCAAACGGTGAGGACAAACGTAACTGCAATACAAATACCACAAACATTAGAGCAACTAAAAAATTCACTGACAAATAAATACAAATGCACAACAACTATACCCCACATACAAAACCAACTCGCCAATCTCACCCAAAGAAATCTAAGCGTAGCAAATTTCAAAAATAAAATATTACAGTTAATATCAGAACTAAATGTATTGCAAATAGGACAGCTAGGAACAAATTCAACAACTGAACAAAAATCATTGATCACTCAACTCAATGAACAAAACAGTCTGACAATATTTAAAAACGGACTAAATGACCATATTAAACAAACAGTATTTGCTGCACTTCTAAATCTTTTGACACTGCTGTTGAACTTGCTCTAGAAATAGAACAAGGAAATCAACACAATAGTAGAAATGTTATGTTCATCAGAGACAATAATAGAAACAACGATAACGCCAATTATCGCAACAACCCACACAAACAATATACGAATAATAATGACAACAGGTACAACAATTATAATAACAATAATTATAATAATACCAGAACATTTAATAAGAATACAAGAAACAGTCCTAACCAGAGACAAAGTAATAAGTACCAAAATTATAATACAAATAGGAACTCAAACTATTCGAGACCTAACAACTATAGCAATAATCAAAGAAATTATTCAAATGAAAGACAGACAAATAACTACAATAGGACAATCAAAGATCTTTGCCCAGAAATAGTTACCAAGACAGAAATGGTCGCAAAATGAACGTTATCCAATCTCAGGGAAACGTAGGCGAACCGGAGGATTACAATACCAATACCACTCCTCCGGGGGACAGGGACTAATTGAAAACATTAATTATAAAAACATTTATGTAATAACACAAAATTTAACCAACTATATAACAATACATAATATAGAATTCAACAAACAAATGACATTATTAATAGACACAGGTGCAGATATTTCAATTTGCAAAAACCCATTCAATAACAACTTTGACTTTGATACTGACACCAAATAAAAATTAACAGGAATAACAAATGTTGCAATCTACTCATTAGGTGCATCATATCTTAATTTTCTGATAGATAAAAACAAAGCAACTATCAACTTCCAGCTAGTAGATAATGATTTTCCAATTGCAACAGATGGAATCCAAGGAAGAGACTTTTTAGTAAACCACCTTTGTAAAATTGATTATGAAACATTCACAATAACGATAAACCTCAAAAACAAAGAATACATTTAACCAATAGACACGAAATTACCTTTAAAGAAAAGTATACAACTACCACCTAGAACAGAAGTTATTCTAAATATAAAATTAAATATACAAGAAGACAGCGTTATTTTCAACCAAGAAATAGAGAAAGGAGTATTTTTAGCAAACTCCATTGCACCAGCCAAAGGAATTTGTCACGTAAAACTAATCAACGTTAATAGTCACACAGTCAATATTAAAGAAATAAAACCTCTAACGGAAAAATTAGCTAATTACAATATACTAAATACACATAACCAAACAAACACATACAACATTGAACGCTTTAATAGATTAATGAAAGAATTAAATTTGAAAAACCTAGATAGAAATACAGAAACAGAATTAACAGAAATTTTTCACAAATATCAATCTATTTTTTACTTGGAAGGAGAAAAACTTTCAGTAAATAATTTCTATAAGCAAAAACTCAATTTAACTGACAACTCACCGGTATACATAAAAAACTACAGACTACCACAAACACAACAAGAAGAAATACAAACGCAGGTACAGGGAATGATTGACAACGACATCATTGAACCTTCTGTCAGTCCATACAATTCTCCACTACTTCTAGTACCTAAGAAGAGGGAAAACGACAAAAATAAATGGCGTTTAGTAGTTGACTACAGTAAATTAGACGACAAAATAGTAAACGATACATTTCCGTTAACAAGATTAGAGGATGTATTAGACGTTTTAGGAAGAGCTAAATACTTCACAACTTTAGACATGACAAGTTCTTTTCACCAAATATCTTTGCTAAACGATTCAAGACCACCAACAGCTTTTTCTACACAAGACAGACACTATCAATTTAAAGGTCTGCCATTTGGATTAAAAATTTCCTCAAACAGTCTTCAAAGAATGTTAACGATTGCACTTAGCGGTTTAAAATCAGAAGCATTCCTCTACGTAGACGACATTATTGTTTTCGGATGTTCATTAAAACACCACAATAATAACCTCTTAAAAGTTTTTGAAAGACTCAAATACTACAACCTTAAATTAAATGCAAGCAAATGTCAATTCCTTAAATCAGAAGTAATTTATTTAGGACATTTAATAACAGACAAAGGAATCAAAACCGACCAGCTAAATGCGAAGTAGTACGCAATTACCCAAAACCAACAAATCCAGACGAAACAAGAAGATTTGTAGCATTTTGTAATTATTATAGACGTTTCATACCAAATTTTGCCCAAATTGTAAAATGTTTAAATTCATTATTGAAAAAGGAAAACCTTTTATTTGGTCAGAAGAATGCGAAAAAGCATTCAATAATTTAAAACAGAAGCTAATTAGCCCTCCGATATTACAATATCCAGACTTTGACAAACCTTTTATTCTCACAACGGACGCATCTGACTTTGCTTTAGAAGCTATTTTATCACAAGGAGAAATAGGTCATGATTTACCAATATCATACGCAAGTAAATCATTACAAATACACGATATTAACAAACCAATTATATAAAAAGAAGTATTAGCAATCCATTGGGGAATGAATTACTTTAGGACATATCTCTATGGCAGAAAATTCATCGTAGTCACTGTTAGAGATTAAGCTCATGGATTATCGCCCACTAATCTGGCATCACCATTGTTCAGTGACTCTCTGTATTCAACAAATATCACGCCACTGTGCCGTTGACTTGCTCATGCCATTACACCGTTTACAGGAACAACAATGCTTTCTATATTTTGCCTTTATACGTTTTTCTTATTTAAGCGGGTCGGAAGTTGTAGAATGAATTAATAAAACTTTTGATCGAGCGTTTGGTCCCAAATTCAACCAGACCACTACGAGCCTGATGGCGTTGAAGGTGAGCAGCTCTTGTCCAATGCCCGCCAACACTTTGCTCGGTTCATGGACAACCACCTTGCCTTGGTTTCTGCCGCACAAGATGACGAAATTGTAAATTACGACGAGTTGCTCGCTTCAACAGAGGAGGTGTTTAACAAAATCTGCAAGATGTTACCGCTGGCCAGCAGCTCAACCAATTCGTATAGTCATGCACCAGATATGCGGTTGGATCCAGTTTCAATCCCTAGTTTTGACGGTCAACACGAAAATTGGTTAATGTTTAAGGACATGTTTGAGACGTTATTTCACAATAGGCGTGACTTGGATCCAACCTTTAAACTTGGAAAATTGCGGCAGTATGTGAAAGCGGAAAATGTTCCTCTGATTGGCGGCCTATATACTGGGGGTTATGAGGAACTCTGGGCTGAATTAAAGAGACGTTACGACAATCCACGCACACTTTCGGAGACTCATGTTCGCCGTTTACTGGAATTGCCAGATCAGCCGCTGGAGTCGCGTGCCGAGTTAACCAACATTGTAGACTGTGTTCGTAATTCTTTTCGAGCACTTGAAGTGATGAATGTGCCCGTTAAGCATTAGGATGCCATAGCAGTGCCGTTACTTTTACCCAAGCTACCAGTTGTACCCCGTACGGAGTGGGGCATGAGCTTGAAATCTAACGATATTCCAAAGATAGACGATCTAATGGCTTTTGTCGAACGCCGAGCATGGAACTTGCCGCAATCTGTGTCTGTGAATACATCATTGGCGGCCACTCGAAGTATACCACGTACCGCAAGGGCGCATCTTTCCACAGCCTCTGCACGGACTTCTAATTTGCCGGCGGGGCAAGGTAAATTCATAATGTGTCCATCTTGTTCAGATGTTCATCGCATTACAAAGTGCCACAAGTTCCGAAATCTGTCTGTCGGTCGATAGACGATGGGAGTTGGTAAAACAAGCTTCCCTGTGTTTCAATTGCCTCAAGTCTGGTCCACGACACCAATGACGTAACAGAGCAGTCCAGTCATTCCTCCTGCAGAATTACCGAACCATTCTCTTAGCAACGGCAAGGGTGCTTCTCGCCGATGGTAATGGCACCATGCAGGAGTGCCGCCCTCTATGCGATATGAGATCACAGGTCAGCTTTGTCAGGGAATAGTTAATATCTGTGTTAAATCTCCCCAGAAGCCCCTTCGAACTTCAGATCGAAGGTATTGGCCAGAACTTTTCAGCACACACAAAGGGCATAGTTGACATTTGCATGCGATCTCATATGGACCACGAGTTTAAAATCAATTTTTGTGCATACGTTATTGATACGTTCTTGGCAACGACTCCTGCTACTACGGTAGATGTAGGGGCCAACAAGCATCTGCAAGGTCTTCATCTGGCCGACCCCGCGTTCGGGACACCAAGTCCAGTCGATCTACTTATCGGAGCGGACATTTGGCCATTGCAAGTGTTAAATGATGTTATAGTAGAGTCAAATACCGAACCATGTGTACTCAATACACGTCTGGGTTGGATAGTTCTTGGCCCAGCCATGTGGAACACTTCTGAATTTGAGGCGCACTCAATGCTTGCTGAGGTCGGCGACGACAATACGGCAATCGATCGGCTCTTGCTAAAATTTTGGGAATCCGAAGAGCCTTCTAATAAGAATGTCGCAGAGGTTGACGACTGTGAAGAGCTTTTTTTGAAGACATTTACACGTTGTCCGGATGGTCGGTACTGTGTTCAGATTCCCTTTCGGCCTGATGCACCTGGACTTGGTAATTCGCATCCCGCTGCGCTTCGACAGTTCTTTCAACTTGAGAGGAAACTAGCAAATGATGCAACACTGAGAGACAAGTATATCCAGTTCATGCGGAAATACGTGAATTTAGGGCACATGGAAGCTGTCAAATCTACTGCAGTCGGTCTAGAGCAATTTTACTACATACCTCATCACGAAGTGATGACTAAATTTCGCGTGGTGTTCAACGCATCATCAAAAACAACAAACGATGTGTCACTTAACGATACCCAACTTGCGGGGCCACCGCTTCAAGATAGCTTGGTTGACATCCTGCATCGCTTCCGCCGGTATCCAGTCGCACTCACCACGGATATAAAAAAAATGTTTCGGCAAGTCTTAGTCGACCCAAGACATCGGCAGTGGCAACAAATTCTTTGGAGAGAATCACCCACCGACACCTTGCGAACCTATCAGCTTAAAACGGTGACCTATGGTATGACAAGCGCTCCGTATAACGCTATTCGCGCCTTAAATCAGTGTGCATACGACAACTGGGAAATCAACGCTGACGTCAGCCGGGCGGCCGCAGCACGAGACAGCATACTTAACAGTTTTTACGTGGACGACTATTTAGAAAGTGTTCACACACCAGAAATGGCAATTAATCGCGCGAGTGATGTAGATGCCATTCTCCAAAGAGGCAAATTTGAGCTTGATAAATGGAACTACAACTGCGCCGCGGTTCTAGCAGAAATCAGCTGCTCGAAAACATCCACAACGGAGATGGACTTCAGCGATTCCGACACAACGGTACTAGGCCTGCATTGGAATCCTATCACAGACACTTTATTTTTTAAGGTCAAGGTATGTAGAGTTGATATAATTCCTACTAAACGAACGATTTAAGTGATATAGCAAGGCTATATGACCCCATGGGTATGTTGGCTCCGGTCGTCGGGACAGCGAAGATGCTAGTACAAAGGCTTTGGTTGGCAAAACTGAGTTGGGACACTCCTTTACCAACTGAACTATCTGAAGATTGGCTGAAGTTCCGGAAGGGTCTCACGGTTCTTGAGAACGTCAGAGTTCCACGTTGGCTTAGCATCACGCATAATTCAACCACATCACTATATAGGTTTTGCGACGCTAGTTCCAAGGCTTATGCTGCAGTAGTTTACGTAAGAAACATTAGTGCTAAGGGAGAATCTCGAACAGCGATAGTAGCGGCAAAAACCAAGGTCACGCCTCTAAGAGAAACGACCATCCCACGTCTAGAACTTTCTGCAGCTCAGCTTCTAGTAACAATGAAGAACAGCGTTCGCCGTGCGTTGCAGTTAGAGAATTGCGCTTACACATTGTGGAGCGATTCCACCATTGTCCTTCACTGGATTCGTCGTCAGCCTTCATCGCTGAAGCAGTATGTCGCTAATCGGGTAGCATACATACAGGCGAAGTCAGATGTCAACGCTTGGCGACACATTGTGATTGTGCGAGTCGAGAGATCTCCCCTAGGTCAATCGAAAATTTTAAACTCTGGTGGAGTGGACCCGATATAATGCATGTTGACGTAGAGAAATCTCACATACCACGCATGACCGATGAGCAAGAGAGTGATTTGGGTAGCGAAGATCGACTGCTTAAAATTCACCTGGGAATGGGTGTTGAGTCACAATGACTAATGACGTCCGGTGGGACACAAAGAAATCCTTTGGTTGAAAAATTCAGCCGCCTGGGAGTGCTGCTCAATACGACTGCACGCGTTCGACGTATCATTCCATCACTACGGAGACAACGTTCAAATGATGTCGTCACTGCTCAGGAGAAGGAGTGGGCACTTTTGCTGCATATACGGCAAAGTCAAGCGTATGCTTATCAATCTGAAATTAACGCTCTAAAATATAATTCTAGCGTTGCGACATCGAGTAAATTGCTCCCACTGAATCCAATTTTGGATGAAGGGGGTATACTTCGGGTGGGCGGCCGCTTAATGAATTCGGAGCTACTATTCGATCAGAAGCATTCAGTAATTATCACACAGAACTGCGCTTTGGAAAGGTTACTAGTATCCGACGCTCATAAGCAGTGTATGCATGGCGGCATACAAGAAATGTTACAGTACTTACGCGTTCGATTTTGGATTTTCCACGCCCTACGACTTGTAAAGACCTGCATTCATCAGTGTGCAATATGCCGTCGGCACACACGAGCAACACAAAAACAGCAAATGGCATCGCTTCCGAGATCCCGGGTGATAAAATCTTCTCCTTTCACTCACACAGGGCTGGACTACTGCGGGCCATTCAATATTCGTTCTGGAGTGAAGCGAACAGCAACCATAATAAAAACCTACGGTGTTATATTCATTTGTATGGCCACGAAAGCCGTACATATTGAGCTTGCTGAGAGTTTATCCACCCAGTCATTCATCGATGTATTTGATCGCTTCGTGAGCCGTCGAGGCATATGTTCGATCCTCTATAGTGACAACGGAACACAGGAAGTGACAACGGAACAGGAGCAACCCGCCGTATGTATCAAGATGTTCAAGATTGGCAGAATGCGTACTCGCAGCAACATGTCGCTGCAATTGGTACACAATGGAGATTCATTACTCCAGCCGCGCCGCATCACGGGGGCCTTTGATAGGCCGCAGTTCGCTCAGCTAAGAAGCACTTGTATCGCACAGTCGGCCAGCAATTACGCCGATTCAATCAATTTAGCACTCTTCTTGTGAGAATTGAAGCATGCTTGAATTCCAGGCCAGTAGTTCCTCTGCACGATGACCCCGATGGCAGTATTGCTCTTACAGCCGGTGATTTCCTCATTGGACGACCTCTGAGCGCTCGACCAGAGGGACCTATTGCCGACATTCCAGAAAGCCGGCTTTGGTATTCACAACAACTGCAGAAAATGTTTGAGCACTTTTGGAACCGTTGGCAGCGTGAATATCTATCCACGTTGCAAGCGCGGCACAAATGGCAGCGACGCGGCCAGAATCTTCAGGTGGGCGATGTAGTGGTAATTAAAAATGGGAATTTGCCCCCCACCCATTGGCGTATAGGCCGCATCATAGAGACTCATCAAGGGAGTGATGGTTTAGTTCGGGTTGTTACTATTGAGTATAACAGCCAGAAAAAAACTGCGGAAGGCCTTTTCGTAAAGCATTGATGTCAACGCCCGGTACAGAAGGTCTGTCGCCTCATTGAACCACCAGCAGAGTCCCTGAACCGAGGAGGTTCAGCCGGGGAGGAATCTTAGAGATTAAGCTCATGGATTATCGCCCACTAATCTGGCATCACCATTATACAGTGACTCTCTGTATTCAGCAAATATCACGCCACTGTGCCGTTGACTGGCTCATGCCATTACACCGTTTACAGGAACCACAATGCTTTCTATATTTTGCCTTTATACGTTTTTCTTATTTAAGCGGGTCGGAAGTTGTAGAATGAATTAATAAAACTTTTGATCGAGAACAGATTGGATTTATTTGTTGAGTGTTTAGTATATTCCTAAACAGTCACTGACCACAGACCACTAGTATCACTATTTTCGCACAGAAATGACTTTGAAATTATATACAAGCAAGTCAAGATAAACACCAACGCAGATGCATTATCACGCATCAAGATAGACAGTGACATACTTAAAGCAATGATTCCAACAAGCAAAAATGGAAAAGAAGATATTAAAAGCATTAACGTTATAACAAGGAGCAAGGCCGCAAAATTAAGGAATATTGAAGAAAAAGAATTAGCGCAAAAGAATATAAATACCGGTACACGCATTATTAAAGAAAATACAGCTCTCAAGAAGCCTGATCAACTTCATATTTGGGAATGTACATCTTTTAATGACGTAAAGAAAATGAAGAAATTGAAATTTTATATTGAAAAAGAAAGTAGTACTACAATTGAAATAATTGATAATTAAGTGCACGTAACCTGTAGCGATGACCCTTTGAATCTAGGTTCATTGTTGGACAAACTACATGGTTCACTAAGAAGTTCACATATAAAGGAGCTAGCAATTTGTGACAAAGATTTTATATTTAAATTCATTGATATGAATGCATTCAAGAAAAAATACAATAAATTAGAAATGAATAAACGCGCGCCAATAAAAATACAAATATATAGAGCTCCAAGAGAAGTAGAAAGTATGATACTTAAATATAAATTGATAGATGAATTTCACTGCTCTAACATTGCAGGTCACTTAGGAATCCGAAAAACTATTTTAAAACTCAAACAAAGATATATTTGGAAAAATATGAGACAGATGGTAAAAGAATTTATAAACAACTGCAAAAAATGCACACAAAACAAAGTAGCTAGACATACAAAAGAACCACTTGTAGTGACAGACACACCAACCACAACTTTTGACACCATAACAATTGACACTGTAGGGCCATTGCGCATATCTAATGGCTACAGATACATATTGACATTGCAATGCGACTTATCAAAATTTGTAATAGCACACCCAATTGGAAGTAAAGACGCAAAACCAATAGCAACCACTTTAGTTTAGTTTTTTTTTTTTTTTTTTTTTTTAGCAATGCTAAGACGTGAGTAAGACGTGTTTTTGTGCCGCTGCAACTAATCACGCTTTAAACCGAAATTACCGGCTTCGAAATAAATACAAGATTTTTGTTGTTAAAGTTGATGAATTTGCATCATCGTCGCTGTGGTTGGTGACTCATCGTTTGCGTTAATAAATATTTGATAAAAAATTTGTTTTCGGCAAGAAGCCCAAGTATGTCGACACAAAGGAAAAGTGCGCGCAATGCCCCCTCTCCTCAAAAAACTCCCGCGCTAAAATTTCAAGGTAAAGGAGACAACAAAGGAGTAAACAGTCCAACTACAAAAAGTTTGTTTGAGAGGCTTGAAGTGAAATTGGAAGCATCTATGGAGAGCATTTTAACGAAGATAACCGAAAGCGAAGAGCGTGTTATGCAGAAAATTGGTGAAGTTTCAGCTGAACTTAGCAACTTAAAATCAGCAATAAAAGCTATTGATGAGAGAGTGAGTGCGCTAGAGTCATTGCGTTGCGAAAGTAGTGATAAAAACAAAGAAGTTAACATTTTGAGTCAGCAAGTTGATGAACTGGAGAATGCGTTGGTGGCGACAGACGTAATATTGTATGGTGTTCCGCTTATAGCCGAAGAGAATTTACCTTCGTTGCTTTCTAGTCTATGCACGTCGATTAACGTAGCTCCCCTGCCCATCCGCTCAATTTTTCGTATGCGCAAAAACAAAACTAGCAACAACAACATGCCTGCCCCTATTATAATCAAGCTCAATTCACCATATGATCGCTCACTTTTGTTTAAGGGGATTGCTTGCTTTTTAAAAGCAAGCCGTAAATCTCTTACACTTCACGATATCGGGCTGAATTCTGATGGAAAGATTTTTGTACACGAATGCCTTACGAAGAGGAATCGCGAGTTAATGCAATTTGCAACGCAGCTTAAGAGAAAAAAGCTTCTGGTGGGTGCATTCTCTATTCGCGGACAAGTCTATGTACGAAAACATCTCCACAGCGAAGCATCAAAAGTTTTGGATCGTGCGAGCGTAGACCGCATTGCAGCAGCTACCTAAACAACAATATAATTAACTTACTATATATGTATGTATTTATCCACATCATGCTTCATAAGCATGCTTCATTGTTTTTGTTAAAATTTATTTTTCTTAAGATACTCGTATACTATACGTTTCCCTCTTTTGACCTTAACCCTTTGTTTCCCTATCCTTATCTTTCTCCCATCGTAACTGACCGTTTCCAAGCATTAATCATACTGCAGTGTTATGAGTAACAATCTATGTAAGCATAATAACAATGACAATCTGAGGCTAGCTCTTAAATATGCATGTGAGTATCATGTAGGTTTCAGTGTTTGCCACTTTAATGCTCGAAGTTTAACCCTTGAAAAACTCGAATATCTGAACGCAACTTTTCGTGACCTAAAAATTGATGTTATTTGTGTGACTGAGACCTGGTTCAGACCTTCATTTGCTAATTGTGCATATGCTTTATGTGATTATTCAGTTGTAAGAAATGATAGAACTACTGGTAAAAGAGGGGGTGGCATAGCCATTTATTTAAAAGCTGATTTAAACTTCAAAGTTATATATAAATCTCACACTTCTGAAACTGTTGAAAGTCTGTTTATAGAATGTAGTGATAATGTAAAAAAGTTTCTTATTATATGTGTGTACAACCCTCTTAAATCAAACGATCTCACTTCATTGTTCACTAAAATTTCTGAATTTTCCTTGAGTTATGTGCAAGTCCTCGTTTGTGGTGACTTTAATGTTGATATGTTGTCCAATAATGCAAAGTCTAAATACCTGCTCAACTGCTTTAACAACTGTGGTATTACTATCGCGAACGAATTTGCAACTCGGTTTTCACCACACTGCAAGCCAAGTATGTTAGATATTTTTGGGGTAAGCGTTGTTAGCAGTGTAAGTCATGTTGACCAATTTTCTTTATCTGGAGTTTCTGACCATGAGCTTATGATAATATTTTTTAACTTTGAACTTCATAAAATAAAACCGTTGTCCACATTCACCTACAGAGATTTCAAAAGTATAAACATATCTGCACTATCTGACGAAGCCATATCACTTAACTGGAATCACTGCTGGTACTTTGCAAATGTTGATGACAAATTAGGCTATTTTACTACATTAATAAAATATTTATTTGAAAAATATGTTCCCATTCGCGGTGTTAAAGCAATTAACTATACTAAACCTTGGTTCACTAAGGCTATTTTAGCCCTTATTAAAAATCGATGCAGGGCTTATCGATATTGGAAGCGTAGTCCCACCATTGAACGTTGGAATACATATAAAACGTTGAGAAATAAAGTAACTACTGAGTTGCGAAATAGTAAAAGAGCCTACCTTAGTGCAAAATTTAATAATGAATTGCCTAACAGAGTGTTGTGGACGAACTTAAAATCACTAGGTGTTTGTGCCAAAAATGTAAAAACTTGTGAGATTGATGCTAATGTAATGAATTCCTACTTCATTGGACAGAATTCTCATGCACCTGCTTTTCCATTTAACATCAACGAAAGCTTGGGAAGTGATCCCACCCATGAATTCTCATTTGGTTCAGCCACTGAAGAAGATATTATAAAGCGCATATTTGCTATAAAATCGAATGCAATTGGTGTAGATGGGCTGAGCTTGCGGTTTTTAAAACTAATATTGCCTTTTGTGCTTCCTACCCTTACTCACATCTTTAATTTTGTCATAACCTCCTCTACCTTCCCAAATCAATGGAAAATTGGCAACGTGATTCCGGTCGCTAAAGGCAGCTCCTGTGTCTCTCCTAAAGACTTTAGGCCCATCAGCATATTGCCAACTTTGGCCAAAATTTTTGAAAAATTTATTTCCACTCAAATACAGACGCACCTGGCTCTTCATAATCTGCTGAGTGAGTTCCAGTCTGGTTTCAGATCGAACCACAGTTGTTCCACAGCCGTGTTAAAAATTATGGATGACATCCGCCCAGCTTTTGATAAAAAATTACTTACCATCTTAGTACTTTTAGATTTCTCTAAAGCCTTTGACAGCGTAAATCATGATATCCTTCTTTCAAAATTAAAGCATTATTTTGGCTTCAATACAACAGCAATTAAGCTAATGCGAAGCTACCTATCAAACAGACACCAACAAGTCCAGTGTGGAGATATATTTTCATATCGCGGAGAAATTACCTCTGGAGTACCCCAAGGCTCCATTTTGGGCCCTATACTTTTCAGTATATTTATTAATGACGTTGTTCACTGCTGTCAAAATGCCTCAATTCACCTATATGCGGATGACACCCAGATATACCTCTCACGTCCCATTGGCCTTGGTGAGGACTTGGTAGCTAGATTAAATGAGGACCTAGTAAGAATTGAAGAATGGGCCCACGTGAATGGTCTCTGCTTAAATGCTTTTAAAACACAGGTGCTTCCAATTATGAGTGATTCTTTTGATCTCAGTAGTTTATCACCAGTTGTTCTAAATGGAACGGAACTGAAATTTCAAAACGTTGTGTATAATCTTGGTTTTAAAATGAACTCTCGCTTAACATGCGAAGACCATATACGTCACTGCATAACAAAAATTTACTTCACATTAAGAAATCTATGGCATACATGTTATTGTCTACCGATAAGCACAAAACTCAAATTGGTTAAGTCCCTTATAGTGCCTCAAATTTCCTATTTTGAACTCGTATATGGTACCCTAAGCTACGATTCTAAAAACAAGTTAAATCTAGCTCTTAATAACGCAGCTAGGTTCATCTACTGTAAAAGGAAATTTGACCACATTTCCTTATATACCAAAAATATCCTTGGGTCCACCCTTGAAAATTATCTCAAGGCCCGCAATATGGTATACCTATTTAAAATTATTAGAAACCGTCAACCAGGTTATCTTTTCCGAAAATTAAAATTTGTGCAATCAAACCGTACGCACAATATTGTTGTCCCAAAATACAAAACTCTGACGGCCTCTAGATTGTTTTTTGTTAGTGCTGTCAGAACTTGGAACTCACTACCAATTTCAATCAAATGTGTAACATCGATTGGATGCTTCAAAACGGCAGTTACAAATCTATTCATGTAATATCCTACCCCTTTCCCCTAATATATATACACCCTCCTTTAAAATCTTTTAATATTTCATTGTATTATAATTATCAATCTTAGTACTTTGTACTTTTTATATTTATTGTACTTACGATATTTCCTTAGGATTAAGTTCAATGTCATGTAAAAATAATCTATGTAATATGCGTACAACGAAAAGACCTGGTGTCTTACTGTGCCTATAATATTTTATAAATAAATAAAAAAAAATAAATAAACTCATTCTAAAGTACGGTTTCATAAAAACATTAAAATCAGACAGAGGGACAGAATTTGTAAACGAACTAATGAGTAACGTATGTAATTTACTCAACACAAGACAAATATTTTCCACTCCATATCACCATCAAACAATAGGCGCACTTGAGAAAAACCACAGAACGCTTAACGAGTATTTACTTTCATTTGCCGACGACTATGAATGGGACAAGTGGATCTCATATTACACTTTCGCATACAACACCACCCCTCACGTAGACACATTGTATTCACCGTATGAATTAGTTTTTGGTAAACTACCAACTCTACCAAGTGACAACATAAATAAACAAAACAAAATTTACGACATTGATAATTATGCCAATGAATTAAAAATGAGACTCCAAACCTCAATAAATAATGCCAGAAATATTATAAATATTGTAAAAAGTAAACGAAAAACAAAATATGACAATAATTTAAATATAAGTAATTTTGAAATAGGAGACTTAGTTTATGTAAAAGTAGAAAATAAAAAGAAGAATCAAAGCCCATACCATGGCCCATATAAAATTGTAAACAAAAGAGGAGTAAACTCCACTTTAGATATTAATGGTAAACATAAAGGACTACATAACAACATACTGAAAAAATACAAAGAACTACATTATTAAGCATAAATTGTAGTTTAAATACAACAAAATTATAGCAATAAGCAAAATATTATCATATCAATACACATGTAAAACACTTGACAAAAAAAAAAAAAAAAATAAATTTCATTACGCGAACGAAATAAATTTTTCCTCTGAAGGGTAAGGGTGTAGTGACCTACATTAAATACACAACAAAGACAATCGCTGACTGTGCAATACAGCAGTGTAAACAAATACATAGCTTAGCGCATTGACCGCAGCACTGCCGCAACGCTATCGCTGCGACAGCAGAATATTTCAGTGACACATAATGCATAGCTAACTGCATGCACTCTTTTAATTGGTTACGCTTTTATTGGAAAGCGGAAAACTAAAATCATTGGAAAAAGAGGTGGAGCTATGGAAATGACTTTCAGTTACATTTTAGTATTAATAGACTTAAGTTTTGTAAAATAAATCAGAATTAGATTAAACAGAACTATCGCTGTTTTGATTTCTTTCTCAACTTTCTGGCAACTTGTAAGCTGCCTACTGACTGGCAGAATTCTGAGCTTGTGACTTGTCTTTTACTCCATATGGCCCCGTTAGTTTTTCCAGTTTTTTCTGTAATTTTTCGTATACCCGCTTCACATCATGTGCTCAGGGTTCGTTTTTATATGTTCGAATAGGTCCATGAGATTGTCTACCGGAATAACGCCCGCCAGTCTTAAGGGAATGGAAAGCAAGTCCTCGTTTTCTCGATCCTTCTTAGCGTACAAACTTCTCACTTCATTCTTTACAAAGTCCCTTTCAGCTTTCCTGATATTTTTTCGGCTCGCTTCCGTGTTTGTTTTTATTCTAATTCTTGCAAATTTTGGTGTAACGTTCGATGCTAGACATTGTTTGTTAAACCAAATACTTGATTTAGTTTTATAAATCTTTTTTAACCGTCGTTGATATACTGTCAAAAGTCCAGTCGTCGTAGAGTTATAAGCCTGACAGGCATTAACTATATTGTTTTCTTCTTTTTCTTGTCCGACAGTGGAATTGTTTATATTTGTCCGTCATCCCTTGTCAAGTTTGGTTTGAAGACAAACCTGTTTCGGCGTTGTGCCATCTTCAGTGTCAATTTTCGTTCTGTTCAGTTTATGTATGTTGTTCCGTATTTATTACGTCTTTTCGGTCAACCAGGTATTGGTGCATAATCGTAAATGTTAACAAATGTTAAGTGTCCTGAGTATAGGTACCTAAAGTATCGCGTGGTTAGAGTCCAAAACGGTATATTTTATCTCGAATCTGCCTTTGCGGTAAGAACAGGTAGATAGTCAGTAATTTTAGCCCGTTTAGGTATAGCAGGTTTGTTTTGTATGTTGGTATCTGTCATTTTACCTACGTCTTAATTTTGCTTTTTGTACACAAGCCTTAATGGTGCAAATATTGCATCAGAGTTGCTGTTTATTTGTTCGTTTATTATCCTCCCATCAAAGGATTCTTGTTTACATATTTCCATGTTTTCAAGAGCATTTAGGCGCCGTCCTTTTTGTTGTACGTGCAGTACCTTAACGGGTTTCTTTATGTTTGCGGGTAAACATTTTGCGTTTACCAAATGGTTTGCAAAATTAGATTCTGGTATTGTCGTGGGTTTTCTTATCCTTTTGTTGTAGTCCCTTATGTGTTCACGGAATCTTGTTCTTACTTTACGTCCTGTTTGTCCTATATAGCTATATTGACACTCACAGGTCAGTTTATACACGCCTTGTTTGTTCAATGGGTCTTCTTCATTCGTGCTGCTTTTAAGTATCCTTCCCAGGTTGTTTCCAGTTTTGAACGCCGTGTGGATATTATACTTTCTGAAAAAATTTGCAAGTTTGTATGTCATTTTTCCTGTATAAGTCATTACTGTGCAAGGTTTTTCGTCTAGCTCTCTGTCGCTTCGTTTTTGAATTGCATACATTTTTCGGAATTTATCCACGAGCTCCTTTTCATATCCGTTGTTTGTTGCTATGTTGTATATTGTGTTTAGTTCCTTTCCGTATGCCTCTCGCGATAGAGGTATTCGTTCAAGTATGTTTGTTAGTTGTCTTATAGCGGCGTATTTGTGTTCTTGGTGATGATTTGATGTGTTATGTATTATGGTGTCTGTAGCTGTCGGTTTTCTGTAAATTTCGTAGTCAAGTTTTTTGGCAATTTTGTCTATCTTAATCGTCAGATCCAGGTAATTTATTGTTCCCTTCTTTTCCATTTCCATTGCAAATATAATATATCCATGTTGTTTGTTTAGGTATTCCAGTATCTGCTCTTCATTGTCCTTGGTGATCACGCAGATAATGTCATCCACGTACCTTGCATAGAATACTATCCACTCTTTTCAGTTGATTAACAAAATTATTAATTTGCAATAAATTAGGACTTAAAAGATTGTCAAGCAGATACGACTCAAAAGAGGCAGTGACACTTATTGGTATAAGGCCAAAATTTGAAAATGAACCGCACCATGTACGTTGAATAAGTTAAAGTCACCTAACACACACAAATCGTTATCGCCTAGCTTATTTAAAACTAAAGATATTGTATTATCTGCATGCGCACGATAAAGGTCATCATTGCCATTTCTTCTCGTCTGCCACCTCTAAATCAAGAGTTAGTGCTCATACCAGAAACACTCATTTGTTTGCGCCGTTTGTTATTCACCACTTTCTTCCAATCCGCATGAGTGGGTAATAAAGAAGATGATGTATTTTGTCCACTAACCACTGCATTTGGCTGTGACGAAACTGAAACCGAAGATGAAGAAGTCGAACCAGTAACAGGACCACTAGTTAAATAATTCGAAGCAGTAGTTTTATCAGCAACAACCACATGAGATGAAGAAGTCGAAGCAGTAGCATTGCCACCAACAACATCTTGCACACAAGATTATGGGGTGAGAGTCATTACACACTGCGCACTTGTTTTAGCGACTAGAATCGGTAATTGAGCATTATCAGCATTACAAACAGCAGCTATTGGCAGCATTGATGCCAGCGATAGAAGTATTGGAGACAACCCTCTCAGCAACAGGCATCTCAGTTGACACTTGCTTTGAAGTAGAAGACAAAGCAAAACAAGAATCATTGTTTACAGCAAGTGGAGACGGTGATAACAGTTGAGTTCGCGTACCCAACGTTGATGTTTTCTCCTTCGTAGGCAAACCGGTTTTCTTGTTTCTGTTGTTGTTCCCAGCAGTAAGGTTATTCACACTCAAATTGTTGTTAGTAGCATAGAACATAGCATAGCATAGAAGTTATTCGATTTTTTAGAGCATCGAATTCCTTCAACAAGTCTTTCAATTTAGCATCAAAGGCATTTTTAATTAAATCAAAGCTAAGCTTTTGAGTTACAGCGACCGCATCGAGAGCCTTGCACAGTTTCTCCAGCATAAAAACACACTCTTCACATAGATACACTAAGTGGCGATTAGTTTTTATGCAATTTAATTCAAATTCTGAAATTTTAACACAGCAGGCACGATGAAATTTTTTTTTACAAAATCCATTGCATGTGAAGGAAAAGCAGGAAAAATAACCACAGTTCACACTGCGTAAGCTTAGCTGAATGCGTTGCGGGTTCGACTGCCGCAGAAGCCAAGAAGAAAGAAGTCTGATGAGGAAATGTGGTGATTTCCGAACTAGTATATAACTTCTACCGCTTTGAGTATTGTTGTTTTTTCCTAATAATTCTCCAAATAAACCGATCGGCCTTAAAGCTCAAAAATATTTAAAATAAATAGTTATATGGCCAAACAATAACAAATAAAATATTAACGGATGTACTTGTCGTTGGACACCGCCTTTGGATACACAGTAATCCGTTTATTCTCCTAAAAAAGCACTTCCTGTCTCACAAGTATCATTAGTATGTGGGGCGAGTGATTGTAGGTCTTCGTCTTTCGTCTGGTTAACTCGTTGTAGCTTGTTGGTGTTGTAATTTCTTGAATAAGGAATTCTTCCACATTTGCTGCTTGTTGGTCTTCTCTGAAAGGGTTATAGTACAGTTGAGATTGCTGAAGGTTGTTCCTTGGCAGGGGTTGATTGTTGTGTTGTGTTAGTCGTACGTGTTGACGAGAGTCGTCCACTTCCATCGGTTCTTGGCGTGGTTGGTGGTTATATTGCACTTGGATATTTGGATTATATCTCCTTCTATCATCATATTTCTGTTGTGGAGGATTCTGTTTTTGGTTGTATCTTTGTGGCGTAATTTGTGCGTCGAACAGCATGTTTGTACTGTCGTGGTAAATCGTGCTTGCGAGTGCATATGCTGTTTTAAGGTCTTTTGGGTGATGACTGTAAAATGTGCTGCTTGTATACTTGCTGTTGAGTCCTGTGATGAAAGTACGGATTGCTTCTTGGTTTGCATATTCTAACTTGAATGCAGGGCCTTGTTCTCCTGACATCTTTGAGAGTGCGGGATTCAGTGCTTTGCTGATTTCGCTGTGAAATTCTGATAGTGTGCGTCTCCCTTGTGTAATCTTCTTTATTTCTTCGAGAAGTACATACAGGCGGTTGTTGATCGGCATATGTGTAGTCAAATCGAATAGAAATTGAGCTTTATGTATTGTGGTTGATTAGGATGTTTGTTGCCTCCACAACAATTTCCGAGTGTATAATTGTAAAAGCTGTATAGAAGTTCGGGTGGCTAGAGAATTATTTTATGTTTTCCATACGTGTCCATGCCCTTTTCCTCCAGGACCTGTACTGGTTTTAATCTCCACTGAAGGATGGTATGGCTTGAAATGTTTTTAAATTTATAAAGTCTCCCTTTGTGATGTTTGGTGTAAATTCTCCATGTTGATCTGCAGTAGTGACTGTCTGGGAGGGTTGTTGTGCTTCCAGTGTATTTACTTTTAATTGTGTATTTTTTAGAGCCTGTGTGAGTAGTTCTACCTGTGCTCGTAGAGTTGCGATGTCCTGAGCCATTGTATCATCTAGTGGTATTGGGCGCAGAGAATTGAAAATTTGGTGACGTTTATCGCGTGAGTCCAGGATGAAGGATTCTCTTTGAAGCCAGGAATCTCTTATTTCACTGGTTTTATGCTATTCTTCAAAGCAGTGGGATTTTTATTTTATTATCCTGTAGTTCGAAGATATTTGGCTGCAGTCAAGAGTTAGACCGGCTTGAGCCCCCAGCTAATATCGTTTACACGATATGATTAAAAAAAGTATTATTTACTGTTACACCGAAATGCGTGCGCTTTATTGATGTTCTTCAAACTGATTTACATTTTGAATTCTTAGTTATATTTATACTATTGAGATTGGTAGTTATTCCTTTGCCAGTTGTTTGCTGTTTAAGAGTATAGTTACTATTTGGGTTGGTTATTGTTTGGTGTAGTGATAGTGAATATTTTGTTGTTTACATATAGGTCAGTTGTTTGTTGTTTACATGTTGAGAATGCATTTCGTGATAATGCATGTTTATCTGTTGTTTACGTGTAGGTTAGTTGTTTTTTGTTGATAATGCAGTTCTTGATAATGCATGTTTGGTTGTTATTGATGGTGTTAGTGGAAACGTTGTTTACGTGCCTTGTGATGACGTCATTAACTCACGAAAGTTTTTAAACCACGCCAACCCGACATTGATTTGCGTGCGCGTACTTTACAGAGTTGCATGGCTCTCAAATTCGTTTGAAAACAATTCAAGGCGGAAGTTTTCAGCGTTGCTTTAATTTATTTATATGGTATAAAAATTTGCTTTACCTTTTTATTTAAACATAACATATAACGTTGACTTATATGCAACGTATCAGCACAGCGACTTGTTACCAAGTTTGGCAATTTATTGGTTCCCTATTTTATATTATATAGAAGCAATAATAATCATAAAAACCATAATCCCAAGTTTCATTAAAACTTTTTTGATAATTTTTTGCTAATCCATACAAAAAAATCTGTATTCGTTAAATTGAAGACAATGCGCATCACCCTGCACGGTGGGATAAACGTCAAATCGAAATGTCACACAAAATGCAAATTGGAAGTTAAGTTTGGTTTTGGCGCAGGCCGTTCAATTTTGGTTGCTCGCACACAAGTTGAATGAGCATGAGAAACTTTTCAGAGAAAATTGGCGGAGTTCGTTTATATTAGGTTTGGCTGTGACAGCCCTAACTACTTACTACAGCCATATCATTCTGTTCAGTCAGTAATTTACATAAAAGTGTATGTGTTCAACGGTTGTGAAATGAATACAATTAACAACGTTTTTAGGTAGAAAGCGTGATAGAAAAGTGCAATACACTTAAATAATTTAACAAATATGCACGTTTGAGTGCTATTTTTTAGAAAGAAGAAATAATTTTTCCTCCATACCCGTAAAGCACGAGACTTAACATTCTAAAGTCTAACCGGTTATATCATGCAGAACCAATCATTTTAATGTTTTCTTTTGCAAAATTAATGTTTATTGATTTTGGAGTGAAAAAACCCATTTGTCTCAATAATGTAATTCTGGAGAATAGTGGCTTTTGCTAAAAATTACCCAAAATGATGGGTTTTTTTCCGAAAGCGGAATTTTGCAATGGTTTTTTTATTATAATATATATAATTTTAGCGCTTACACTATATATCTCAGTGTTTGGCCCAGCTTCTCCTACCATTTGTGGTGTGCGTCTTTATATTATATCACAAATTTTGTGCCGACTCCGAACGGCAGATTTTATGAGTAGATTTTTCATGGCAGAAATACCCTCTGAGGTTTGCCATTGCCTGCCGCTGTCCCGCGGGGTGACCGCTATTAGAAAAAACTTTTTCTATTTTAAAGATTTTGCTTGCCCTGACTGAGATTCGAACCTCGAACTCACCGGCATATCAAGTTATAGCACGCACCGCTACCAACTCGACCACGGCGTAAATATGTACATATACTTAAATATTGCGCAATTCAGCGAAGTGAGAGACGGCTTTAAGCACGATATTATTCATAATTAACAATAATAACCAAGAACGATAGAAACAAGATTGCGCCTTCCCAATAAAAAATGATGTGAAGAAAAATGCGTACAACTCTACGAACGTGAATTAACTGAAATTCAGAAGAAATTTCAACAAATATGTGAGGTTATGTTCTTCAAGGATTTGTAAATTTTTAAGTTTTTAAAAATTTCGACACTTTATACAACATATTTAAATAACTTCATTTATGCTCTGTCTTTAATTGGAGACTTTAAGAAAACAATGCAGAGTAACATTGGGAAAAACAAGCAGCTTAACGGGTTCGTGACGTAGCATACGCAGATGATTATGGCAAATTTACTGAGAGGGAATAGCGGTTTGCGGAAGGCGCCACCTCTGTATTTTCTGTATCGTGAACTATAACCGCATAATTCATGTAAAAACAGTGCAAAAATAGATTGTCGGATTGCAGGTAACCACTTAATACATACTATATCGACTCCAGAATGTCCTCGAATAACTTTAAGTCTGGTCCCCAATGCCATACTCAGAGCTGTGTTCTCTAAAAATTCCAAACTCCAAACCCCAAGAAGGAGTTCTGCGCAAAAATACTCTTGATGGCCTAGCCGGAGCTTATCCGACCAGGCGAAGGCTGCTCTCTCGTAAAGGAGTTATGCGCAAAAATACTGTAGCTGGCGTAGACGGAGCTTGAATTATGAAACAAATATAATGATATTATGAATTATTAATTTTACAATTTTTATTGAGCTCAAGGCCAGTTTATGGAAGATTTTTGTGAAAAAACCACAACAGTTTTTTAATGGTAGAAATTATAGTACTATTTCGGAAATCACCACATTTCCTCATCAGATTCCTTTTTATTAAATTAATTAAATTTATTTTTCGTAACCACTTCTCCCAGGCTTTGAACCCGGGAGCTCGGAGTTGCAGAGCCAATACGCTACATATTGTGCCACGCTAGCCGAGTTGGCTGTTGTGTTTATTTCATCTTCCTTAAACAAACCAACTACAAACAAGAGCAACTGATCTGCCGCTATTGAACTTGTTTGTGTGGTTGTTGTTCAACATGTAAACAACAAACAATTGACTTGCACATAAGCAACAGATAAACATGCATTATCTAGAAGTGCATTCTCAACATGTAAACAACAAACAACTGACCTGTACATAAGCAACGGACAAACATTAGAACAATAGAAGTGCACTATCACTACAACAAACAATAACCAACCCAAATAGATATCTACACTCTTAAACAGCATACAAATTGCAATGGAATAATCCACTGCGACAACCACCGCCGCATCTCAAAAGTATAAATAGAACTAAGAATTCAAAATGTAAATCACATTTCACATTGTTATCGTTAGTTGGCAACTTTTTTTTGTGGTTAAGTGATTCTCTAACAGCATTAGCAGCATTTGTTATTGTTAATTAACAGCAATGCGGTCAGCTGTTTGTTTTTGTGGTTTAGCTACCGACGTCTCGTTTGATTTGCTTACTAACAATTTTATTTTTGTTTTATTATTTTAAGCGGTTCGTGTGCGTTTAAGTGACTAAGGTATATTAATTTGTGTGTAAAATGGCATGATAAAAAAATACACATTTAATCATAAATATTTTTCGAAATTCGTATATTCTATATTTTATGTT
This sequence comes from Philophylla caesio, assembly GCA_963971545.1. Lineage (NCBI taxonomy): Eukaryota > Metazoa > Arthropoda > Insecta > Diptera > Tephritidae > Philophylla > Philophylla caesio. Next base: position 61,188,333 of record OZ020606.1, read on the forward strand.
TGTATTGCAGCGATGATCGGAAGAAAATCAAATTTATGTCGAGTGGTAGAGAAGATGTAGATGCACAATGCCTTGGCGCCGGACGTCCATTCGTTTTGGATATACCAAATGCATTCCGTTTTCTATGTCTTCCGAATGTGCTCGTGAAATGGAGAAATGTATCGATGATTCTCAAAAAGTGTCTGTGCGCGATCTTCAGATGGTGTCTAGAGAAGATGTATCACATATTAAAATGGGAGAAAACCAAAAACTCAAATGCTATCGTGCCCTTTGTCAACTTAATACTTGTATCACCGCAGATGTACAAAAAAATCTAGATTTACAAGAACTTGAAATTCAACAAAAAACACCGATACTTGTATTACATCGTTGACCTCTGCATACACGTCCCAGAACAGTATACAGCCTTAAAGCTTGATGGACATTATCGCCTTTGACTTAATGGAAATAGACTTGGATTGGCCACCAAAAAGTAAACTGTTAACGAATTACCGAAAGTGATAGTAATAGCTTTGCTTTTAATAAAATTTCATATAAAGTACCAAACAAGCGTAATTAATTTAATACTAATTACAATCGATTTTTGCTTTAATATCAGGCAATGCTGTTAATCCGTCCTTATTCACAAGAGCTACTTTGAAATTCTTTTGATTTATTACAAGATGTTTTTGAATTTGCTTAACACCGTGTTCGAGAATTTGATAGGCTTCATCTTTGCTTATTCTATTTTATATTCTCTATCAAAGATACTTTGGCAGAACATAGCTTACACTATATAGCTCAGTGTTTGGCCGAGCTTCTCCTACCATTTGTGGTGTGCGTCTTTATATTATATCACAAATTTTGTGCCGACTCCGAACGGCAGATTTTATGAGTAGATTTTTCATGGCAGAAATACCCTCTGAGGTTTGCCATTGCCTGCCGCTGTCCCGCGGGGTGACCGCTATTAGAAAAAACTTTTTCTATTTTAAAGATTTTGCTTGCCCTGGCAGAGCTTCGAACCTCGAACTCACCGGCATATCAAGTTATAGCACGCACCGCTACCAACTCGACCACGGCATAAATATGTACATATATTTAAATATTGCGCAATTCAGCGAAGTGAGAGACGGCTTTAAGCACGATATTATTCATAATTAACAATAATTACCAAGAATGATAGAAACAAGATTCCGCCTTCCCAATAAAAAATGATGTGAAGAAAAATGCGTGCAACGTCACGAACGTGAATTAACTGAAATTCAGAAGAAATTTCAACAAATATGTGAGGTTATGTTCTACGAGGATTTGTAAATTTTAAAGTTTTTAAAAATTTCGACACTTTATACAACATATTTAAATAACTTCATCTATGCTCTGTCTTTAATTGGAGACTTGGAGAAAAACACTGCAGAGTAACATTGGGAAAAACAAGCAGTATAACGGGTTTGTGACGTAGCATACGCAGATGATTATGTCAAATTTACTGAGAGGGCATAGCGGTTTGCGGAAGGCGCCACCTCTGTATTTTCTGTATCGTGAACTATAACCGCATAATTCATGTAAAAACAGTGCAAAAATAGATTGTCGGATTGCAGGTAACCACTTAATACATACTATATCGTTTTCAGAATGTCCTCGAATAACTTTAAGCCTGGTCCCCAATGCCATACTGTAGTTGGCGTAGACGGAGTTTGAATTATGAAACAAATATAATGATATTATGAATTATTAATTTTACAATTTTTATTGAGCTCAAGGCCAGTTTATGGAAGATTTTTGTGAAAAAACCACAACAGTTTTTAATGGTAGAAGTTATAGTACTATTTCGGAAATCACCACATTTCCTCATCTCTTCTTTTTATTAAACTAATTAAATTTATTTCTCATAACCTCTTCTCCCATAACCCGGGAGCTCGGATTTGCAGAGCCATTACGCTATATATTGTGACACACTAGGCGAGTTGGCTGTTGTGTTTATTTCATCTTCCTTAAACAAACCAACTACAAACAAGGGCAACTGATCTGCCCCTATTTAACTTGTGTGGTTGTTGTTTCTGTTTTTATTTGCAAATTCTGTATTTAAGTTATTTTACTTTATATTAGAATGAATTTAAGGCGTGCTCATCTTTGCATATTGTTACGGTTTTCCCCTGAACCGCCGATGATTTCCAAAATCCTTCAGGTTCGACCACTGGATTATTAAATAAAACACGCTCGGATTTCCTTAATGCTAACTTTATTGGTTTACAAATAATTGACAACACTTAACAACGCTATTTAATTGTACTTGTACTTGCGCCGTGGCAACGCCTTTTTATACTCCGAGCAGCCTGCACTGTGGCAGCTGTAGAACATTATCGATCGTTATCGAAAGTTCTCCATTGCGACATTTTCTCGACGTCTCTATCTCTTTCTCGGTTTCTCTTTCGTATGTCATTCGTGTTTTGGAATATCGCCACACTGCCCTCCACCTAAGTCTGATCGTCCCGATCATACACACTAACTGTTCCAAATGACGCAAGCCTTTCCAAATGAGCTATCTTTATTTTGTTCCTAGGTCTTCCAACTGTCTGGATTCGATAAATCACGTCATTTTGCCGTTTTATTACCTTATACGGACTTTCCCAGTTGCACTGCAATTTCGGGGACAACCCTTTCTTTCGTTGTGGATTATACAACAGTACCAAATCTCCACCTTGAAATCCTTCAGAATTCATCGTCCTGGCCTTCATCTTCTCACTCATAATTTGTGTACGCTGCCTAATAAGATCATGCACTTCTCGCAACTCCTCCTCCAGGGTGTTGGACGTTTCCATACCATTCTTGCGAGCATCACCAGTAACTCCAAACTTTAAATCGCTTGGTAACCGAAGTTCACTGCCAAAAATTACCTTTGCTGGACTTTTACCCGTTGTTTCGTGCACAGCTGCCCTAGTCCCTAATCTACTCGTAGGAAATGGTTTGGACACATTCGTCGTAATACGCTTAAACTTTGTCTGACCATGACTTCGTGATTTCGGTGCCTTAGCTACAATTTACCCCGTGCATTTGCCGATCAACTCTGCTACCGATCGTCGACATCTAACCCAATAGAACTTCTGTTTGATTCTCTCCATGGTCTTCGTGATTCCCAAGTGTCCTCCACTTGGTCCACTATCGAATTCTTTGAGAACATCGGGAATTCTTACCCTTGGGACAACTTTGAGATTTCGAGAAAATTGGCCATCCCCGCTCTCCCAAGTCCTATACAAACATCCAGATATTAACCTTAATCTGTTCCATTACGCCCAATACGCCTTTGCGATTGAACTTTCCGATGCCATTTGCTCTTTGGTTGGCCGTGTACCCATGTACAACCCATGCATTACAACTTTCAAATGCCGATCTTTCTGCTGGCACTTCCTCAATTGGTTTACTTCCCAATTATCCGCAGGGTTCGCTTCCGATCTGCGATAGCCAAAAGCCCGCTCAGAACTACTTTCCAAGACCACCCGTTTGCTGCTGAATAGGCTATCATGCCCAAAGCGAAGTGGTACTTTCAGGTTGTAACTCGTAATTATCTGTTTGTCCAGGTCGATGTTCATTCCCTGACTCATTAGGAAGTCCATACCCAATATGACTTCGTCCAAAATATCCGCCACGATAAACTTGTGTAAGTTCACATACCATAGTAGGCGACTTCAAATGAACCAACAACAACTGAAACAAATAAAATGCGCAGCTCAGGTAACGCAGACACAACAACGGAAGCGCATGCGAGCAGTCCGAAATCGTGGGAATCGCTGACTCAGCTAAAAAGAGTCACGCGGCAGTCTACGTGAGGTGTTGGTAGTTAGGGAACTAGGCATTCAGGTGCAGACACCGCAATTCAGTTGTATTAACTCGCTCGGCCTTATCGGCTGCCCTTGCATAGCAAGGGAAATAAATAATTAAACCACAGACTTACCGTGTTTGATTTACTGGCGCCCAACGTGGGGCCACGCGTATTTAATATTAAAGTATCGTGGCCGTGTGCCCGGACCCAGGGCAGTGTTCAAATAAAAAAAGGCCGTATAGCCAAAAGTGAACACGAACAAAAACTAAATTAAAGTGTTTGAATAAAAAAGGCCGTATAGCCAAAAGTGAACACGAACAAAAACTAAATTAAAGTGTTTGAATAAAAAAGGCCGTATAGCCAAAAGTGAACACGAACAAAAACTAAATTAAAGTGTTTGAATAAAAAAGGCCGTATAGCCAAAAGTGAACACGAACAAAAACTAAATTAAAGTGTTTGAATAAAAAAAGGCCGTATAGCCGTAGTTTGACCACTAACAGTGTTAAATCAAGGACATTTAGCTGAAGGCTAAAAACAAGGAAAGAATCATCAAATCATAAAATTAAAACAACAATCAACTCCCTCTCCACCTGGCTGACCAAAGGAACTGGAAGACATGAATATTAATTAGAGTCTAGAGTAGCATGAACCTGTAAGTAGAGTGCTCCATAAAATTAAGTTAGGAAAGATATAAAAGAAAGACCTCTTAGAAAAGTTATATTATAACATTATAACAAAGTGACTCGACATGGACGAAAATAGCATTCGCGCTTTAATGGGTGCCGCAACAGAACAAACGAGACGAGAATTCCAATCGACAGTGGACGCATTGACAGCTAGGCTGACGCAGAAGCGAAATATCAGCGCCACCCGCCAAGCCCTGAAATGGGGCGGACGCCAATCCCTAGCAAACCCGGAGAAATCCTGCATGTAGATATTTTTTCCACCGATGAGAAACACTATTTAACTTGTATCGACAAATTTTCGAAATTTGCCATAGTTCAGTCAATTCCCTCTAGGTCAATAGTCGATATAAAGGAACCCTTGATCCGCATTATGAATTTTTTTAAAAACACTCAGAATATTGTATGTGATAATGAAAAATCACTAAATTCTAACACAAGAAAGTCACTGCTAAAAGACCATTTTAATAGTTCAATATTTACGACACCCCCGCACCATAGTACAACGAATGGACAGATAGAACGATTTCACGGAACTCTTTCAGAAATCAGTCGGTGTATCAAACTAAGCCAGGGACTAAATGACACGAACGATCTTATCCTACTCGCGACTTACAAATACAACAGGACAATACACTCCGTGACAGGACAACGGCCCATCGACATAATTCATTTCGCGTCATCAAAATATCTGCAAGAAATTAAAAGCAACCTTATAACCAGCTAACTGACACCGTAAACAAAATAATTAGTATAACGAAAAAACATGAACTCGATACTGGATACCTTTTTGATTTGATATCAGCAACAAACAGAGCAGTAATAGACGACAAGTAAGATACAATTAATTAATCCAATGTTGTTAAATAGTGATGCGGTTAAGAACTTACTAACCACCGAGCACTCTACAGATATAACAAGAAGCGATTTACTAACAGTGTCAAAATTGAAAATTTTACAAGACCATGAAAACATTTATTTCGTAATTAAATACCCAATTGTAAAACAGAATTGTAAGAAATTTAAAATTAAGCCGGTTGTAAAAGATTCCAAATCAATTATAATAGAGACTAGTATAATGTCAAAATGTAACAACAAATATCAACAGCTTGAAAATTGTAAAAACTCAGTATCAACTATATTTTGTCAATTATCAAATGTAAATAGCTCTTGTGTTTTAAACTTGTTAAGCCAACGACCAGCATCCTGCCAGACTATTTCAGCTGACCATATCGACCCGGTGGAGGAAATTGACGAAGGCCTAGTCGTTATTAACGATAAATTGATTGAAGTTCGCGAAAAAGATTCCCTACCAGTAATTTTGAATGGAACATTTGTGATACAGTTTACAGAGAATGTAACCATTAATGGCACAACATACACGAACTGGCGGAAGATGGTACGCTTGTATCCTGAGGCCGTACCCGCACAATTTCTGAACCTAACAAATCATACAACATTCTTGTCACTTCCATACCTGCACAACATAAACCAAAAGAATCTGCGACATATTGCATCATTGAGGGGATTTGTTGAAGCACAATCATCTCAATGGCTTATAGCTTACGCCGTTACAATTGCTTTTTTTGTATTTGCCATATTAGCTTACATAATCAACAATCGCCGGAAGCGCAATGTTAGTATCGCAATATTGGACAGCGTTCTTAAGGAATCCGTGGACGTCTCCTCTTATAGCGGGGGAATAGTTAACATACCATAGTAGGCGACTTCAAATGAACCAACAACAACTGAAACAAATAAAATGCGCAGCTCAGGTAACGCAAACACAACAACGGAAGCGCATGCCAGCAGTCCGAAATCGTGGGAATCGCCGACTCAGCTAAAAAGAGTCACGCGGCAGTCTACGTGAGGTGTTGGTAGTTAGGGAACTAGGCATTCAGGTGCAGACACCGCAATTCAGTTGTATTAACTCGCTCGGCCTTATCGGCTGCCCTTGCATAGCAAGGGAAATAAATAATTAAACCACAGACTTACCGTGTTTGATTTACTTGTACAACTACCACATTCCCAATCGCAACTTTGCAGATTACTTCTCCTATAACTCGCGTGTGCTCACCTGTTACTGTCCTCAACTTTGCTCCAGATAAGGATCTAACCTCAAAGGGATGCTCAACAGACGAAACAATATCTTCGAAAATATCCGCCACTATTAACTTGTGTACTACTCTCACATTACTAATCGCAACTTTGCAGATTACTTCTCCTATAACTCTACCTCCTTTGTGACCAGATCTGACCGAATGATGGAATGTGATGCTTCCGCATCCACATTTAGTACTCGCTCATGTCCGTCCACATACCAGCAAACAGTGATGTTGTTTGCTGTCCTGCCAATTCAGCTCTGCGCATACATCGTGCTGAATTCTTACGTCTGCCATAAGCTGCCTTACACTCGCGTGCAAAATGGCCAGCTTCTCCGCATCTGAAGCATTTTCCAGTGCCAATCTCTTTTCCTGTTGAATCCGGACTGACTACCTGCGATCGCCTTAAGTGTTTTAAGCTTTTCATTCATTACATCCGCTGATTCTACTTCTACTCGGTGTGCTTTATACGCTGGACCACTTAAGAGCGCTGCTGCTTCCTGGGTTTGGGCATATGAGACAGTTTCAGCAAACGTTGTTATCGAATTCGCATATGTTGCTCTCTTCGTATATGTGTCTCGTATTCCATTGCATTTATACTCTTTCAAGGTATTCTCCAGATGCATCTCCAAAAGCCAAATGAGCCAACCTCTTAATTTCGGAAGTAAATTCTTGCAAAGTCTTGATCGTTTTCTGGAAGCGATTCTCCAGCACCATCTGATAAATTTGTCTCCTATGCTCGCTACCGTAACGTCTTTCTACGGCACCCATTAACGCATCGTAGTTATCCCTTCTATGCTCGGGAGCAGTTTGTAGGATCTCAGCTGCCGGTACTTTTAGTGCTACAAATAGTGCGGCAGTCTTGTCTTCCATGCTACAATTGTTTGCCGAAGCCGTTGGAGCTTGAAAACCTGGAAAGGGATTGTACCAAAAAAAGATGGAGTATTGCGAAGACGACCCTCCATCTCATCTAACTTGGCCTCAACCGTATCCTGTCGCTCTTCGAGTTGATCCTGCTTCTCCTTAAGTACTGCATTTTTGTTGCTTAAATGCTCCCGTAGTGCTGAAATTTCCGCAGACTGTTGCAATGATTGTGCGGATATCTGCGATGATATCTGTGAAATGCTGGCTAATAACATGTTCATGTTTAAAGCTGTTGATCCATTAGCAGCATTGTCCTTTTCTTCAACCACCCTGCGTTCGTCTTCCGTATCCTCAGGTTTACCTCAGCTGATCCTGCTTGATCTCTTCAATCTTCAAATCCTGAACCTTTGTCATTTTCTCCGATATTATCCTTTAGGATTTATTTAACAATCCCACTTCTGACACCAATTGTTACGTTTTTCCCCTGAAACGCCGATGATTTCCAAAATCCTTCAGGTTCGACCACTGGATTGTTAAATAAAACACGCTTAGATTTCCTTAATGCTAACTTTATTTGTTTACAAATAATTGACAACACTTAACAACGCTATTTAATTCACGGATACTTGTACTTGTGCACTCGCAACTTTAAAACTCTTAGCTTACAACTTATCAACTTTTCTCTTCAAGGTTTAATTAATAACTGAATTACCTAACGCCGTGGCAACGCCTTTTTATACTCCGAGCTGCGTGCACTGTGGCAGCTGTAGAACATTATCGATCGTTATCGAGAGTTCTCGATTGCGATTTTTCTATTTGCATTTTCTCGATGTCTCTATTTCTTTCTCGGTTTCTCTTTCGTATGTCATTCGTGTTTATTTATTTCTTTATTGAGTCTATTGAACAATAATTTCCTTACAGACTATTAACAATATTATGCTTAATAACTAAGAAAAGAAAATTTCAAAATCTAAAAATTTGAATCCAAAAGATTTTTAAAAACATTTTTTGCATAAGAAAAATCTAATAATACCTTGTTCGATATCATATTAAATTCACCAATGGCACGGGCAATATCGCCACAATATATATGTTAGTTTATTTTTCTGTTGGCCTAGTAAATGTTATTTCACAATTTTATTGAGCTGAAGGCCAGTTTATGGAAGATTTTGTGAAAAAAAACAACAGTTTTTAATGGTATGCATACTTTTTTTCAGCATCTTTCTTTGGGAGAGAATACTCAAAAAATTTTAGATATTTCGTTGCTGGATAATTCTTGCTCAACTTTTCAACGAGCAGACCTCAAATTTTGTAGTTGTGGTATTACATGAGAATATGGCCTTAATTGCGTTATTATAATCGGGTGGAAATACTTATTAGCTTATTGCAAAGGTAAATATGGCAAGCCCTTAGTTTTCAAATAGGGCTGTAATAAGCATAATGTTTAAAGTTTATTATTGACAAAGTTTGTAGTAATAGGGATAAGTGGAGGATTTTTCTTTGAAAAGTGACATGTGCGTGAAATAGTTTATATAGAGGTAAATTTATTTCGAAGTTATTGAATTTCCACTTTATTGATTTTTAGTAGACGAAATGCTCAATCAACAACCTCAAGGCCAGGGTCAGCAAACGCATTCACAGATCTCTACCCAGTTATTGCAGCAACCAATAGTTGTTCAGAATATAAGTTCGAGCGTCGGAAAACTAAGTGATTCACAGGGACTATCATCAATTGGTAAGATTGAAACGAATCTATACTGGCAAACGTTTTTAATCAATTTTTCATTTACTGATATCAAACCATCTATGAGATTGAAAGTTGCGCATGCATAGTTACATTCAGAAATATTAATTTAGACCTACTCTTACCTACTAACGTGCTCGTAACAGTTTAGATGGCTGTAAATCAAATATAAAAAACGAAAGGATTGCTTCCGTCTACTCGTCAACAAAAAATCATATGGTGGTGAGTTTTCATATACAAAGGCTTATAGCGGGTTAAGTTTTTAGAAAAATCGTATCAAGGCTGTGCTATTATAATTATGTGTTCCTTACATGTGAATAATAAAAGTACAATTGATGGTTCAATAATAAAAGGTTAGATAAAAAATGACAAAAAAAGTTGTACAAAACGAGACAATTTTGTAGAACTTTGTTGATTTTATTTTCATACAAAAATTGTACAGGAATCATTTAATTTTAATTGCTAAATACTAAAACTGTATGCTGAAAATAAATTAGTGTATACGGTGTTATATACATATATAGACGGGTTTCTATTTTATTTTTTAAAGAGAGCTGTTAAACTAATACTACTCCTTTTTAATCTTAAATTGTGTTCTACTGATTATCGGGCGATTCAGCGTAAGAATATTATTGTTTCATTTCTTTCACGAAACAAAATTCATATAATTTTATTTCATTATAAACATATTTGAACGTCCCTTGCATATTTAAACAATCAGAAAAGTTTGTTTTTGGACTTCCGCGTTTGTTTTTTTTAGGTATCGGGCAGACAATACGAGTGTAATCTTTGCTTCCCACCAGCTCGAAGTCGCCCGGAAAAAAGGCCGACCGAGCTTTTGAAAACAATTCGATTAGCTATCAAGAGGAAGATTAATTCAAGAACAATAGTCAACTAACCAATTTAGGCAAGAGACTTAAAATATGTTTATTATCAAATATAAATGTGTATAACTATTCGAAGTTTTGTTTTGGGTAAGAAATGATGTTATTTGCGTTCCTGTGCTCTTGGGTTGTTTACCCTCCTATAGAAAGACAATTTTGTTTGTACGCTCAATTGACTGAAAAGAAATAGAAAAACCTACTGTCACTAGCTCTGAATGTATTTGGGTTATATATCCTTTTGCGAAAATCGTTTTCCAAATTATATCATAAATTATTAAATTTCCACCATTATACATTAACATTTGAAACGTGTGAATGAGAAAATGACACACTTCAATCAGTCTTAGACAGTTAAGCTGGCTACATTATATTTTCTTGATAATTAAAATTTTATTAAAAGTTCAAGAATTACTTAAGTATTTATTATTTAGGCATAGTATGGTGGCGCTGATTCCATTCATAGTACTATAAGATCAGAGCCATAACCATGTTGAATTTCAACTCGATTCTAAAGTTAGCATAAGCTTTTTTGACAGATGTCTCATCGAAAAGTATGTTAAAAATCTGCTACTACCTTTAGAGTCAATCTTAACTTGACTTTGATTGGCCCATAATATTTGGGCCCCTCGTGAATGGTATTGTAATGAAAGAATTAGATTTCAAAGATTAGAAAAAATCAAAGCACTTTTTCCCATTTGGATTAAATTATTGTTTTCAACTTTACGCTTAGCAAATATGGCTATTATTAAACTTAAATATAGATACTTCGACTCGATTGCACGGTCTAATAAAATAATTTTTGGCGCGTACACTATATAGCTCAGTGTTTGGCCGAGCTTCTCCTACCATTTTGGTGTGCGTCTTTATATTATACCACAAATGGAGGGACCTACAGTTTTGTGCCGACTCCGAACGGCAGATGTATTTAATGAGAAGCTTTTTCATGGCAGAAATACCCTCGGAGGTTTGCCATTGCCTGCCGAGGGGTGACCGCTATTAGAAAAAACTTTTTCTATTATTAAGATTTTGCTTGCCCTGACTGAGATTCGAACCTCGAACTCACCGGCATATCAAGTTATAGCACGCACCGCTACCAACTCGACCACAGCGGCCACAATTGCACGGTCTAGGCACTACTATTATAACAAATGCATATCTTCCTTTATATAAGAATCAATTTAAAACTACATCAGAATATTACGAAGTAAAACGTAGGTTGGATTTGTCGGTAGCTATATATTAAATTTTATGGTACCACGTTGGGTAACCCAGCCTCTTCATGTGTGCCCATATGGCAGTGTTCGGTTATCATATACATATATAATATACCAACTCGACCACAGCGGTTCGGTTATCATTCTAACCACTAATCTGAAAGGAACCGTCAAGCCTAGCGGGTTTAGATCCCTTTAAGTAGTAGAAGTAGTATTTACTTAAAAAATTTCTTATTACTTTTAAGATTAAACACAAAACATAATACATTCAAAATAACACGCTGATATACAGACATCCACATAAAAGTATCAACGAGAGTTATAATTGCGTTAGCACATTGTAATGTATTGGATCTACTATTTTTACTTTTTTGGCAGCAGTTGAAAGAAAATTCATATATGTTTGAGTTATATCCACCTTAGTGTTATGTACTTGTTCACCTTTTATAATTTGTATTCTATCAAAGAAATGTTTGTATTGAAATATTTTACTGAAAATATATCAAACTGCCTCTGCGGATAGAGATTTTCGCTTGTCTACTCCTCTCTAGCGCTGCAGCTCTTGGTGTACCTCCCACTATGGTGGTTGATTTGGTGGCTGCTGGGTTGCCAGTGCCAGACCCTGCAGAAGTCGTTCCCACCGTCGACTTGCAACTGTTGTTTGCTGCTCGCAGCTGCTGTCGCCGCTTTTGCTGTTGTTTATGTTTATTTATTTATTGAGTATATTGAACACATAAAAGTTTCATTACAGACTATTAACAATATTATGCTTAATCACTAAGAAAATAAAATTTCAAAATCTAAAAAGTTGAATCTAAAAGATTTTTAAAAACATTTTTTGAATAAGAAAAATATTATAATACCTTGTTCGATATCATATTAAATTCACCAATGGCACGGGCAATAGGGGCATTACGAGCATATTCAGTTTTGTAATTAACTCCATAAAACGACAAAAAATGTCGATCAGAAAATTTCCTGCTATTACGCCTCACAAAACCTAACATCGCATAAGACTTTGCAACAATATGAGAAATATGACTGTTAAAAGTAAAATTAGACGAAAAAATTACGACAAGATCCTTGATTTCGTTGAGAGATTCTAAGACTGATGAAGCAATACTATAACAAGTAGGCATAATATTGTGAATTTTAGCAAAAGTGACTTTAAAGCGTTTGCTGATATTCAAAGGAAGGCGGGATTTAATGCACCAGCATTGCAGCTTGTCCAAATCATCCTGAAGCTAAATTGCATCAGCTGAGCTTTTTATAACCGAAAATACTTTTAAATCATCAGCGCACTGTGTTGCGGCTAGTGAAAAAGTAACTTTTTTCCGATTATTTTTTTCAGTGTTTTTAATAATGCAATTTTGTCACAGACATTCCAAGTAAACAAAAAACACATAAAGCTTATTTTTATGTTGGCCCGTTGATTTTTAATTGATTTTAGAAGTCAAATATACAAAATTTTCACGAAAAGAGGGGATTTCAGGGCTGTATTCAAAATGATATCATTTGATTTTGGTGACAGATATTTTGATTGGGAAAAAAAATCTGCCTTCGGACAAGTATCTTCTGTAAAAAAAAGGAATGTTGTTTGAGACATTTTCATATGCACCTTTTTTAGAGCGAAAACCCGACTAAAGGTTCATTTTTCCTTTAAATTTGGGTTAGGTAAGCAATATCTAAAAAGTCCCAGAGAGTCCCAGTTCCAAACCACTACATAAATGTTACATAATTTGTTTTCAACGAACTGTGAAAAAATCAGCTGCCCATACCTGCCCACCTGAAAGTTATAGCGATTTTAGTATATCACTCTCAGTATTTATTCCATAGAAATAGAACGGAAATTCTCGGAATCACTTATTGAATAATTAATTTTGATTGTTTTTATTTTGGGGTTTCCCTTCATTTACTACATTTAAGTGAAGTAGAACATAAATTGGAGGAAACAATGGTTGATGGAAAAGTCTGTAATTCTTTATCAGATAACAAGTCTGCAGCAACGTGTTACATTTGCCACGCAAAGCCCAGTGAAATGAATCAGTTGGACAAAATTGTTAAAAGGACACCCAATCAGGAAGCTTATAGATTTGGATTATCAACATTACATTGTAGAATAAGATTTATGGAAACCCTACTGAACATTGCTTATCAAATCACTGTGCGCAAGGCAGGGGAAACAAAGAGAACTAAGCTCAGTGAAGATGAGAAGATTATTAGAGATCAAAGAAAAAAGGAAGTTCAACAAAATCTGAAAGATCAGCTCCAAATAACTGTTGATGTTGTGAAACAAGGAAGTGGAACAACTCATGACGGTAACACAGCAAGAAATTCTTTAGTGATCCTGAGGAAACTGCTCTGGCCACAGGAGTAGATACCGAACTTATAAGAAGGTTTTCTAGTATTCTTCAAGCTATAACTTCTGGATATAAGATAGACTGCGATAAGTTCTCTAAGTACGGAAAAGAAACTGCTGGTCTCTATGTAAAGAAATATTCGTGGCATTATATGCCACCAACTGTCCACAAGGTTCTTACATGGAGCTGAAATAATTCGTTCATTTTTGGACCCCATTGGCCAACTATCAGAAGAAGCATTGGAAGCAGGAAACAAAGACTTCAGAAACACAAGGCTTTACAATGCGAGGAAAACATCAAGAAAAGACAATTGTGAAGACATTTTACATTATCTGCTCGCCAATTCTTATCCCGCAATCACAAGTAGGAGAATACTGAAGGAGAAGAAACACCTGGAATTATCAGAGGAAGCAATGAACTTATTGGTAGATGACTGATAATTTGTAATTTTTCTGTAGAATGCAATAAAATATGCCTGTGTTATAAAATAGTATCTTCAAATTTTTTTTTTTATTCTACATCTATTCTAGCACTCCACAAAAATGAGCATAACTCTCTTAAAACTGAAGCTATTGACTTCAAACCGGTATCCAATTAAAGCTTTTATTGCCACCTTTCAAATAAGAAATGAAATAGATTTTGGTTTTATATAAAATTTCAGAGTTTTTCAACAAATATCGAAAAATCATGAAAATTTGACGTTTATAATTCTTGTTCGGACCACCCTATACTTTATTTAAAAAACTAATCAAATACCCTATATCAGAAAGAAAAGAAGAATTAAAATAATTTTTTTTTGTAAATTTTTCGAACAATTTTTTTTTTTTTTTATTTTTGTTGGCATTATATGCCACCAACTGTCCACAAGGTTCTTACATGGAGCTGAAATAATTCGTTCATTTTTGGACCCCATTGGCCAACTATCAGAAGAAGCATTGGAAGCAGGAAACAAAGACTTCAGAAACACAAGGCTTTACAATGCGAGGAAAACATCAAGAAAAGACAATTGTGAAGACATTTTACATTATCTGCTCGCCAATTCTTATCCCGCAATCACAAGTAGGAGAATACTGAAGGAGAAGAAACACCTGGAATTATCAGAGGAAGCAATGAACTTATTGGTAGATGACTGATAATTTGTAATTTTTCTGTAGAATGCAATAAAATATGCCTGTGTTATAAAATAGTATCTTCAAATTTTTTTTTTATTCTACATCTATTCTAGCACTCCACAAAAATGAGCATAACTCTCTTAAAACTGAAGCTATTGACTTCAAACCGGTATCCAATTAAAGCTTTTATTGCCACCTTTCAAATAAGAAATGAAATAGATTTTGGTTTTATATAAAATTTCAGAGTTTTTCAACAAATATCGAAAAATCATGAAAATTTGACGTTTATAATTCTTGTTCGGACCACCCTATACTTTATTTAAAAAACTAATCAAATACCCTATATCAGAAAGAAAAGAAGAATTAAAATAATTTTTTTTTGTAAATTTTTCGAACAATTTTTTTTTTTTTTTACTTTTGTTGAAAATTTGACCCAACAATTTTTTTTCGGTGTACATTTTTTTTTCACTCATTCTGTTTGGGATTTCATTCTGACCAATCTGTAGAAGTTTCTCATCGATACAATTATAATTACAGTTCAGGCAATATGATTTCCAAAAAATTCCGGTTTCGCAACACTGTGCAGCGTACAGCAGAAAATTAGCAAATGTGAAGTAATTGGTAATGTCATTTATAAATAGCACAAAAAGTAAAGGACCTAAAATACTCCCCTGAGGAACCTCAGAAGACGCTATAAAAGGCTTAGATGTTGCACCATCTACCATGACTACACAAATAGGATTTAATCCATGCAAGATAACTTGCTAACTAAAATCCAATGAGAAACTTTATCAAAAGCCTTGGAGAAATCTGTATAGACACAATCAACTTGAAAACCATCCAAGAAGGAATTAATACAATACTCACTAAAGACCGCTAGATTAGAAGCACTCGACCGATTGGAGACGAAGCCATGTTGATTTGGCGAAATTAAGCTCTTGGATACAAAATACATTTTTTCTACAATAATACTCTCAAAGACGTGATACTGAAGATAACTTTAATATTGGCCTATAATTGCACACATCACTTTTATTGCCGCACAGTAGAAAGCCAACTCTCATGGCAAACGGTTGTACAATCGCACGCTCGAGAAATCTTTAAACTTTACTTTGCCCTAAAACATTATCAGTGTCTTTTTTTCATTTCGTATTTTTTCACATTCTAAATATTAGAAAGACTTTAAATTAAAAACCATTCAAGAGTGAAATAAACTTACATACTAAAATGAACGACCCTCCCGATCGCGACAAAATGAACGCAAATGTGCCTATGCTCAAATGGGACAAAACGAAAACTGCTAATTTCAAAAACACCGGACCCGTCTACCTTATTATGTCAAGAACCAACAGCAATGATACATTATCAAACGTCTCACCGTTCTTAATTAAAAAAGCAATAGATGCTACATGCGGTAGCGAAATCGCAGAGTGCAAGAAAACAAGAAACGGACAAATACTTATTAAAACAAAAAATAATCTACAAGCTAATAAGCTAACAACACTAGTAGCACTAGATAACAACATTACAATAGAAATAACACAACATAGAACACTAAATCAATCAAAGGGTGTGATTTACTGCAACGACCTCAGAGGACTGCATGAAGAATACATTTTGACGGAACTAAAAGCACAAAAAGTAATTGAAGTTAAGAAAATACTAAAAAAACAGAACTGCGAGCTTGTGGAAACAGGTTTGGTTATACTAAGTTTCGATACGACAATTTTACCGACAGAAATACGAATAGGCTATGAGAAAATAAACGTCCGACCCTATATTCCGTTGCCTCTCAAATGTAATAACTGCCTACGATTTGGCCATACAGCAAAGATCTGCAAAGGCGAAAAAATTTGCCCAAAGTGTGCCAACAACTACCACCTGAACGACGAAATCGAAGAAAAATGCGAGAGCCACGAAGCCTGCATTAACTGCATCAGACAACTACAACAACCCACTGACCACTCTGCTACAGACAAAAATTGTCCCATCTTTCTTAAACAAAAAGAAATACAAGCAATCAAGACTACGCGTAAAACAGATCACAAAACTGCTGTAGCTATTTACAACGAAACACACCAACATGAAAATCAACAATACTCAACAATAGTACGATACAAACCACAAACAAATAACCCGCAAATCAACGCATCAGCAGACAACAGCAGTAACACATCACACAACCCAGCAGTAAACCACACAGTAACACCAGCACTACTCCTACCCAAACCAATTACAACAAGAAGACAACCAGTAAACTATTCCGATCTGCCTAGCGAGTCCGACTCCGAAACGCAGACAATGGCAACAACATCAAGAAACGCGCTAAAAGCTACAACAAAAATTCTCCCAGTAAAAACTTCAAAACGTATACAAGCACAACTCAAAAGATTACACAACAACAAAGGCAACAATCCACAACCTACAAACAAAAGACCATTAACAAACAACACCAACACCATAGCTGGAAGCGAAGAGCAATCAGAAGACTAAATCTAACCTAGAAGATACACAAAACACAGATATAAATTAAACACACATACTTATTAAGTTTCAAAGATGACAATTATGATATTACAGTGGAACATAAGAGGCTACGTAAATAATTATAACGAATTACTAACACTTATTAAACAGCATAATCCAAAAGTGATATCCTTACAGGAAACTCATATAAAACATAACGAACAAATCCCCATCCCAATAAATTATATACTATATTCAGTTAACGGATATAACAACTACGGAGGGGCTACCCTACTTATACACATATCAGTACAACACAAACAAATTACACTTAATAACGACTTCGACGCAATAGCGATAGAAATACACACTTTTAAAAAATTCGTAATATACTCAGTATACATATCTCCCAGTCAAAGCTTTAACAAAACCAACTTGGAGAATGTTCTACTTAATCAAAATCAACCATACTTAATTACCGGTGATTTTAACTCTTGGCACAACATGTGGGGCTCAAAAAGCAACAACCGAAGGGGTAATGTCTTAGCGAACTTTATAAATCAAGAAAATAGCATTATTTTAAATGATGGGTCTCCCACACACTTTTCAACACGAAACACATTTACTCACATCGATATATCTTTCGCTAGTCCAGACATAGCAATAGCTTCTAACTGGGGCATTGCTGACGACTTACATGGCAGCGACCACCTACCTATAACTATAACCATATTTCCACCCCAACTCCATAACGACAGACTAATGAAACCAAAATTTATCACAAAACTTGCTAACTGGGAGCTTTACAGAAACAAGACAATAACAAACAACAAAAACACGCCCAACTCAACAAATATAAATAAAGAATATGCAAATATTAAAAAAATTATACTCCAAAGTGCTAACTTAACAATGCCACAAAATAACCCCACTAAAAAACCAAGGAACGTCCCCTGGTGGAATAAAAAACTGCAAGAACTAAAGCAAGAAAAAAACAAATGTTGGCAAAATTTAAAGCGGAATATTAATGAGCAAAATATCTTAAAATTCAGAAGAACTAGTGCTATATTTAAAAAGGAATTAAAAAAAGCTAAACAGACTGCCACTTTTAACTTTACGACAGAAATCAATCCCTCCACTCCTATTCAAAAAATCTGGTCCCAAATTAGACACTTCACTGGACACAAGTCCACGCCCAGCATACATTGCATAACGGCAACAGATGACACCAACTCATCACTTACTCACTATAAAGACATAGCGAACGAGTTTGGACGCACGTGGTCCAAAGAATCCTCAGACGACAACTTCACAGCTAGCTTCAAGAGTCACAAACTTAGAATTAGAATAACAGATAATACAACATGCAACAGCGCACAAATGTTAGAAGACAAAATTACGTTAACCGAACTTATGACAGCTTTAAATAGTCTAAAAGGACACACACCTGGACTAGACCGAATATCATACCCAATGCTACGTAATCTGCCTTTTCAATTAACAACAAGACTACTGAATTTATATAACAACATTTTAAACTCGCATATCCCCCAAGCACTGAAAACTTCCATTGTTGTCCCAATCTTGAAACCAAAATCCAACAAAACTTTAATTGGATCATACCGCCCCATATCACTAAACTCATGTATAGCAAAGGTGATGGACAAAATTATAGCCAATAGGTTGTGGTGGTTTGTTAACAACAACAAGCTCATACATGACAACCAAGTAGGCTTCAAAAAAGGGAAGTCGATAACTGATGCTCTGCTGTTCGTAGAATATCTGATCACCGACTCTCTCTCTAAGAAAAAACATGCCTCCATAATTTCGTTGGACTTCGCAAAAGCCTTTGATAAAATAGGAATACATTCAGTGATTGATCAGTTAGACAAATGGAAAGTTGGCCCGAAAATGAAAAAATATATTCTTAACTTTATGACCAATAGAAAAATAATAGTTAGAGTAGGAAAACATTTCTCTGATATCAAACCACTACACAACGGCATACCGCAAGGCTCACCTATATCCGTTTTACTTTTTCTTATCTCTTACAACCAACTAACTGAAATAATAAGCTTACACAAGGAACTTAGCTTCTGCGCATACGCAGACGACTTCCATATAGTTCTGCAGCATAGCAAAAGCAAAAACCTAAACATAAATTTAAATGACCTTTTTCTTGAAATACAAGAATGGTGCGATTATTCTGGAGCAACCATCTCAATACACAAAAGTAAACACCTACACATTTGTCGAAAACACGACTGCACCTGCACAGTTAGCTGCAATAATATACAAGTTACGACTGTGAGCGAGTTGAGACTACTTGGCGTAATCATTAACAACTCATTCAAATGGAACTCACACATTTCACATCTGCAACGATCACTAACAGAAAGACTAAATATAATAAAGTGTCTTGCAAATTTAAAATTTAACTGCGACACGCCAACACTAGTGTCTATTGTAAAATCTTTAATGGTAACCAAAATAGACTTTGGTATTTTTCTTTATGGAACTGCACCCGCGTCTCAACTTACTAAAATAAACACGTTATTAAACGCTGCAATTAGGACAGCTCTTGGAGCGTATCGAACTACCCCAATAAACAATATGCTCTTCGAGGCTGGTATAGCTCAAATCATAGAAAGAAAAACCTTAATAACGAGTAAACTATTTAAAAACTTAATTAACTCCTTTAACTCACCCTTGTACAGCATCCTTAACAAACCTAAAATGAAAAAAGCAATAAAATCCAACTCGACAATAACAACCATAATAGCAACCTGCAGAAAATACGATATACCCTTCAAACCCATTAAACAAATCAAAAGCAAATACCCTCCATGGCATTTTAAATTAACCACAATTAATTTGAGCCTCAGTAAGCTAAACAAAGAAACAACCTCTGCGGAAATTTTCAGAAAATCTTTCTATCAACTCAAAACAGAAATCAAAAATAGACACCTTATATATACCGACGGATCAAAACTAAACAATAATGTAGGGCTAAGTGTCACCACCGACACCTCCACGTTACTCATAGCAAATTGTCCAAAATTAACAACAGTCTTCACAGCCGAAATCATTGCCATTTTATCAGCCATAAACCTAGTGAAGCACCGTAGAGGTCAATACGCTATCTGCTCCGATTCCCTCTCGTCTTTGAACGCTATAGGCAACATAGATAACAAAGATTACTACCCGAATTTAATTAGAAAAATACTAATGGGCCTGCATCCTAAAATAATATTAGTTTGGATACCAAGCCATACAAATATTCCCGGAAACGAATACGCAGATCAGACCGCTAAACTAGCCACGCGATCACCAGTTCATACAATCTGCAACTTAAGTCAGAAGGATATTAACAAATTCCTCAAATCAAAGCTTACACAGGAAACAGCACGGCAGATATGGAACAGAACATCCGACTGGTACAAAACCCACAATCCTAATAAAACAAATATAGCTCAATTTCCCAACATTCATTCACACCCAACCCTAACGCGACTGGACCTCACAAAATACATAAGATTAAGACTTGGCCACACAAGATTAACTCATCAAAACTTAATAGACCGAAACTCACCTAACGTATGCACATACTGCCAAAATAACCTTCCTCTTTCAATAAACCATATACTTTTCCACTGCGAATACTTTAATTCTCTTAGAACACAATTCTTTCAAACTTCAAACCCATTAAACAACCCTTCAATACAGAATATATTTTTAATTACAAATTTTTTAAGAACCTCACGTCTATACTTCTCAATATAAATACATATATATACATCACTATACGTTATACATAAGCTTATACATATACACATATACATATTAACTTCGAATTTTGCTTAAGGCCCAAGTAGCCATAGCTCTTAAGTTCTTAGCTTATAATTTTAATTATAAGCTACAGATTGTATAATAAATAATAAATAAACTTTTATTGCCGCTTTTGAAAAGCGGAGTAATAGAGGTCAATTTCCAATCGTCGATAAAACCCCGGAAGCTAATGACTTATTAAAAATGAGTTGCAACGGGAGCACTAAAGCTGGGCAATTCCTTAGCAAAATGCCTGACAAACCATCACCATCGGCCTTAACAGACGGTTTCAATTTGGAGATGCAATTAGCATCGTCTTCGAGGGACAAATTTAAGCATCCAAAACTAAAAGAGGAATTCACCATGAGATCATAAATGTAGCAAACAGTTTGGAAACGTCAGCTGGGCAACGTGCAAATTTACTTTGAAAGAAAACTGATGAAGGTATATTGGCACTTGAATTCTTAGACTTTATAAACTGCCAAAAGGTCGTCGGATTTGATTTTAATTTAGACTCTTTATCAAGAATGTAGTTTCTGTAAAGAAATTTGTCTAAGCAATTAAATTGCTTCTGATAGGCTTCATATTTAAGACGAAAGAACTGGTTCCTAGTTGACTTAAATTAAAAAAAAAAATGTACTTCTGAGGTTTTTTAATTTTTTTAACTCCCGATTGTACCAAGGTTGCTTATAAGGTCTTTTTTTAAGGCTGGAATATTGTTAATACATAATTCGATTAAAAGCGTTTTAAAAATTAAGAAAGATTTTGCAACGTCAGAGCCATGAAAAACTTCTTCCCAGACAATGTCGGATATTAAATCATTAAATTGAGAGTAATCGCAGGCTGAGTAGTTAAAGCCAACTATTTCAGCGGACTGATTAACTGAAAACTCGTAAAACTCGTAAAAAATTTTTAGAACCAAGGGTATATGATGTTTATCACAAACTGATATTGGAAAGTTACATTCCTCAACATTGCAACTTATATTCTCACTTAAAAA
The DNA here is from genome assembly GCA_963971545.1 of Philophylla caesio. Lineage (NCBI taxonomy): Eukaryota > Metazoa > Arthropoda > Insecta > Diptera > Tephritidae > Philophylla > Philophylla caesio. Next base: position 61,210,386 of record OZ020606.1, read on the forward strand.
AATGAGATCAAGAACTCTATTCAGTTGATTAACAAAATTATTAATTTGCAATAAATTAAGACTTAAAAGATTGTCAAGCAGATACGACTCAAAAGGGGCAGTAACATTTATTGGCGTAAGGCCAAAATTTGAAAATGAACCGCACCATGTCACGTTGGATAAGTTAAAGTCGCCTAACACACACAAATGGTTATCGCCTAGCTTATTTAAAACTAAAGATATTATATTATTTGCATGCGCACGATAAAGGTCATCATTGCCATTTCTTCTCGTCTGCCACCTCTAAATCAAGAGTTAGTGCTCATACCAGAAACACTCATTTGTTTGCGCCGTTTGTTATTCACCACTTTCTTCCAATCCGCATGGGTGGGTAATAAAGAAGATGATGTATTATGTCCACTAACCACTGCAATTGGCTGTGACGAAACTGAAACCGAAGATGAAGAAGTCGAATCAGTAACAGGACCATTAGTTAAATAATTCGAAGCAGCAGTTTTATCAGCAACAACCACATGCGAATAAGAAGTCGAAGCAGTAGCATTGTCACCAACCACATCTTGCACGTATGGGGTGAGAGTCATTACACTCTGCGCACTTGTTTTAGCGACTAGAATCGGTAATTGAGCATTATCAGTATTACAAACAGCAGCTATTGGCAGCATTGATGGCAGCGATAGAAGTATTGGAGACAACCCTCTCAGCAACAGGCATCTCAGTTGGCACTTGCTTAGAAGTAGAAAACAAAGCAACACAATAATCATCGATTACAGCAAGTGGAGACGGTGATAACAGTTGAGTTCGCGTACCCAACGTTGATGTTTTCTCCTTCGTAGGCAAACCATTTTTCTTGTTTCTGTTGTTGTTCCCCGCAGTTAGGTTATTCGCACTCAAATTATTGTTAGTATAATGCATAGAAGTTATTATATTGTTTATAGCATCGAATTCCTTCAACAAGCCTTTCAATTTAGCATCAAAGGCATTTGTAATTAAATCAAGGCTAAGCATAGATACACTAAGTGACGATTAGTTTTCATGCAATTTAATTCAAATTCTGAAATTTTTACATAGCAGCCACGATGAAATTTTTTTTGCAAAATCAATTGCATGGCAACAAATTTGAATCACTTCGCGAAAAAGATTTATTACATTTACCGTAAAAACTGCCCATTATGATCAAATAGACATTAAAACAGAAATCAAAATACCAGAACGAACACAAGCCCGTCCGCACACGTTGACGTTCTCTTGTTGTTGTTGTTGGCGGTGTTTTTGGTGTTGTTGTTATTTGTCTTTATTCATCCTCGAGCCGGCCGGGTTAGAAGATGCTCCGTTATAATACAGCCGGTTGTCCTCGTGGCTGCAAACCGACCAATGGGCACGGTGTCGCGTAACACCCTGGCTTAGGAGGTGGTAGTTCTTGGTCATCGCCCCCAAAGCGGCCCCGACCAGTTCCCCGAACCCCCGCATAAAAGCGATGGTGCGATCGCATGGTCGCAGCCGTTTTTAGGTGCGCCTAAGCCCCTGCACCAAAGTCAAGGTGCCTACCCTAGCAGGGGTATTCTAAAAACACTAAAACCCCTGTAAGATCTAAAGGTGCAGATAGATATATCTACGCATTATCAGCGTATAAGTGAATAGACACATATCTAAAGCACTTTTCAATGTCATTGATATTCAAACTAAATAGCACCGGATCACGAATGGAATCTTGCGGTACCTCCGCTGTTATTGCCGTTAAGGCAGAGCAGTTATTCTTTGTTGTTACCCGTTCTTTTTGTTTTGTAAAACTGCTCGCTATTAATCTATCTGCGTCATTTCTGAATTCGAAATATGCGTCAAGTTTTTGTATGAGAATTTTATGGCAAACAGTGTCAAATGCTTTGGGAAAATGCAGTAATGGTCGTATATCCTCTAAAACATTCAGCACAGCAGTTGAACAACTACGCCCCCTTCCATAACCCGAATGTATTCGGACATGAAGCCTCTCTCTGATAGGTATCTTTGATTCAACATCAACCGTTAAAAAAATTTCGACAGTGCCGGCAAAATTCTTATTGGCCGAAAGTCGCAAAGTTGAGTGGCATGGCGGTTTTTTTGCAATTGGTATTATATTGGCCACTTTCCAAGAGGAAGGAAATCTTAATGTTGTCAATGAAAAATTGATAATATGGGTATTCATCTAAACGCGCAAATGCCTCGCAACTGTGTAAACCTCGTAAACAAACCAGTTTTTCATACATAATAAAAACGTTTACGAGGTTTATGCGGTTGCGCGGCATTTGCGTGTTTAGATAAATACCCCTATTGTGCGTCAATAGAAAAATAATGTAGGGCAAAATGTTTTATAAATCTTAAACCAATTTTGTCCTCCCCTGCCGCATTTGACATAATTGAGAGTATGCAAGGATTATTTCAGTGACATTAATAATAATATAAAAATTTGGCGCTTACACTATATAGCTCAGTGTTTGGCCGAGCTTCTCCTACCATTTGTGGTGTGTGTCTTTATATTATACCACAAATGGAGGGACCTACAGTTTTGTGCCGACTCCGAACGGCAGATGTATTTAGTGAGAAGCTTTTTCATGGCAGAAATACCCTCGGAGGTTTACCATTGCCTGCCGCTGTCCCGAGGGGTGACCGCTATTAGAAAAAACTTTTTCTATTTTAAAGATCTTGCTTGCCCTGACTGAGATTCGAACCTCGAACTCACCGGCATATCAAGTTATAGGCCGCACCGCTACCAACTCGACCACAACGGTTAGGTTATCATCCTGACCACAAATTTGAAAGGAACCGTCAAGCCTAGCGGGCTTAAAAACCTCTAAGTGGTAGAAGTAGTATTTACTTAAATACTTTCGGTAGATATAGATAGATAGATATAAAGAGAGGTATGCACTGCGACCAATGGGTCTATTGTGCCCTCGAAGCTCATCACAATAACTCAGCCAACCCCAGGACCCCCAGAAATCTGAGGATGATCGCCGGGGTTAGGGACTGTATGAATTGATCTCCCGGCCATGGCCGACCCAGGGTTGACCCCCGTCTGCGTGCCACAGCCTCACACTCCGTAAGCAGGTGATGTGGGGTTTCTCCTGCCGAGTCGCAGAAGCGACATAAGTCGCTCGACCAGATCCCCAGCTTATGCAGGTGACCCTTAAGTCTGCAGTGGCCCGTTAGAAAGCCTGTAAGTATTCTCAGTTTTTCCCTGGGAAGGTCCATAAGAAGCTTGAGCCTTCTTAGATTGTACCCCCCAAGGATGTTTTTGGACTGTTTGAGACCGGCGACGTTAAACCAGTGTAGGTTTCGCTGCCTTTTTGTCTCTCAGCTAAGTTTTTCTCTTACCGTGTCCGGTCCTAATGCTATAAACGGCTCTGGTCCAATAGGAGTGGTGGCCGCCGCTTTCCTTGCTAGCAGGTCTGCTGCTTCGTTGCCTTCCACCCCCATATGTCCCGGTACCCAAAGGAGTTGGATACGATTTCTCTCCGCCAATGCGTTTAGTCTCATTATGCACTCCAGTACCAAAGAGGACTTCACCTCATATGATGAGAGAGCTCTGAGCGCCGCCTGACTATCGCTACAAATTAGTATTCTTTCGTTGCTATACTTCCTACGTAGGTTTATCTCGGCGCACAGACTGATTGCACAGACCTCCGCCTGAAAAATGCTGGGGTAAGCCCCCAATGGAACCGAGACATCTGATCTGGGACCATGGATGCCCGCCCCAATACCTTCCGGAGTCTTGGAACCGTCTGTGTACCACCGCAGAGTACTACCCCGGATGTGGTAATCCAGAATTGAAGCCCTCCAGGTGGCTTTGCTATGTATTATTACCTCAAACCTTCTGTCGAAGGTTATAACTTTGTGCATGTCATCCCGGGGGAGGCTCGCCTGCGGGAGTTGTGAGATTAGTGCCTCCCCCGCCTTGCATGACAACACCTTGCCTCTGCCAAACCCATCCTTGGAGAAATTCAGTAGGGTTCTTTTTGCTACGTGGTCGATGGTCAGATGGAGCGGCTCCAGCTCCAGGATCACCTCCAGCGCGGCTGTAGGGCACGTGCGCATCGCCCCCGTAATACACACACCAGCCAGCCGCTGGAGTTTGGCTAGGGACTGTCTGGTCGTAGCCAGGGTGGCTCTGGAACCCCACACGACCGCCCCATAGGTGACCATCTTCCTAACTATCATGGTGTACAGCCAGCGCAGGATTCTGGGGCTGCAGCCCCAGGACCTCCCCGCAAGACGCCTGCACACCATTAATGCTCTCGTAGCCCTAGAGGTTGCCGCAGCGACCTGGGGCTTCCACAAAAGCTTGGAATCCAGGATTAGTCCTAGATATTTTACTTCCGTGACGACCTTGACCGCGGCACCCCCCAGGAGCACGTCTCTACTGCCCTGCAGTTTCCTTTTCCTGGTAAAGGGAACGATTGCTGTTTTGGAAGGATTGATACTGAGGCCTACCTGCGAGCACCACTTCCTTGCTAAATTCAAACCTCTTTGCACAATTTCAAAAAGAGTGCTGGCGAACTTGCCCCTGGCGATTATAACTATGTCATCCGCATATCCCTGACAGCGGATTCCATTCATCGTGAGCGTTTGCAGAAGTTCGTCTACGACTAGGCTCCACAGTAAGGGTGAGAGTACACCCCCTTGTGGGCAGCCTTTGGTTGTCTGCAACTGTACTGTACCATCGCCAGTGTCTATCTCAGCTATTCTGCTCTGCAAAAGCCTTCTTACCCATCTACGAATGGTTGGCTGCACATTTCTAAGCTCCAAGGCTCTGTCCACCCCTACATGAGAGGTATTGTCGAGGAAGGCACAGAGCACCGTCTCTCCGCTCTCAAAGGCATCCCGAATGACCGTTGTCAGCGCATACAGAGCAGTCTCGGTTGACCGGCCCACTCTGTATGCGTGCTGATCCGGGTGCAGTGGTGCTGCCCTTAGAGCGTTGGATCTGATCTCCTGGTCGATAACCTTCTCCATCGTCTTCAAAAGGAAGGACGTGAGGCTGATCGGTCTGAATGATTTAGCTAAGGAGAGATCTCTCCTACCTACTTTCGGGATAAAAATAACCCGAGCTCTCTGCCATATTGCTGGTATGTGGCCCAGCGCAAGGCTGTCCCTCATAATACTCACGAGGTATGGGAGTAGTAGATCCCCCCCCCGCCTCAGCATGCCCGGACCAACACCATCCACGCCCGGGGCCTTGTACCGGTCAAACGAGCCCAGCGCCCAGTCGACCGAGCTGCGGGTGAACAGTTCTCTGGCCACCCTCCAGTCTTCCGGGGCCGGCCTGGCCGCGCCGCCCAAAGGCTCCGTTGACGTCCCGATGGCATCCGGGAAGTGAGCCGAGAGCAAAGCAAGGGATCTCTCCCTCTCATTACCTGAATACGATCCGTCCGGCAGCTTTATTGCCATCTTGATCTCCGGATGCTCTCTGGCTAGGGCCTTGTGAAGCCTTGCAGCCGCAGGAGTTGATCTTATGCTCTCGCAGAAGGTCCTGAAGCTGCTTCGCTTAGCCCTCCTGATCTCTTTACTGTACTTTGTTAGGCAGCATGAATACTCCTCCCAGAGCCCGGTACGCTTAGATCTATTAAATAGTCTGCGCACTTCCTTGCGGAGCTCTGAGAGCTCCCGAGACCACCATTTAGGTTGGGTCTTGCCCTTTGGTTTCGTCTCAGGACAGCTGGAGTTAAAAGCATCAATAATGATACTATTCAGCCTGTAGACTCTGTCCTCTAACTCCATACAGTTGGCTCTTTTTCGGGTAGACTCATAGCCTAACAAGTTAGCTCTGAATACCTCACAGTACAGATCCCAGTTAGTATTCCTGGGATTTCTTCTGCCCTTAGCTATTACGTTCGTCACCCCCAGCTCAAAGCGGATAATCCTATGATCCTCTCTGGCCCTTGTAACAAACGTTGGAGTGTGTCCGACGTTCTGGATACGTAGGTCTTCGCTTAAGATAAATTCTAATAGACACTCACCCCTTTGATTGGTGTCCGAGCTGCCCCACTCAACGTTGTGGGCGTTCGCATCGCAACTGATGATGAGCGGGAGCCGTCTTCGGCGGCAGAAGCCCACCAGCTGCTGAACTTCGAGGGGTGGCACGTTAGTGTTGCCCCCCGGGAAATAGACTGCTGCGAAGACGACATCAATGGCGGCGTTGTTCAACACCAGCGTCGCTTGCACTGCTACCAGATCTTGCGTCAGAAACTCTGTAATGCAGAAGTGTTTAATATTACTCTTAAGCACTACACATGCTCTTGGTCTCTCACAGGAGAGGTCCCAAATTACCTTATTGCTGCTATGATTCAGGCCTCTTACCTGGCCTCTGTACACCCACGGTTCTTGAATCAGTATCAGGCCCAGGTCTTCCGTGGCAAACCTTCCAACGATGACCGCCGAAGCGGCCACCGCATGATGAAGGTTGACCTGGCTACTGACAGTCGTGGGATACTCATAGCTCAGGCTCATCCAGATCCGAGAGCAGTAAGTCGCCCTCGCTTGCTCTGTCTAGCTCAAGCTGCCTCAGATCTAGCTCCTCAGTATTGGGATTGTTATCACCTTCGCTTATATGTTGTTGTTGTTGTTGTAGCGGCTAGCTACACCCCACTGGGTTGGCGGACTCCCTCAATCGTTATCGTCAAGCTCAACTAACGAAAGGTCCAGGAAACGAGCTGTTTCAACAGGGTCGGACCATAGGGAGAGGGGTGTTAGTTGAGTAGGTTTGGCCGGGCATGTGAATAGGTGATTGGTGTCGTGCGGAGACTCTTCACATGCCGGGCACGTGTTGGGGGTGTCGGGGTTGATCCTGGATAAGTAGGAGTTTAACCTGCTACAATATCCAGATCTGAGCTGGGCCAGAGTTACGCGGGTCTCACGAGGCAGCTGGAGCTCCTCAGCTGCAATGGGTGGTGGTTGGACTCCCAGGACTGCACTCACAGGGCGGCTGTCGATGTGTTTGGCCACCGACTCCCTGTGAATGCTGTCCAGAGCCTGTCGGTACGTCCTTGGGTCCAGCGGTCGGTGTACGTATGTCTGGACCTCGTCCGTCAGTTGTGAGAGATGTCCCCTGATGTGCCTGGGTGCCGGATCCAGCGCGAGCAGGTCTCTATTGGGGTGCCCCGGACGGTGGCATCCCAGTAGAAACTGCTTTGTGAGCATAATGTTGTGCTCCTGCACTGGGAGCACGTTAGCCTCATGGTAGAGGTGATCCACAGGCGTCATCAGGAGACATCCCGTCACTGTCCTGAGTGCGGCGTTCTGACAGGTCTCCAGTCTTGACCACTGAGTCCTGCTAGTTCCAGGCGACCAAATTGGCGCGGCATAATTTAGAACCGGCCGGCCAATCGCCTTGTATGTTGCCAACAACGTTTCTTTGTCTTTGCCCCAAGTGCTGCCGGCGAGCGACTTGAGGACTTTGTTGCGGCTCTGTACCTTATTGACGATTGCGGTTGTATGCGCTGAGAAGGAGACCAGGCTGTCGAGGGTGACTCCCAGGATCTTCGGGTGGTTAACCGTCGGGATGGGGGTCCCCTCGATGTGGATGTCGAGGGTGAGCCCGACCTCCTTCGTCCAAGATGTGAAAAGGGTCGCCGTGGACTTAGCAGGAGACAGCGTCAGATTCCGTCCTGTGAAGTAGTGAGCAAGGTCAGGGAGGCAGCTGTTCACTTTGGAGCACAGGCCATCAATTCCATTGCCGGTAGCCATTATCGTGCAGTCATCGGCGTACGAGACCAGTGTGACTCCCTCTGGCGGGGAAGGGAGTCGCGAGATATAGAAGTTGAATAATAGGGGGGATAGGACGCCACCCTGTGGTACCCCCTGCTTGATTCTTCTCGCTTTTGACACTGAGTCACGGTAGCACACCGACGCTTGACGACCACACAGGTAGTTCGCGGTCCATCGCTTCAACGCCGCTGGGAGAGGTGAGGCCTCCACGTCCTTCAACAAGATGGAGTGGCTGACTGTGTCGAAGGCCTTCGACAAGTCCAAAGCCACGAGGACGGTTCTCTCACAGGGGCGGTTGTCGTTGAGACCACGATTAATCTGGGTGTTTATAGCGTTAAGTGCTGTTGTGGTGCTATGCACTTTCCGGAAGCCGTGTTGATGCTTCGCCGGGCTGAGATGGTAGTTGAAATGCGGGAGCAGCAGGGCCTCAAGTGTCTTGACCACTGGAGAAAGCAGGGAGATCGGCCGATAGGACTCGCCTTGGCCGGCCGGTTTCCCTGGTTTCAGCAGTGGTATCACCCTACTGGTCTTCCAGATATCCGGAATGACCGTGGTGGATAGCGACAGATTGAGGACCCTGGTGAGATATGCTACTCCCGCGGTGCCCAATTTTTTCAGCATCCACATGCTTAACCCGTCTGGGCCAATGGATTTGGAGGCTTTCGCCTTCCCGATGGCTTCCTTCACCTCAGTGGTAGAGGGGACAATTGGTGCGCTTGGTGTTGACTTGCGCAGCCTTCTGGTGACTGACCGTTTGGTTCTGTCGGCCGAAGGATGCAATGTGAATTGTCGACTGAAATAGTTCGCGCATCGCTTCGGGTCCGACGAGGCGTGGTCTCCAAAGGAGATTTCTGTTCGATCATCACGCCTCGTCGGATTGGACAGGGACCTCACGGTCGACCATAGTTTGCCCACTCCGGCACCGAGGTTGCAGGACTTCAGGTGCTCCCTCCACTTGTTCCGCTTGTGAACGTTGACCAGGCGTTGGATCTCCCCGTTTAGTTGCCTAATACGGGGATTACCGGGGTCCGCCTGCCGGAGGTGGTCGCGTTCATCCGCTAGAGACACCGCTTCACCCGGGAAGTCAGGACGGATCATAGGGATCCTCCCTGCCGGAATGAAACGGGCTGCAGCGGACTTCACCACCCTGCGGAACAAGCGCTCGCCCACGCGAACGTCGGTTGGAGTTGAGAGAGCACTGAAGGCGTCTTCAGTGAAATCCTCAAACCGCTCCCAGTCAGCTTTTTTGAAGTTGACATAGGTGTGGCGGTCTGAGGCAACATAGTTGGCAGGTCTGTCAATCGAGATGATTATGGGTAGGTGGTCTGATGCAAGCGATAGCATAGGTCGCCACGTTATGTTATTTATCAGACCTGCGCTAGCTATTGTTAGATCTGGCGAGCTGCTGCAACTACCCACAATCCTGGTGGGGGCTTCGTCGTTCATGGTGCAGAATGTCGAATCGTCTATCTGCTCTGCCAAAATATTTCCCCTACGATCATTTGATAGGCTTGAGAACCAAAGATCGTGGTGCGCATTAAAGTCTCCGACTACCAAACGGTTTTCACCACTGAGGAGCGCACCTATGTCAGGGTGATATCCAGCGGGGCAGCAGGAGACAGGGGGTATATATGTGTTGAATATTTCGAGCTCGACATCGCCTGACCGGACAGCAATCCCTTGACATTCTAAGGTGCTGTCCCTTGGGTCGATGTCTGCATCGATAAGACGATACTGCACGGTGTTGTGTAGGATGAAGGCTAGGCCTCCACCATTATCTCGCTCGCGATCTCTACGAAGCACGTTGTAACCGTCGCAGTTCGTTAACGTTGAGCTGCGACGTAGCTTCGTTTCTTGGACCTTCGCTTATATCCTCTGCTTTGCTCGTGCTCAATCGGGCAGGCGCAATTACCTCCGCCTGCGCGTTCGTTGGCACCACATCGGCCGGCATAGTCGCAGGAGGATCGGCAGCGCCCAAGACACCAGCATCCGACGGACACTGAGCCGCGGGCTCCTTGCTGCCGGCAGGCCCGACCTGTAGTGCAGGAGGAAGCCTGCCCTCTTAATAGCTAGGTAGGATCGCTCGTCGATGCCTAGGTTGAGCCTCAGGCCCCCTTCCTCTGTGCTGCTGGAGATAACTCTCCACACCGAGGAGTGTATACCCTCGTTCTGCGATCTTAACAGCTGCAGCGCATACACAACTGGTTCCTCAGCGCTCCTCGGTAGGAACACCGTGACATTGTGAAAAGGAGGAATATCCCCCCTCTTAACACACATGACGGGTCCCTTCCATCTCTCCAGTTTATCGGCAGTTTTCGTCAGCCAGTCCACTGTCCTTCCATCCTTACAGTCCACGAGGAGCATTCCCGCACGGAAATACACCCCGTAGAAGGAGATCGGAAAGGACGTCCCCTTGAAAACCTCATGTACGATTGCGTCCTGCAGCCGAGTAAGGTCGTCGGCGTTGAGAGAGGCCGCCGGATAGTCCCTCGGCAGAACAGCCACACGGATACCCCTTAAGGCAGCCGAGTAGCTAGATTGTTGGGCCACTTCGCTCCCTGCGCTCACGCTCCTCCCTCTCGACCTCCATCCGAACACCCGCCATCGCTCGAGCCTCTTCTGGGGTTTTCCCCTGCTCAAGGTAGCGGATGTACCATTTAGCCTCCGAACCACTCAAACCCTTACGGTTTTTGTCATCGAGGGCACCTGGCTGGCCACGGGGAGTTAGTGGAGGAGGTTTTGCCCTGCGGTGCTTACGGCGTTGCTGCTGCCAGCCAGACTCGAGAGGGTCACGGAGCCAGAACGGCTGCGCGACCTTTCCCGTCTGCTCGGCGATTCCCGGCGCTGGCTGTCTCCAGAGCGAGCTTCACTCCCGGATTTACGCCGACTTTTGGATCGGTTACGATCCAGGAGGTGCCTGCTCATGGAGTGGTGCCCCGTGCTGACATCACATGCTCCGTCGGACCTGGAAGACACAAGAAAATTGCTGGGACGGTCCTGTGACCGATCTTCTCCAGCAGTCAAGTTAGTATCCGACGACCTACCTCTACTTACTGCTCTCGTACCTTTGCTCGTAAGGGCCTCCTCTCTACGGATCCCCTTGCTCGTGCTTGGAACATCTTCCTCGTCCCTCGCATGCTCAATAAAGAGAGCAGCCTCTTGGGCTGTCAGCCTCTGAAGGAAGCTGCTCCTTCTCGCACCCTCTCTTGCTGTCGACGCATCATCTGCAGTTGCAGATTTGGGGCCACATCCGCTTGTTTCGTGTGGCCTGCCAGTGCTGCCGTTGTTGCTGTTGTTGTCTTTGTTGTTGATTTTGTTGTTGTTGTTTTTGTTATATAAGTTGCTCATCTTGTTCGTACGATCACCAGCTCGGCGTTAACAAAGCTGTGTGATCTAAAAAATTGTAAGGGGAACTCTGTCGTCCACCGCGCCAGCGCCCCATAGCGCGGAAAGGCCAAGTTACTCCTCGATGCGGCCCAGTGTCGAGGAGGCGCCGTACTAATACAGCCGGATTAACCTCCTGGCTGCAAACCATCCAATGGGCACGGTGTCGCCTGACACCCTGGATTAGGAGGTGGTAGTTCTTGGTCATCGCTCCCCAGAGCGGAACCGACCGCCCCAACATATCCCCACGGAGTACGCGATGATACGAGCGGACGGCCGGCTCCGCCCCCGGGCGCGACTAAACCCCTGCACCAACGACAAGGTGCCTACCCTAGCAGGGTACTTTCGGTAGATATGCTGGTATAATATTACTTTTAAGATTAAACACAAAACATAATACATTCAAAATAACACGCTGATATACAGACATCTCCATAAAAGTATCAAGGAGCGTTATAATTGGGTTAGCACATTGTATTGTATTGGATCTACTATTTTTACGTTATTGGCACCAGTTGAAAGAAAATTCATATATTTTCAGTGGCAAAGATTACAATAATTATTTAAATGCAAAAAAAAATTAACGGGTTCCATTGCGGTAGCTGCTTTAGTATAAGAGCATCAGTCATTTCCAACAAGCAAATCTTTATCAAATTTAGCTGTAAAGATAGCTTCCGTTTTATATATATATTTTTTAGTCCAACCTAACCTGTAAAATAAAGAGCATAACAAAAACAAAATATCATTTTACTTTTTATACTAACAACGTACATATTGGCAAACATGTTTGCCTATATAATTTTTCCAGGTGGTCGTTGTTGTTAATGTACCTTTGCTCTTTATGCTTGTATTTAATGAATCGGTTATTGCTTTATAATACTAATGACATTTTTATCGGGGTGAAGAGGCGCTCTATTGAGAGCGTTGTACCATAATTCCTTATCATTTATCTTCTCCATGGTCTTGAGCATAAATATAGTAAGGCTTAGATTAGATTGATTGGGGGAGGAATGCACTGCGACCGATGGGTCTATTGTGCCCTCCACGGCTCTGATCATAGCACCTCCGTCAGCCTCAGCATCTGCAGGAAACCCAGAATGGTTGCCGGGGACATAGAGTGTATGAATTGCTCCTGCGGCCATGGCCGTCGTAGGGTACCCCCCTTCTGCGAGCCACCGCATCACACTCTAGGAGTAGATGCTGTGGTGTTTCTTTTTCTGCTCCGCTAAAGCGACAAACGTCACCTGACCAGATTCCTAGTCTGTGCAGGTGGCCCATTAGTTTGCAGTGGCCTCTCAGGAAGCCTGTTATGATTCTTAGTTTCTCCTTGGGCAGATTTATCAACATCCTGTGTCTTCTCAGGTTGTATCCTCCAAGGAGAGACTTGGCCTGTTTGAGGCCTGCTAGCTTGCTCCAATGTTGGCTCTTCAGTCTGATAGTCTCCTTCCTTAGCATCTCTTTAATCGTGCTTGGACCCACTGCCAGGATAGGCTCAGGGGCGGAGGCCGCCGCCGTCCAGGCTAGCAGGTCAGCAGTTTCGTTGCCAGACACCCCTTTGTGACCCGGTACCCAGAGGAGTTGAATCCGGTTCTTCACCGCCAGGGCGTTCAGTCTCCCAATGCACTCCAAGACCAACGATGAGTTTATTTCATAGGAGGAGAGAGCCCTGAGCGCGGCCTGGCTGTCGCTCGAAATGAGAATCGTCTCGTTGCGGTATTTTCTTCTCATGTTTATCTCAGCGCACACACTGATGGCCACGACCTCCGCCTGGAAGATGCTTGGGTAGGCCCCCAATGAAACCGAGATGTCGGATCTGAGGCCGTGGACGTCCGCCCCAACACCCTCAGGGGTCCTGGAGCCATCAGTGTACCAATGCAGAGTACTCCTCCATACAGTTGGCTCTTTTTCGGGTAGACTCATAGCCTAACAAGTTAGCTCTTAATACCTCACAGTACAGATCCCAGTTAGTATTCCTGGGATTTCTTCTGCCCTTAGCTATTACGTTCGTCACCCCCAGCTCAAAGCGGATAATCCTATGATCCGAGAGAGAGGGCTCAGCTGAGACCCTCCAACCCTGGATCAGGGGACTCGCCAGCTCATTGCCGAGAGTGACGTCTAGTACCTCCTCTCTGGTCCTTGTAACAAACGTTGGAGTGTGTCCGACGTTCTGGATACGTAGGTCTTCGCTTAAGATAAATTCTAATAGACACTCACCCCTTTGATTGGTGTCCGAGCTGCCCCACTCAACGTTGTGGGCGTTCGCATCGCAACTGATGATGAGCGGGAGCCGTCTTCGGCGGCAGAAGCCCACCAGCTGCTGAACTTCGAGGGGTGGCACGTTAGTGTTGTCCCCCGGGAAATAGGCTGCTGCGAAGACGACATCAATGGCGGCGTTGTTCAACACCAGCGTCGCTTGCACTGCTACCAGATCTTGCGTCAGAAACTCTGTAATGCAGAAGTGTTTAATATTACTCTTAAGCACTACACATGCTCTTGGTCTCTCACAGGAGAGGTCCCAAATTACCTTATTGCTGCTATGATTCAGGCCTCTTACCTGGCCTCTGTACACCCACGGTTCTTGAATCAGTATCAGGCCCAGGTCTTCCGTGGCAAACCTTCCAACGATGACCGCCGAAGCGGCCACCGCATGATGAAGGTTGACCTGGCTACTGACAGTCGTGGGATACTCATAGCTCAGGCTCATCCAGATCCGAGAGCAGTAAGTCGCCCTCGCTTGCTCTGTCTAGCTCAAGCTGCCTCAGATCTAGCTCCTCAAGGAGCTCCTCAGTATTGGGATTGTTATCACCTTCGCTTATATCCTCTGCTTTGCTCGTGCTCAATCGGGCAGGCGCAATTACCTCCGCCTGCGCGTTCGTTGGCACCACATCGGCCGGCATAGTCGCAGGAGGATCGGCAGCGCCCAAGACACCAGCATCCGACGGACACTGAGCCGCGGGCTCCTTGCTGCCGGCAGGCCCGACCTGTAGTGCAGGAGGAAGCCTGCCCTCTTAATAGCTAGGTAGGATCGCTCGTCGATGCCTAGGTTGAGCCTCAGGCCCCCTTCCTCTGTGCTGCTGGAGATAACTCTCCACACCGAGGAGTGTATACCCTCGTTCTGCGATCTTAACAGCTGCAGCGCATACACAACTGGTTCCTCAGCGCTCCTCGGTAGGAACACCGTGACATTGTGAAAAGGAGGAATATCATCCCCCCTCTTAACACACATGACGGGTCCCTTCCATCTCTCCAGTTTATCGGCAGTTTTCGTCAGCCAGTCCACTGTCCTTCCATCCTTACAGTCCACGAGGAGCATTCCCGCACGGAAATACACCCCGTAGAAGGAGATCGGAAAGGACGTCCCCTTGAAAACCTCATGTACGATTGCGTCCTGCAGCCGAGTAAGGTCGTCGGCTTTGAGAGAGGCCGCCGGATAGTCCCTCGGCAGAACAGCCACACGGATACCCCTTAAGGCAGCCGAGTAGCTAGATTGTTGGGCCACCTGCGACCGTCCCTCCGCCGCCGAACCCCCCCCCCCCCCCCCCGGCCGACTGACGCCGAGGTACAGAGTGGAGGCTGCTCCCGCTGCCGTTTGCTAGATGGCTGCTCTGGTGGTGTGATGTGCTCATTGCCACGCTTTGTGACCGGCTCTGATTCTGTCTGCTTCGTAATCACAGGTTCCCCGCTTCTCCGCATGTCAGCGGGCGCGGGTCGTATGGTTGGTGCAGCTAGTTCCCCGCTTCTCCGCGTATCAGCGGGCGCGGGTCGTGTGGAAGGTGCAGTTGGTTCCCCGCTTCTCTGCTTTGCAGCAGGCGCGGGTTCTGTATGCTGCTGGCTATGCCCGCTCTTCCGCTCATAGGCGGGTGCGGTCGGCTCATGGATGCGCTTTCGCTCCCTGCGCTCACGCTTCTCCCTCTCGACCTCCATCCGAACACCCGCCATCGCTCGAGCCTCTTCTGGGGTTTTCCCCTGCTCAAGGTAGCGGATGTACCATTTAGCCTCCGAACCACTCAAACCCTTACGGTTTTTGTCATCGAGGGCACCTGGCTGGCCACGGGGAGTTAGTGGAGGAGGTTTTGCCCTGCGGTGCTTACGGCGTTGCTGCTGCCAGCCAGACTCGAGAGGGTCACGGAGCCAGAACGGCTGCGCGACCTTTCCCGTCTGCTCGGCGATTCCCGGCGCTGGCTGTCTCCAGAGCGAGCTTCACTCCCGGATTTACGCCGACTTTTGGATCGGTTACGATCCAGGAGGTGCCTGCTCATGGAGTGGCGCCCCGTGCTGACATCACATGCTCCGTCGGACCTGGAAGACACAAGAAAATTGCTGGGACGGTCCTGTGACCGATCTTCTCCAGCAGTCAAGTTAGTATCCGACGACCTACCTCTACTTACTGCTCTCGTACCTTTGCTCGTAAGGGCCTCCTCTCTACGGATCCCCTTGCTCGTGCTTGGAACATCTTCCTCGTCCCTCGCATGCTCAATAAAGAGAGCAGCCTCTTGGGCTGTCAGCCTCTGAAGGAAGCTGCTCCTTTTCGCACCCTCTCTTGCTGCCGACGCATCATCTGCAGTTGCAGATTTGGGGCCACATCCGCTTGTTTCGTGTGTCCTGCCAGTGCTGACGTTGTTGCTCTTGTTGTTGCTGTTGTTGTCTTTGTTGTTGATTTTGTTGTTGTTGTTTTTGTTATATAAGTTGCTCATCTTGTTCGTACGATCACCAGCTCGGCGTTAACAAAGCTGTGTGATCTAAAAAATTGTAAGGGGAACTCTGTCGTCCACCGCGCCAGCGCCCCATAGCGCGGAAAGGCCAAGTTACTCCTCGATGCGGCCCAGTGTCGAGGAGGCGCCGTACTAATACAGCCGGATTAACCTCCTGGCTGCAAACCATCCAATGGGCACGGTGTCGCCTGACACCCTGGATTAGGAGGTGGTAGTTCTTGGTCATCGCTCCCCAGAGCGGAACCGACCGCCCCAACATATCCCCACGGAGTACGCGATGATACGAGCGGACGGCCGGCTCCGCCCCCGGGCGCGACTAAGCCCCTGCACCAACGACAAGGTGCCTACCCTAGCAGGGTACTTTCGGTAGATATGCTGGTATAATATTACTTTTAAGATTAAACACAAAACATAATACATTCAAAATAACACGCTGATATACAGCCATCTCCATAAAAGTATCAAGGAGCGTTATAATTGGGTTAGCACATTGTATTGTATTGGATCTACTATTTTTACGTTATTGGCACCAGTTGAAAGAAAATTCATATATTTTCAGTGGCAAAGATTACAATAATTATTTAAATGCAAAAAAAAATTAACGGGTTCCATTGCGGTAGCTGCTTAAGTATAAGAGCATCAGTCATTTCCAACAAGCAAATCTTTATCAAATTTAGCTGTAAAGATAGCTTCCGTTTTATATATATATTTTTTAGTCCAACCTAACCTGTAAAATAAAGAGCATAACAAAAACAAAATATCATTTTACTTTTTATACTAACAACGTACATATTGGCAAACATGTTTGCCTATATACTTTTTCCAGGTGGTCGTTGTTGTTAATGTACCTTTGCTCTTTATGCTTGTATTTAATGAATCGGTTATTGCTTTATAATACTAATGACATTTTTATCGGGGTGAAGAGGCGCTCTATTGAGAGCGTTGTACCATAATTCCTTATCATTTATCTTCTCCATGGTCTTGAGCATAAATATAGTAAGGCTTAGATTAGATTGATTGGGGGAGGAATGCACTGCGACCGATGGGTCTATTGTGCCCTCCACGGCTCTGATCATAGCACCTCCGTCAGCCTCAGCATCTGCAGGAAACCCAGAATGGTTGCCGGGGACATGGCCGTCGTAGGGTACCCCCCTTCTGCGAGCCACCGCATCCCACTCTAGGAGTAGATGCTGTGGTGTTTCTTTTTCTGCTCCGCTAAAGCGACAAACGTCACCTGACCAGATTCCTAGTCTGTGCAGGTGGCCCCTTAGTTTGCAGTGGCCTCTCAGGAAGCCTGTTATGATTCTTAGTTTCTCCTTGGGCAGATTTATCAACATCCTGTGTCTTCTCAGGTTGTATCCTCCAAGGAGAGACTTGGCCTGTTTGAGGCCTGCTAGCTTGCTCCAATGTTGGCTCTTCAGTCTGATAGTCTCCTTCCTTAGCATCTCTTTAATCGTGCTTGGACCCACTGCCAGGATAGGCTCAGGGGCGGAGGCCGCCGCCGTCCAGGCTAGCAGGTCAGCAGTTTCGTTGCCAGACACCCCTTTGTGACCCGGTACCCAGAGGAGTTGAATCCGGTTCTTCACCGCCAGGGCGTTCAGTCTCCCAATGCACTCCAAGACCAACGATGAGTTTATTTCATAGGAGGAGAGAGCCCTGAGCGCGGCCTGGCTGTCGCTCGAAATGAGAATCGTCTCGTTGCGGTATTTTCTTCTCATGTTTATCTCAGCGCACACACTGATGGCCACGACCTCCGCCTGGAAGATGCTTGGGTAGGCCCCCAATGAAACCGAGATGTCGGATCTGAGGCCGTGGACGTCCGCCCCAACACCCTCAGGGGTCCTGGAGCCATCAGTGTACCAATGCAGAGTACTCCTCCGTATGTGGGTATCCAGAATAGAGTCACTCCAGGTAGCCTTGCTGTGCGACCCTGGATCCCAAGCCACCGCCCCATAGGTGACCAATGGCCTCCCTATCATGGTGTACATCCACCGCAGCTCCACAACAGCGGGGATAGTACTCCTCCTTGCGGGCATCCTTTGGTTGTCTGCAGTTGAACTGTGCCATCGCCAGTGTCAACTTCGGCTAATCTGCTCTCTAGCAGCCTCTATCCATTTACGAATAGTAGGCTGCACGTTTCTCTGCTCCAGCGCTCTGTCCACCACTGCATGCGAGGTGTTGTCGAAAGCCCCCTCGATGTCTAGGAAGGCACAGAGCACTGTTTTTCCGCTCTCGAAAGCATCCCGAATGTCCGAGGTCAACGCATACAGAGCCGTTTCCGTCGAGCGGCCGACCCTGTAGGCATGTTGATCCGGATGCAACGGTGAAGCCCTGAGAGCTTTTGATCTTATCTGCAGGTCGATCACCTTTTCCGTTGTCTTCCAGACGAAGGAGGTGAGACTGATCGGCCTGAATTATTTGCTTATGATAGATCTCTTCTACCCACCTTCGGGGTGAAAATAACCCGAGCCCTTTGCCATATCTCGGGAATGTGGGCGAGAGCCAGACTGTCCCTCATAATGCTTACGAGATACGGAAGAATGAGTTCCGAGGGCCCTCTCTCTCTCGTCTTCTGTGTAGGACCCGTCGGGCCTTTTTAACGCCATTGTGGTCCCCGGAATATCCTTCGCTAAGGCTTTGTGTAGCCTGGCAGCTGCAGGAGTTAAGCTTATGCTCTCGCAGAATTTCCTGAAGCTGCTACGCTTGGCTTTCCTGATCTGCTTGCTGTACTTCGTTAGGCAGGTCGTGTATTCCTCCCACAGCCCCGTTCGCCTTGCTCTATTAAAAAGCCTACGCACTTCTTTCCGGAGCATTGAGAGCTCCCGAGACCACCAGCCTGGTTGGGTTTTCCCTACCGGCTTTGTCTCGGGACAACTGGAGTTGAATGCATCTAATATGGCGAGGCTCATCTCACTGACCCTGCTTTCTAATTCCATACAGCTTGTTCTTTTATATTTGCTCTTAAGGTTCTCTAAATTTGCTTCTAGTCATAAACGTTGGAGTACTTCCAACGTTGTGGATACATACATAGGTTCTCGCTAAATATATACTCTAATAGGCACTCACCGCGAGGGTTCGTATCCGTGCTGCCCCACTCCACATTATGGGCGTTCGCATCGCAGCTAATAATTAGGGGGAGCCTCCTGCGGTTGCAATGCCCCACCAGCTGCTGTACTGCAAGGGGAGGCACGTTGGTTTCGTCCCCCGGGAAATATGCGGCATCGAAGACGACGTCCGTCTTGCAATCACCCACCATCACCGTCGCTTGCACCGCCACAAGATCTTGCGTTAGGAACTCTGTAATGCAGAAGTGTTTAATGTTGTGCTTAAGCATTGTACAAGCTCTAGGTCTGTCCCAGGAGTTGTCCCAAATTACCTTGTTACTCCTGTGGTTCAGGCCTTTTACCTGGCCCCTGTAGACCCACGGCTCTTGGATCAGTATTATGCCCAGGTCGTCCGTGGTAAACCTCCTTGCGATGACCGCAGAAGCAGCTACCGCATGATGGAGGTTGACCTGGGCTACTGATAATAGCTCGGGCTCTTCTTGGTCCGAGAGAAGTATGTCGCCCTCGCTACCTATACCCAGCGCCAGTCTTCTCATATCTAGCCCCTCTAGGAGCTCCTCGGAATTGGAAATGTCCTCTCCCTGGCTGCTGTCATTAGCTGCAATTATAGTGCTCAGCTGGCGCCTCTACGGATGACACGGTAGCAGGAGTAGCGGCAACGCCGGCGGCTCCAGTGTCCGTTGGGCACTGGGCTTTAGGATCTTTGTTGCCGGAAGTTCTCTCCTCCAAGGCCTCACTACCACCATGCCAAACCTGTAGTGCAGGAGGAACCCGTCTCTTTTTAGCGCCCGGTAGGACCCGTCGTCAATGCCCAACTTCAGTCTCAGCCCGCTGGCTTCGGTGTTGCTCGAGATGACCCTCCATACCGAGGAGTGTATACCCTCGTTTTGGGTCCTCAACAGCTGGAGCGTGTACTCCGCCGATTCGTCGGCGCTTCTCGGCAGGAAGACCGAAACGTTGTGCAATAGAGGAATTTCATTCCCCTTCTTGACACACATTATCGGCCCCTCCCACCTTTCCAGCTTGTCTGCTACCTCGGTGAGCCAGCCTACTGTCCTCTCATCCTTGCAATCCACGAGGAGCATTCCCGAGCGAAAATACACCCCGTAGAATGAAAGGGGAAAGAACGCCCCCTTAAACACCTCATGGACAATGGCGTCCTGCAGCCTTGTGAGGTCGTCCGAGTTAAGGGCCGCCGCTGGGTATTCTCTCGGCAGCACAGCCACCCGGATGCCCCAAGGGCTGCCGCGTAGCTGGACTGCTGAGTGGCCTGCGACTGCCCACCCCACGTTGACCCCGCTTGACCGCCCGACGCCTTCTCAGGGAGTGTCGGCTGTTCTCGCTGCCTCTTACTTGATGGCTGCTCTTTCGGTGTTACTTGCTCACTGCCGCGCTTCGTAGCGGGCTCTGCTGTAGGCTGCTTCGATGCAGGTTCCCCGCTTCTCCGCATAACAGTGGGCGCGGGTCGCTGGT
This sequence comes from Philophylla caesio, assembly GCA_963971545.1. Taxonomy (NCBI): domain Eukaryota; kingdom Metazoa; phylum Arthropoda; class Insecta; order Diptera; family Tephritidae; genus Philophylla; species Philophylla caesio. Next base: position 61,230,754 of record OZ020606.1, read on the forward strand.
GCCCAGTGTATAGTTCCCCGCTTCTCTCTTCCGCACCATGGCGGGTGCGGGCGGCTCGCGTGTGCGCATTCGTTCCTTGCGCTCTCGCTCTTCCTTCTCCACCTCCATCCGTACTCCCTTTTCTGCAGCTGCATGGGAGGTCTGCGAGCCAGAACGGCTGCGTGACCTGTCCCGCCTGCCTGGTCATCTCTCTGTCGCTGACTGCTACCCGAGCGTAGTTCACTCCTGGACCTTCGCCGGCTTTTCGACCGGTTACGATCCAGCCGGTGCCTGCTTGGGGAGCGTCTTACGCTGGAGCTCTCTGTGTTCTCGCCTGCCCTGCAAGTAGAAGAAGGGATATTGCCGGGTCGGCTTTGCGACCGATCTGCTTCGGCGGTTAGGTTATCCCCCGTTCTCTCACCCACACACTCTATCTAACCTCTGATCCTGCGCTGGTGCTTGGCATCATCATCATCCATGGCATGCTCGATGAAGAGGGCAGCCTCTTGAGCGGTCAGACGCTCCATGAAGCTACCTCTCCTCGCCGACGCCTGGGGTACACTCGTACTGCTGCCCTCCACTGCCACACTAGCTGATGTAGGCCCGCTGCTGCTATTATTGCTTGTATGTTTTTGTTTGTTGCTGTTATGCTGTTGTTGTTGTTTTGTTTTTGTATTTTTGTTGTATTCATCTTGTACGTACGACCGCCAGCTCGGCTTGCGCAAAGCTCAGCGGTCTAAAGTTCTAAAAGGGGATCTCGGTCGTCCGCCGCGCCAGCGCCAAGTAGCGCGGTAAAGCCCAGTTACTCCTCGATGCGGCCCGGTGTCGAGGAGGCGCCGTACAAATGCAGCCGGTTTTTTTCCTCTTGGCTGCAAACCTTCCAATGGGCACGGTGTCGCTTCACACCCTGGGTTAGGAGGTGGCGATACTTGGTCACTTGGAGCCGGCATAGAGATAGAAAAACAAGTACACATTGTCACTCCGCTCCATGCACAACTCCTGGTGGGGAACGCCTAAGCCCCTGCACCACGCCAAGGTGACCGCCCTCGCAGGGGATAGTAAGGCTTATGGGCCTGAAAGATTTTGCAAGGGAGTAGTCCCTCTGTCCTATTTTCGGGATGAAAATTACCCGAGCTCTACGCCATACCTCAGGGAGGTAGGCCAGCGCAAGGCTGTCTCATGATTTTTACTAGGTGCGGGATCAAGAGCGGCCCGCCCTGCTCAGCACCACCGGACTCTAGTGCCTCTATATACCTCACCCAGTTTGTTCTCCTTTGGTTCCTAGTTGGATGACCTATCTGGATCCCTACTTCCAGCTCGAATCGGATAATCCGAGAATGACGGCTCTGATGAGGCCTGCCATCGATCGGTCGGGGAGCTAGCCAATCCCTTGCTGAGAATGATGTCCCCTGGGGTTAGTGTCAGTACTTCCCCATTCCACATGATGGGCATTTACATCGCAGCCAATATCAAGTGGCAGCCGTTTTCTTCTGCAGTGTTCTACAAGCTTCTGTACCACTTGCGTTGTCCCCCGGAAAATATGCTGATGCTAGGATAGCTTCCATCTCCGTACCGGAAACTAATAGTGTTGGCTGCACTGCTACTAGGTCCTTTGTTAGATACTCTTTAATACAATATATATAATTTTGGCGCTTACACTATATAGCTCAGTGTTTGACCGAGCTTCTCCTACCATTTGTGGTGTGCGTCTCTATATTATATCACAAAAGGAGGACCTACAGTTTTGTGCTGAGTCCGAACGGCAGATGTATTTAATGAGAAGCTTTTTCATGGCAGAAATACCCTCGGAGGTTTGCCATTGCCTGCCGCTGTCCCGCGGGGTGACCGCTATAAGAAAAAACTCTGTAATGCAGAAGTGGTTAATACCTGCTCTGAGCACTACGCAAGCTCCTCTCGCACGAGAGGTCCCAAATTACCTTATTTTTGTTCTGATTTAGGCCCTTTACCTGGCCTTTGTAAGTCCTCGGTTGTTGGATGAGCCAAAAGCCCAGGTCTTCCGTGGAGAATCTGCTAGCAATGACCGCTGACGCGACCACCACATGATGCAGATTGACCTGGGCTACTTGCATCCGTGGTTTCGTCAGAGCTGGGGTTCTTCCACGTCCATGAGCCCTAGACCGCCCTCGCTCTGCCCATCCTGCTCGAGCCTTCGTAAATCGATGCCTTCTAGGAGCTCCTGAGTAGAAGGCATTTGCTCATCTGCACCGTCAACATCGGATGGTTCAAGGGCTTCCACCAGAGCAGGTTCTGAAATGTCTAGCTGACTCGCCGGTACTATCGCTGCCCAATCAGACGACAAAGGCTCAACAGGAGCCGCTACCGTGGTACTTGGGGTTACCGATGGAGCGGCAGTCCTGCATACTTGCACTCTGGGCCGCCACGGCCTCCTGGTTATTGTGCTATACCTATAGTAGACTACAAAGCCAGCCTCTCTCAGGTTTACGAACGACTCTTCGTCAACGCAAAGGTTGAGTCTGAGCTCGTTGTCAACCGCAATCTTAGATATCACTCTCCAGGCGGAGGTGTGACGCGGCAGGATAGGCGCGCGGCAGCACAGCCACCCGAACACCTGTGAGGGCATTCGAGTAGCTGGGGTGCTGCGCATTCCTAACCGGCTTACCCCCTGAAACACCCCGGCCCCTGTACAACGATGCTGGAGGAGGCAGTCGATCCAGCTGACGCTTGCTAGTAGGTGGTTCCGGTGGAGTAATCTTTACATAGCCACGCTTTCTCGAGTAAGTGGAAACTGTGATGACACTTGACCGAGTGGGTTCCCCGCTTCTCCGTCTGCTGCTGCGTACTACCTCTCTGTCTTAGGTCATGCGAAATTGTCCCGCTTCTCCGCTCATTTGCGGGCGCGATTATACTGCTGGGCTCTTGCGCTCTACGCGTCTGCTTCTCCATGGCTTCTACCTCCATGCGGACACCAGCCATGGCCTGAGCCTGCTCCGGAAGGTACCATTTAGCCCCGGAACCGCTAAAACCGCTCTACGATGGTCGTCCAATGCGCACAGCTGACCCGGCTTTCGAAGCGGGGGAGCCCTAGCTCGACGGTGTCTTCTTTTTGCCTGTTGCTACCCAGAACCACGTGAGGCGCCAGAGGCCGAGCGACTTCTTGGTCTTCGTCTTTGTCGGCTGCCGGAACGGTGTCTGCTATCAAAACGCCGATGACTCCTTGAGCTGCCACGACTGCCAGAGCGATGCCGACTCTTGGAGCAGCGTCTGCCTCTGGATTGGTACCGGCTGCTTGAGCGTCGCTCAACACACTTTGAGGACTCATACCTGTGCGTAGCTACTACCGGGACCGCTTTTTTCCGGCGAACCTCACTGCTGGTACTGGGTTCCTCCTCTTCTCTGGCATGTTCAATAAACAGCACTGCTTCCTCTGCTGAGAGCTTATTCATAAAACTGCCTCTGCGGATAGAGATTTACGCTTGGCTACTCCTCTCTAGCGCTGCAGCTCTAGGTGTACCTGCCACTATGGTGGTTGATTTGGTGGCTGCTGGGTTGCCAGTGCCAGACCCTGCAGAAGTCGTTCCCACCGTCGACTTGCAACTGTTGTTTGCTGCTTGCAGCTGCTGTCGCCATATTTGCTGTTGTTTATATTTATTTATTTATTGAGTATATTGACCATATAAAAGTTTCCTTACAGACTATTAACAATATTATGCTTAATCACCAAGAAAAGAAAATTTCAAAATCTAAAAAGTTGAATCTAAAAAATTTTGAATAAGAAAAATCTTATAATACCTTGTTCGATATCATATTAAATTCACCAATGGCACGCGCAATAGGGGCATTACGAGCATATTCAGTTTTGTAATTAACACCATAAAACGGCAAAAAATGTCGATCAGAAAATTTCCTGCTATTACGCCTCACAAAACCTAACATCGCATAAGACTTTGCAACAATATGAGAAATATGACTGTTAAAAGGAAAATTAGAAGAAAAAATTACGCCAAGATCCTTGATTTCGTTGAGAGATTCTAAGACTGATGAAGCAATACTATAACAAGTAGGCATAATATTGTGAATTTTAGCAAAAGTGACTTTAAAGCATTTGCTGATATTCAAAGGAAGGCGGGATTTAATGCATTGCAGCTTGTCCAAATCAGCCTGAAGCTTAATTGCATCAGCTGACCTTTTTATAACCGAAAATACTTTTAAATCATCAGCGTACAGCAAAAAACTAGCAAATGTGAAGCAATTGGTAATCTCATTGATAAACAGCACAAAAAGTAAAGGACCTAAAATACTCCCCTGAGGAACCCCAGAAGACGCTATAAAAGGCTGAGATGTTGCACCATCTACCATGACTACACAGTAAGGTGGAGTGATCTTATATGAAAAATAAAAAAATTGCCTATTTTTCAACGGCATAGTGATACAAAGTTGTCTATGAATGAGAAAAACAAACGTACGAAATATTATTTACCTATTTTGATATCTTGAGGTGCCCCAACACAATTGAAAATCGCTAAGAATAACAATTGTTCCCCTTTTTTGCCATATTTTTAAGATTGTTCTGTGAATGTATTATTCTGAATTGCAGCACTGCTACAAAATTAATAACAGTATAATAACTTGGGAATGCGCTAACTTAAAGAGCAGTATTTATTTGGATCATTTGTTTATTGAAAAAAGCAAGATAAAAATGCGTAATGTTAATAATATTTAAACGTAAAATTGATTTTTCGTATCGAAATGTGGCATTTGCTGACGTGAAAGAAGTCTTGCCCTAATAAAACCGTCTCGTTTGTGTTCTCCACAAACTGCACTTGAAGCTTCTGTCACTAATTTGATGCATCGCTCCACGGCTTGGGTGTGGCATGGAAAATCTTTTATATTCTGAACTCTACCTAAACCACTTTTAACAATCGCTTTCAAGGCTTCATCCGATAAATTGAAAATCAGCGGTGGCTCAGTTATTTTACATTCTTGCCATGTAATCATTTCGGTATAATCTTCTGCGTTGAAATAGAAGGCAGGCACTTTAAATGTTCGAATACGATCAAATATTTTTTTCTCTCCACCCTACTACACAGCGTCTATTCAAAAAATAAGATTTAATCCACTGCAAAAAATTAGCATTAAAGCCCATGTAAGATAACTTGCTAACTAAAATCCAATGAGAAACTTTATCAAAAGCCTTGGAGAAACCTGTATAGACACAATCAACTTAAAAACCATCCAAAAAGGAATTAATACAGTACTCACTAAAGACCGCTAGATTAGAAGCAGTCGACCGATTGGAGACGAAGCCATGTTGATTTGGCGAAATTAAGCTCTTAGATACAAAATACATTTTTTCTTCAATAATGCTCTCAAAGACGTGATACTGAAGATAACTTTGATATTGGCCTATAATTGCACATATTACTTTTATTGCCGCTTTTGAAAAGCGGAGTAATAGAGGTCAATTTCCAATCGTCGATAAAACCCCCGGAAGCTAATGACTTATTAAAAATGAGTAGCAACGGGAGCACTACAGCTGGGCAATTCCTTAGCAAGATGCCTGACAAACCATCAACATCGGCCTTAACAGACGGTTTCAATTTGGAGATGCCATTAGCAACGTCTTCGAGGGACAAATTTAAGGATCCAAAACTAAAAGAGGAATTCACCATGAGATCATAATCAAGTGGCGAAGCGCCAACATCACTGGTGAAGTTCGAACTGAAAAATGTAGCAAACAGATTGGAAACGTCAGCTGGGCAACGTGCAAATTTACCTTGAAAGAAAACTGATGAAGGTATATTGGCACTTGAATTCTTAGACTTTATAAACCGCCAAAAGGTCTTCGGATTTGATTTTAATTTAGACTCTTTATAATAATAATCCCAACGGGTTTATCCCTCCATATCCGCCCGACCGACGCGAGGGGCGCATCCGCATGACGCACGGATATACAATAAAAAAAAATTATTTTTGTTTTTTTTTTCATATATGTTGCGCCGAGTCATGAAAGGCAGAGGTTTGTTAAGTGTCGAGATCTAAAACTGTTCAGCTACAGAACAAATGCTCATCAGCTTATCGAATAGTAATATATGTATATGTATGTATGTATTAATTATTGAGAGCATTGAGTATAGTTTTCTTTTTGTAAAAAAGTGAGTCTGAAATATCAAAAGAACCGGAGTGAGTGTTAAAATCCTGACACAAAATTATTTTTACATGGCTTCAGTTTTAGTTTTATTTCGCTAAGAAGAGATTGGCTAGAGATCACGCCTGCCAGTAACTTGACCAAAAATACAATGCCTAGCATTTCTCTGCGACTAGACTCTATTCGGTCGGATTGAACTTGATAGCGCGGGTTCCAAACAACAGATACATATTCCAGTATGGGCCTCACTAACGTTGTGAACAGAGCCTTAGTGATGTAAGGGTCATTGAATTCTTTTGACCACCGTTTTACGAATGCAAAAACACCCTTGGCTTTGTTAAGTGTAACATTTATGTGAACATTAAAATTAAATTTCGGGTCCATTGTAATTCCAAGATCAACAAAGTTAAACACTTGTTCGAGGTTATGGTTACATATTTCATAAGAAGCTGGTTGAACTGCTCTGCGAGAAAAGCACATTACTTTACATTTTTTAAGGTTTAGTGGCATGTAATTTATTTCACACCAGGTAGTCATGATTGTAGTAAGGACCTTTCCTAAACAGAATGATACGATCTAAAAAGCTTTACATCATCAGCATACAATAAAATTTTTGAATAATTTATTACAGAAGGTAAGTCATTTATTAAATGTAAAAACAGAATCGGACCAAGGTGACTTCCTTGTGGGACCCCTGAAGAAACATAAATAATGTTTGAGGAACTGTTTTTAAAAAGAACTCGTTGTGTTCTGTCAATGAGGTAAGAAGACATCCAACGAAGGAGATTAGGTTGAAAACCAAGGAGATCGAGTTTATGGATCAGTAAAGAGTGACTTACTCTGTCGAATGCTTTACTAAAATCAGTGTATATAACATCAGTGTGCATAAATTCTCTGAATCCATTTGAAACATGAGAACCCGTGTTGTGTGCTAGAAATTGTAGAGGATATGGAATACGTTAAATGGCCAACAACAATAGCTTCGAATAATTTAGGAATAGCAGAAAGCTTAGCTATACCGCGGTAATTTTCTATAGAGGACCTACTCCCGGTCTTATAAAGGGGTATAATGAATGATTCTTTCCAAGCTGAAGGGAAAATTCCAAGCTTAAGAGAAAGATTAAATAAATTAGTTAAGGGCTCATAAATATGTTTAGAACAATTCATGAGGAAACACGTCGGGATCGAATCGGGGCCAGCCTTAAATGCAAACCTGTTAAGTTTTGATTACTAATCGTAATCATTAGTAATCTGATTACTTTGTATTTGAGAGTGAAATAATTGATTACATTACGATTATCTTAGCCCCAACTAGATTACGTAATGATTACGATTACAAATAATCAAAAAATAATCATGATTACTCTAGATTACTAAAAAGAATCAAAAAGAATCAAAAATAATCAAAATAAATAATGGATTCTTTTCAGCGATTCTTTTTGATTCTTTTTGATTCTTTTCAATCCAAAACCACAAACAACTTTTCTCTTTTTGCTTATTCTGATGATCAGAACTGGGAACTTTCGCGATGGGGCTGATTATATTGAATGGCTGAATTGCTATTAATAATAGCAAAAATATCATCATTTATAATATAATATTTATAATAATATAATATATGTATATACATATATACTTACATATAAATGCATATATCTTAGAATCTGAGACTCAGATTATACAAAAAACAATTTAAAAAAATTTAATAAAAAAATGTCTTAAAATTTAAAGAGAAAAGTTGTTTGGTATTTTGGATTGAAAATAATCAAAAATAATCAAAAAGAATCAAAAATAATCAAAAAGAATCCTGAATATAATCAATTATTTATTTTGATTCTTTTTGATTATTTTTGATTCTTTTCAGTAATCTAGAGTAATCCTGATTATTTTTTGATTATTTGTAATCGTAATCATTACGTAATCCCAATATTTGAAAGGCACAATTAAATAATAATTACAATTCTTTTTTGAAAATAATCTAACCGATTACTAATCGTAATCATAATTTAACAGCTATGCTTAAATGATTCTTTTAAGTTACTCAAATAATAAAATACTTCCTCGGAAGATATCTGCGGAATAATAGCAGAGGTGAGGGAACAGAGTTTATATGGATAAGGTTTGCTCAAAGGCGAGTTAAAGGAGTAATTTGACCTGAAGAATTGGGCAAGAATGTAGTTTCTGTAAAGAAATTGGCCTAAGCAATTAAATTGCTTCTGATAGGCTTCATTTTTAAGACGAAAGAAATGGTTCCTAGTTAACTTAAATTAAAAAAAAAAATGTATTTCTGAGGTTTTTTAATTATTTTAACTCCCGATTGTACCAAGGTTGCTTATAAGGTCTTTTTTTTTTAAGACTGATGTTTATCACAAACTGATATTGGAAAGTAACATTCCTCAACATTGCAACTTATATTATCACTTATAAATATGAGATCAAGAACTCTATTCAGTTGATTAACAAAATTATTAATTTGCAATAAATTAAGACTTAAAAGATTGTCAAGCAGATACGACTCAAAAGAGGCCGAAGATGACGAAGTCGAACCAGTAACAGGACCATTAGTTAAATAATTCGAAGCAGTAGTTTTATCAGCAACAACGACATGCGAATAAGAAGACGAAGAAGTCGAAGCAGTAGTATTGTCACCAACAACATCTTGCACATAAGATTATGGGGTGAGAGTCATTATACTCTGCGACTAGAATCGGTAATTGAGCATTATCAGCATTACAAACAGCAGCTATTGGCAGTATTGATGGCAGCGATAGAAGTATTGGAGACAACCCTCTCAGCAACAGGCATCTCAGTTGACACTTGCTTATAAGTAGAAGACAAAGCAAGACAATAATCATCGTTTACAGCAAGTGAAGACGGTGATAACAGTTGATGTTTTCTCCTTCGTAGGCAACCATTTTTCTTGTTTCTGTTGTTGTTCCCAGCAGTTAGGTTATTCGCACTCAAATTATTGTTAGTATAATGCATAGAAGTTATTAGATTGTTTATAGCATCGATTCCTTCAACAAGTGTTTCAATTTAACATCAAAGGCATTTTTAATTAAATCAAGGCTAAGCTTTTGAGTTACAGCGACCGCATCGAGAGCCTTGCACAGTTTCTCCGGCATAAAAACACACTCTTCACATAGATACACTAAGTGACAATTAGTTTTTATGCAATTTAATTCAAATTCTGTAATTTTAACACAGCAGGCCCGATAAAATTTTTTTTACAAAATGCATTGCATGGCAACAAATTTGGATCAGTTCGCGAAAAAGATTTATTACATTTACCGCAAAAACTGTCCATTATGATCAAATAGAAATTAAAACAGAAATCAAAATACCAGAAAGAACACAAGCACGTCCGCACACGTTGACGTTCTCTTGTTGTTGTTGTTGGTGGTGTTTTTGGTGTTGTTGTTGTTTGTCTTTATTCATCCTCGAGCCGGCCGGGTTAGAAGATGCTCCGTTATAATACACCCGGTTGTCCTCGTGGCTGCAAACCGACCAATGGGCACGGTGTCGCGTAACACCCTGGCTTAGCAGGTGGTAATTCTTGGTCATCGCCCCCAAAGCGGCCCCGACCAGTTCCCCGAACCCCCGCATAAAAGCGATGGTGCGATCGCATGGTCGCAGCCGTTTCTAGGTGCGACTAAGCCCCTGCACCAAAGTCAAGGTGCCTACCCTAGCAGGGGTATTCTAAAAACACTAAAACCCCTGTAAGATCTAAAGGTGCAGATAGATATATCTACGCATTATCAGCGTATAAGTAATGTGCTTTTCTCGCAGAGCAGTTCAACCAGCATCTTATGAAATAGGTAACCATAACCTCGAACAAGTGTTTAACTTTGTTGATCTTGGAATTACAATGGATCCGAAATTTAATTTTAATCTTCACATCAATGTTACAGTTAACAAAGCCAAGGGTGTTTTTGCATTTGTAAAACGGTGGTCAAAAGAATTCAATGACCCTTACATCACGAAGGCTCTGTTCACAACGTTAGTGAGGCCCATACTGGAATATGGATCTGTTGTTTGGAACCCGCGCTATCAAGTTCATTCCGACAGAATAGAGTCCATTCAAAAACAATTTCTGCTTTTTGCTTTAAGGAATTTTCGTTGGGATTCTCAGTACAACCTGCCGCCATATAAAAGTCGTTTAAAACTCATTAATCTTCCTACACTTGCTAGTCGTAGAGAAATGCTAGGCATTGTATTTTTGGTCAAGTTACTGACAGGCTTGATCTCTAGCCCATCTCTTCTTAGCGAAATAAAACTTAACGTTCCCTCCAGAATTTCAAGACATTTCCGGCCTCTCTTTCTGAAGCCATGTAAAAGTAATTTTGAGTTAAATGAGCCACTCCGTAGTTTGTGTCAGGATTTTAACACTCACTCCGGTTCTTTTGATATTTCAGACTCACTTTTTTACATAAAGAAAACTATACTCAATCCTCTCAATAATTAATACATACATACATATACATATATTACTATTCGATAAGCTGATGAGCATTTGTTCTGTAGCTGAACAGTTTTAGATCTCGACACTTAACAAACCTCTGCCTTTCATGACTCGGCGCAATATATATGAAAAAACAAAATTTTTTTTTTTATATATCCGTGCGTCATGCGGATGCGCCCCTCGCGTCGGTCGGGCGGGTATGGAGGGATACAACCGTTGGGATTATTATTAAAAAAAAAAAAAAAAAAAAAAAAAGTGAATAGACACATATCTAAAGCACTTTTCAATGTCATTGATATTCAAACTAAATAGCACCGGATCACGAATGGAATCTTGCGGTACCTCCGCTGTTATTGCCGTTAAGGCAGAGCAGTTATTCTTTCTTGTTACCCGTTCTTTTTGTTTTGTAAAACTGCTCGCTATTAATCTATCTGCGTCATTTCTGAATTCGAAATATGCGTCAAGTTTTTGTATGAGAATTTTATGGCAAACAGTGTCAAATGCTTTGGGAAAATGCAGTAATGGTCGTATATCCTCTAAAACATTCAGCACAGCAGTTGAACAACTACGCCCCCTTCCATAACCCGAATGTATTCGGACATGAAGCCTCTCTCTGATAGGTATCTTTGATTCAACATCAACCGTTAAAAAAATTTCGACAGTGCCGGCAAAATTCTTATTGGCCGAAAGTCGCAAAGTTGAGTGGCATGGCGGTTTTTTTGCAATTGGTATTATATTGGCCACTTTCCAAGAGGAAGGAAATCTTAATGTTGTCAATGAAAAATTGATAATATGGGTATTCATCTAAACGCGCAAATGCCTCGCAACTGTGTAAACCTCGTAAACAAACCAGTTTTTCATACATAAATAAAAACGTTTACGAGGTTTATGCGGTTGCGCGGCATTTGCGTGTTTAGATGAATACCCCTATTGTGCGTCAATAGAAAAATAATGTAGGGCAAAATGTTTTATAAATCTTAAACCAATTTTGTCCTCCCCTGCCGCATTTGACATAATTGAGAGTATGCAAGGATTATTTCAGTGACATTAATAATAATATAAAAATTTGGCGCTTACACTATATAGCTCAGTGTTTGGCCGAGCTTCTACCATTTGTGGTGTGTGTCTTTATATTATACCACAAATGGAGGGACCTACAGTTTTGTCCCGACTCCGAACGGCAGATGTATTTAATAAGAAGCTTTTTCATGGCGGAGGTATGCCATTGCCTGCCGCTGTCCCGAGGGGAGAATTGGGCAAGAATGTAGTTTCTGTAAAGAAATTTGCCTAAGCAATTAAATTGCTTCTGATAGGCTTCATTTTTAAGACGAAAGAACTGGTTCCTAGTTAACTTAAATTTAAAAATAAAATGTATTTCTGAGGTTTTTTTAATTATTTTAACTCCCGATTGTACCAAGGTTGCTTATAAGGCCTTTTTTTTTTAAGACTGATGTTTATCACAAACTGATATTGGAAAGTAACATTCCTCAACATTGCAACTTATATTATCACTTATAAATATGAGATCAAGAACTCTATTCAGTTGATTAACAAAATTATTAATTTGCAATAAATTAAGACTTAAAAGATTGTCAAGCAGATACGACTCAAAAGAGGCCGAAGATGACGAAGTCGAACCAGTAACAGGACCATTAGTTAAATAATTCGAAGCAGTAGTTTTATCAGCAACAACGACATGCGAATAAGAAGACGAAGAAGTCGAAGCAGTAGTATTGTCACCAACAACATCTTGCACATAAGATTATGGGGTGAGAGTCATTATACTCTGCGACTAGAATCGGTAATTGAGCATTATCAGCATTACAAACAGCAGCTATTGGCAGCATTGATGGCAGCGATACAAGTATTGGAGACAACCCTCTCAGCAACAGGCATCTCAGTTGACACTTGCATATAAGTAGAAGACAAAGCAACACAATAATCATCGTTTACAGCAAGTGGAGACGGTGATAACAGTTGATGTTTTCTCCTTCGTAGGCAACCATTTTTCTTGTTTCTGTTGTTGTTCCCAGCAGTTAGGTTATTCGCACTCAAATTATTGTTAGTATAATGTATAGAAGTTATTAGATTGTTTATAGCATCGATTCCTTCAACAAGTCTCTCAATTTAACATCAAAGGCATTTTTAATTAAATCAAGGCTAAGCTTTTGAGTTACAGCGACCGCATCGAGAGCCTTGCACAGTTTCTCCGGCATAAAAACACACTCTTCACATAGATACACTAAGTGACAATTAGTTTTTATGCAATTTAATTCAAATTCTGAAATTTTAACACAGCAGGCACGATAAAATTTTTTTTTTACAAAATGCATTGCATGGCAACAAATTTGGATCAGTTCGCGAAAAAGATTTATTACATTTACCGCAAAAACTGTCCATTATGATCAAATAGAAATTAAAACAGAAATCAAAATACCAGAAAGAACACAAGCACGTCCGCACACGTTGACGTTCTCTTGTTGTTGTTGTTGGTGGTGTTTTTGGTGTTGTTGTTATTTGTCTTTATTCATCCTCGAGCCGGCCGGGTTAGAAGATGCTCCGTTATAATACAGCCGGTTGTCCTCGTGGCTGCAAACCGACCAATGGGCACGGTGTCGCGTAACACCCTGGCTTAGGAGGTGGTAGTTCTTGGTCATCGCCCCCAAAGCGGCCCCGACCAGTTCCCCGAACCCCCGCATAAAAGCGATGGTGCGATCGCATGGTCGCAGCCGTTTTTAGGTGCGCCTAAGCCCCTGCACCAAAGTCAAGGTGCCTACCCTAGCAGGGGTATTCTAAAAATACTAAAACCCCTGTAAGATCTAAAGGTGCAGATAGATATATCTACGCATTATCAGCGTATAAGTGAATAGATACATATCTAAAGCACTTTTCAATGTCATTGATATTCAAACTAAATAGCACCGGATCACGAATGGAATCTTGCGGTACCTCCGCTGTTATTGCCGTTAAGGCAGAGCAGTTATTCTTTGTTGTTACCCGTTCTTTTTGTTTTGTAAAACTGCTCGCTATTAATCTATCTGCGTCATTTCTGAATTCGAAATATGCGTCAAGTTTTTGTATGAGAATTTTATGGCAAACAGTGTCAAATGCTTTGGGAAAATGCAGTAATGGTCGTATATCCTCTAAAACATTCAGCACAGCAGTTGAACAACTACGCCCCCTTCCATAACCCGAATGTATTCGGACATGAAGCCTCTCTCTGATAGGTATCTTTGATTCAACATCAACCGTTAAAAAAATTTCGACAGTGCCGGCAAAATTCTTATTCGCCGAAAGTCGCAAAGTTGAGTGGCATGGCGGTTTTTTTGCAATTGGTATTATATTGGCCACTTTCCAAGAGGAAGGAAATCTTAATGTTGTCAATGAAAAATTGATAATATGGGTATTCATCTAAACGCGCAAATGCCTAGCAACTGTGTAAACCTCGTAAACAAACCAGTTTTTCATACATAAATAAAAACGTTTACGAGGTTTATGCGGTTGCGCGGCATTTGCGTGTTTAGATGAATACCCCTATTGTGCGTCAATAGAAAAATAATGTAGGGCAAAATGTTTTATAAATCTTAAACCAATTTTGTCCTCCCCTGCCGCATTTGACATAATTGAGAGTATGCAAGGATTATTTCAGTGACATTAATAATAATATAATAATTTGGCGCTTACACTATATAGCTCAGTGTTTGGCCGAGCTTCTCCTACCATTTGTGGTGTGTGTCTTTATATTATACCACAAATGGAGGGACCTACAGTTTTGTGCCGACTCCGAACGGCAGATGTATTTAATAAGAAGCTTTTTCATGGCGGAGGTTTGCCATTGCCTGCCGCTGTCCCGAGGGGAGAATTGGGCAAGAATGTAGTTTCTGTAAAGAAATTTGCCTAAGCAATTAAATTGCTTCTGATAGGCTTCATTTTTAAGACGAAAGAACTGGTTCCTAGTTAACTTAAATTTAAAAAAAAAATGTATTTCTGAGGTTTTTTAATTACTTTAACTCCCGATTGTACCAAGGTTGCTTATAAGGTCTTTTTTTTTAAGACTGATGTTTATCACAAACTGATATTGGAAAGTAACATTCCTCAACATTGCAACTTATATTATCACTTATAAATATGAGATCAAGAACTCTATTCAGTTGATTAACAAAATTATTAATTTGCAATAAATTAAGACTTAAAAGATTGTCAAGCAGATACGACTCAAAAGAGGCCGAAGATGAAGAAGTCGAACCAGTAACAGGACCATTAGTTAAATAATTCGAAGCAGTAGTTTTATCAGCAACAACGACATGCGAATAAGAAGACGAAGAAGTCGAAGCAGTAGTATTGTCACCAACAACATCTTGCACATAAGATTATGGGGTGAGAGTCATTATACTCTGCGACTAGAATCGGTAATTGAGCATTATCAGCATTACAAACAGCAGCTATTGGCAGCATTGATGGCAGCGATAGAAGTATTGGAGACAACCCTCTCAGCAACAGGCATCTCAGTTGACACTTGCATATAAGTAGAAGACAAAGCAACACAATAATCATCGTTTACAGCAAGTGGAGACGGTGATAACAGTTGATGTTTTCTCCTTCGTAGGCAACCATTTTTCTTGTTTCTGTTGTTGTTCCCAGCAGTTAGGTTATTCGCACTCAAATTATTGTTAGTATAATGCATAGAAGTTATTAGATTGTTTATAGCATCGATTCCTTCAACAAGTCTCTCAATTTAACATCAAAGGCATTTTTAATTAAATCAAGGCTACGCTTTTGAGTTACAGCGACCGCATCGAGAGCCTTGCACAGTTTCTCCGGCATAAAAACACACTCTTCACATAGATACACTAAGTGACAATTAGTTTTTATGCAATTTAATTCAAATTCTGAAATTTTAACACAGCAGGCACGATAAAATTTTTTTTTTACAAAATGCATTGCATGGCAACAAATTTGGATCAGTTCGCGAAAAAGATTTATTACATTTACCGCAAAAACTGTCCATTATGATCAAATAGAAATTAAAACAGAAATCAAAATACCAGAAAGAACACAAGCACGTCCGCACACGTTGACGTTATCTTGTTGTTGTTGTTGGTGGTGTTTTTGGTGTTGTTGTTATTTGTCTTTATTCATCCTCGAGCCGGCCGGGTTAGAAGATGCTCCGTTATAATACAGCCGGTTGTCCTCGTGGCTGCAAACCGACCAATGGGCACGGTGTCGCGTAACACCCTGGCTTAGGAGGTGGTAGTTCTTGGTCATCGCCCCCAAAGCGGCCCCGACCAGTTCCCCGAACCCCCGCATAAAAGCGATGGTGCGATCGCATGGTCGCAGCCGTTTTTAGGTGCGCCTAAGCCCCTGCACCAAAGTCAAGGTGCCTACCCTAGCAGGGGTATTCTAAAAACACTAAAACCCCTGTAAGATCTAAAGGTGCAGATAGATATATCTACGCATTATCAGCGTATAAGTGAATAGACACATATCTAAAGCACTTTTCAATGTCATTGATATTCAAACTAAATAGCACCGGATCACGAATGGAATCTTGCGGTACCTCCGCTGTTATTGCCGTTAAGGCAGAGCAGTTATTCTTTGTTGTTACCCGTTCTTTTTGTTTTGTAAAACTGCTCGCTATTAATCTATCTGCGTCATTTCTGAATTCGAAATATGCGTCAAGTTTTTGTATGAGAATTTTATGGCAAACAGTGTCAAATGCTTTGGGAAAATGCAGTAATGGTCGTATATCCTCTAAAACATTCAGCACAGCAGTTGAACAACTACGCCCCCTTCCATAACCCGAATGTATTCGGACATGAAGCCTCTCTCTGATAGGTATCTTTGATTCAACATCAACCGTTAAAAAAATTTCGACAGTGCCGGCAAAATTCTTATTGGCCGAAAGTCGCAAAGTTGAGTGGCATGGCGGTTTTTTTGCAATTGGTATTATATTGGCCACTTTCCAAGAGGAAGGAAATCTTAATGTTGTCAATGAAAAATTGATAATATGGGTATTCATCTAAACGCGCAAATGCCTCGCAACTGTGTAAACCTCGTAAACAAACCAGTTTTTCATACATAAATAAAAACGTTTACGAGGTTTATGCGGTTGCGCGGCATTTGCGTGTTTAGATGAATACCCCTATTGTGCGTCAATAGAAAAATAATGTAGGGCAAAATGTTTTATAAATCTTAAACCAATTTTGTCCTCCCCTGCCGCATTTGACATAATTGAGAGTATGCAAGGATTATTTCAGTGACATTAATAATAATATAATAATTTGGCGCTTACACTATATAGCTCAGTGTTTGGCCGAGCTTCTCCTACCATTTGTGGTGTGTGTCTTTATATTATACCACAAATGGAGGGACCTACAGTTTTGTGCCGACTCCGAACGGCAGATGTATTTAATAAGAAGCTTTTTCATGGCGGAGGTATGCCATTGCCTGCCGCTGTCCCGAGGGGAGAATTGGGCAAGAATGTAGTTTCTGTAAAGAAATTTGCCTAAGCAATTAAATTGCTTCTGATAGGCTTCATTTTTAAGACGAAAGAACTGGTTCCTAGTTAACTTAAATTTAAAAAAAAAATGTATTTCTGAGGTTTTTTAATTATGTACTTTAACTCCCGATTGTACCAAGGTTGCTTATAAGGTCTTTTTTTTTTAAGACTGATGTTTATCACAAACTGATATTGGAAAGTAACATTCCTCAACATTGCAACTTATATTATCACTTATAAATATGAGATCAAGAACTCTATTCAGTTGATTAACAAAATTATTAATTTGCAATAAATTAAGACTTAAAAGATTGTCAAGCAGATACGACTCAAAAGAGGCCGAAGATGAAGAAGTCGAACCAGTAACAGGACCATTAGTTAAATAATTCGAAGCAGTAGTTTTATCAGCAACACGACATGCGAATAAGAAGACGAAGAAGTCGAAGCAGTAGTATTGTCACCAACAACATCTTGCACATAAGATTATGGGGTGAGAGTCATTATACTCTGCGACTAGAATCGGTAATTGAGCATTATCAGCATTACAAACAGCAGCTATTGGCAGCGATAGAAGTATTGGAGACAACCCTCTTAGCAACAGGCATCTCAGTTGACACTTGCTTATAAGTAGAAGACAAAGCAACACAATAATCATCGTTTACAGCAAGTGGAGACGGTGATAACAGTTGATGTTTTCTCCTTCGCAGGCAACCATTTTTCTTGTTTCTGTTGTTGTTCCCAGCAGTTAGGTTATTCGCACTCAAATTATTGTTAGTATAATGCATAGAAGTTATTAGATTGTTTATAGCATCGATTCCTTCAACAAGTCTTTCAATTTAACATCAAAGGCATTTTTAATTAAATCAAGGCTAAGCTTTTGAGTTACAGCGACCGCATCGAGAGCCTTGCACAGTTTCTCCGGCATAAAAACACACTCTTCACATAGATACACTAAGTGACAATTAGTTTTTATGCAATTTAATTCAAATTCTGAAATTTTAACACAGCAGGCACGATAAAATTTTTTTTTTACAAAATGCATTGCATGGCAACAAATTTGGATCAGTTCGCGAAAAAGATTTATTACATTTACCGCAAAAACTGTCCATTATGATCAAATAGAAATTAAAACAGAAATCAAAATACCAGAAAGAACACAAGCACGTCCGCACACGTTGACGTTATCTTGTTGTTGTTGTTGGTGGTGTTTTTGGTGTTGTTGTTATTTGTCTTTATTCATCCTCGAGCCGGCCGGGTTAGAAGATGCTCCGTTATAATACAGCCGGTTGTCCTCGTGGCTGCAAACCGACCAATGGGCACGGTGTCGCGTAACACCCTGGCTTAGGAGGTGGTAGTTCTTGGTCATCGCCCCCAAAGCGGCCCCGACCAGTTCCCCGAACCCCCGCATAAAAGCGATGGTGCGATCGCATGGTCGCAGCCGTTTTTAGGTGCGCCTAAGCCCCTGCACCAAAGTCAAGGTGCCTACCCTAGCAGGGGTATTCTAAAAACACTAAAACCCCTGTAAGATCTAAAGGTGCAGATAGATATATCTACGCATTATCAGCGTATAAGTGAATAGACACATATCTAAAGCACTTTTCAATGTCATTGATATTCAAACTAAATAGCACCGGATCACGAATGGAATCTTGCGGTACCTCCGCTGTTATTGCCGTTAAGGCAGAGCAGTTATTCTTTGTTGTTACCCGTTCTTTTTGTTTTGTAAAACTGCTCGCTATTAATCTATCTGCGTCATTTCTGAATTCGAAATATGCGTCAAGTTTTTGTATGAGAATTTTATGGCAAACAGTGTCAAATGCTTTGGGAAAATGCAGTAATGGTCGTATATCCTCTAAAACATTCAGCACAGCAGTTGAACAACTACGCCCCCTTCCATAACCCGAATGTATTCGGACATGAAGCCTCTCTCTGATAGGTATCTTTGATTCAACATCAACCGTTAAAAAAATTTCGACAGTGCCGGCAAAATTCTTATTGGCCGAAAGTCGCAAAGTTGAGTGGCATGGCGGTTTTTTTGCAATTGGTATTATATTGGCCACTTTCCAAGAGGAAGGAAATCTTAATGTTGTCAATGAAAAATTGATAATATGGGTATTCATCTAAACGCGCAAATGCCTCGCAACTGTGTAAACCTCGTAAACAAACCAGTTTTTCATACATAAATAAAAACGTTTACGAGGTTTATGCGGTTGCGCGGCATTTGCGTGTTTAGATGAATACCCCTATTGTGCGTCAATAGAAAAATAATGTAGGGCAAAATGTTTTATAAATCTTAAACCAATTTTGTCCTCCCCTGCCGCATTTGACATAATTGAGAGTATGCAAGGATTATTTCAGTGGCATTAATAATAATATAATAATTTGGCGCTTACACTATATAGCTCAGTGTTTGGCCGAGCTTCTCCTACCATTTGTGGTGTGTGTCTTTATATTATACCACAAATGGAGGGACCTACAGTTTTGTGCCGACTCCGAACGGCAGATGTATTTAATAAGAAGCTTTTTCATGGCGGAGGTATGCCATTGCCTGCCGCTGTCCCGAGGGGAGAATTGGGCAAGAATG
Source organism: Philophylla caesio (assembly GCA_963971545.1). Lineage (NCBI taxonomy): Eukaryota > Metazoa > Arthropoda > Insecta > Diptera > Tephritidae > Philophylla > Philophylla caesio. The sequence goes on from OZ020606.1 coordinate 61,250,405, forward strand.
TAGTTTCTGTAAAGAAATTTGCCTAAGCAATTAAATTGCTTCTGATAGGCTTCATTTTTAAGACGAAAGAACTGGTTCCTAGTTAACTTAAATTTAAAAAAAAAATGTATTTCTGAGGTTTTTTAATTATGTACTTTAACTCCCGATTGTACCAAGGTTGCTTATAAGGTCTTTTTTTTTTAAGACTGATGTTTATCACAAACTGATATTGGAAAGTAACATTCCTCAACATTGCAACTTATATTATCACTTATAAATATGAGATCAAGAACTCTATTCAGTTGATTAACAAAATTATTAATTTGCAATAAATTAAGACTTAAAAGATTGTCAAGCAGATACGACTCAAAAGAGGCCGAAGATGAAGAAGTCGAACCAGTAACAGGACCATTAGTTAAATAATTCGAAGCAGTAGTTTTATCAGCAACACGACATGCGAATAAGAAGACGAAGAAGTCGAAGCAGTAGTATTGTCACCAACAACATCTTGCACATAAGATTATGGGGTGAGAGTCATTATACTCTGCGACTAGAATCGGTAATTGAGCATTATCAGCATTACAAACAGCAGCTATTGGCAGCGATAGAAGTATTGGAGACAACCCTCTTAGCAACAGGCATCTCAGTTGACACTTGCTTATAAGTAGAAGACAAAGCAACACAATAATCATCGTTTACAGCAAGTGGAGACGGTGATAACAGTTGATGTTTTCTCCTTCGCAGGCAACCATTTTTCTTGTTTCTGTTGTTGTTCCCAGCAGTTAGGTTATTCGCACTCAAATTATTGTTAGTATAATGCATAGAAGTTATTAGATTGTTTATAGCATCGATTCCTTCAACAAGTCTTTCAATTTAACATCAAAGGCATTTTTAATTAAATCAAGGCTAAGCTTTTGAGTTACAGCGACCGCATCGAGAGCCTTGCACAGTTTCTCCGGCATAAAAACACACTCTTCACATAGATACACTAAGTGACAATTAGTTTTTATGCAATTTAATTCAAATTCTGAAATTTTAACACAGCAGGCACGATAAATTTTTTTTTTTACAAAATGCATTGCATGGCAACAAATTTGGATCAGTTCGCGAAAAAGATTTATTACATTTACCGCAAAAACTGTCCATTATGATCAAATAGAAATTAAAACAGAAATCAAAATACCAGAAAGAACACAAGCACGTCCGCACACGTTGACGTTCTCTTGTTGTTGTTGTTGGTGGTGTTTTTGGTGTTGTTGTTATTTGTCTTTATTCATCCTCGAGCCGGCCGGGTTAGAAGATGCTCCGTTATAATACAGCTGGTTGTCCTCGTGGCTGCAAACCGACCAATGGGCACGGTGTCGCGTAACAACCTGGCTTAGGAGGTGGTAGTTCTTGGTCATCGCCCCCAAAGCGGCCCCGACCAGTTCCCCGAACCCCCGCATAAAAGCGATGGTGCGATCGCATGGTCGCAGCCGTTTTTAGGTGCGACTAAGCCCCTGCACCAAAGTCAAGGTGCCTACCCTAGCAGGGGTATTCTAAAAACACTAAAACCCCTGTAAGATCTAAAGGTGCAGATAGATATATCTACGCATTATCAGCGTATAAGTGAATAGACACATATCTAAAGCACTTTTCAATGTCATTGATATTCAAACTAAATAGCACCGGATCACGAATGGAATCTTGCGGTACCTCCGCTGTTATTGCCGTTAAGGCAGAGCAGTTATTCTTTGTTGTTACCCGTTCTTTTTGTTTTGTAAAACTGCTCGCTATTAATCTATCTGCGTCATTTCTGAATTCGAAATATGCGTCAAGTTTTTGTATGAGAATTTTATGGCAAACAGTGTCAAATGCTTTGGGAAAATGCAGTAATGGTCGTATATCCTCTAAAACATTCAGCACAGCAGTTGAACAACTACGCCCCCTTCCATAACCCGAATGTATTCGGACATGAAGCCTCTCTCTGATAGGTATCTTTGATTCAACATCAACCGTTAAAAAAATTTCGACAGTGCCGGCAAAATTCTTATTCGCCGAAAGTCGCAAAGTTGAGTGGCATGGCGGTTTTTTTGCAATTGGTATTATATTGGCCACTTTCCAAGAGGAAGGAAATCTTAATGTTGTCAATGAAAAATTGATAATATGGGTATTCATCTAAACGCGCAAATGCCTCGCAACTGTGTAAACCTCGTAAACAAACCAGTTTTTCATACATAATAAAAACGTTTACGAGGTTTATGCGGTTGCGCGGCATTTGCGTGTTTAGATGAATACCCCTATTGTGCGTCAATAGAAAAATAATGTAGGGCAAAATGTTTTATAAATCTTAAACCAATTTTGTCCTCCCCTGCCGCATTTGACATAATTGAGAGTATGCAAGGATTATTTCAATGACATTAATAATAATATAATAATTTGGCGCTTACACTATATAGCTCAGTGTTTGGCCGAGCTTCTCCTACCATTTGTGGTGTGTGTCTTTATATTATACCACAAATGGAGGGACCTACAGTTTTGTGCCGACTCCGAACGGCAGATGTATTTAATAAGAAGCTTTTTCATGGCGGAGGTTTGCCATTGCCTGCCGCTGTCCCGAGGGGTGACCGCTATTAGAAAAAACTTTTTCTATTTTAAAGATTTTGCTTGCCCTGATTGAGATTCGAACCTCGAACTCACCGGCATATTAAGTTATAGCACGCACCGCTACCAACTCGACCACAGCGATTCGGTTATCATTCTGACCACTAATCTGAAAGGAACCGTCAAGCCTAGCGGGTTTAGAACCCTTTAAGTAGTAAAAGTAGTATTTACTTAAAAAATTTCGGTAGATATGCTGGTATAATATTACTTTTAAGATTAAACACAAAACATAATACATTCAAAATAACACGCTGATATACAGACATCCCCATACAAGTATCAAGGAGCGTTATAATTGGGTGAGCACGTTGTATTGTATTGGATCTACTATTTTTACTTTATTGGCAGCAGTTGAAAGAAAATTCATATATGTTTGCCTATATACTTTTTCCAGGTGGTTGTTGTTGTTGTTGTAGCCGCTAGCTACACCCTACTGGGTTGGCGGACTCCCTCAATCATTATCGTCAAGCTCAACTAACGAAAGGTCCAGGAAACGAGCAGTTCCAACAGGGTAGGACCATAGGGAGCGGGGTGTTAGTTGAGTAGGTTTGGCCGGGCATGTGAATAGGTGATTGGTGTCGTGCGGAGACTCTTCACATGCCGGGCACGTGTTGGGGTGTCGGGGTTGATCCTGAATAGGTAGGAGTTTAACCTGCTACAATATCCAGATCTGAGTAGAGCCAGAGTGACGCGGGTCTCACGAGGCAGCTGGAGCTCCTCAGCTGCTATGGGTGGTGGTTGGACTCCCAGGACTGCACTCACAGGGCGGGTGTCGATGTATTTGGACACCGACCCCCTGTGGATGCTGTCCAGAGCCTGTCGGTACGTCCTTGGGTCCAGCGGTAGGTGTACGTATGTCTGGACCTCGTCCGTCAGTTGTGAGAGATGTCCCCTGATGTGCCTGGGTGCCGGCTCCAGCGCGAGCAGGTCTCTATTGGGGTGCCCCGGACGGTGGCATCCCAGTAGAAACTGTTTTGTGAGCATAATGTTGTGCTCCTGCACTGGAAGCACGTTAGCCTCATGGTAGAGGTGATCCAGAGGCGTCATCAGGAGACATCCCGTCACTATCCTGAGTGCGGCGTTCTGACAGGTCTCTAGTCTTGACCACTGGCATAATTTAGAACCGGCCGGCCAATCGCCTTGTATGTTGCCAACAACGTTTCTTTGTCTTTGCCCCAAGTACTGCCGGCGAGCGACTTGAGGACTTTGTTGCGGCTCTGTACCTTGTTGACGATTGCGGTTGTATGCGCTGAGAAGGAGACCAGCCCGCATCACGCCCCTGTTTGGACAAGGATTAAATGAGGTGTACGTGCGAGTTCGACGTGTCCGACAATGATTTTGATGCGGGTGCTGCTTCTACCACCGCAGTCGGGCCATTGTCGGGCACGTCGAACTTGCACGTACACCTGTTTTGCCCTTTTTCGAAGCTGGGACCGCGCTGGTTTTGCGTGTGTGCACGAAGTACACATATTCTGCGCTGGCAATTAATCGGCAAACAAAATGTGGCATTTTTTCCTGAAATAGGGAAGTAATTAGCAAAATATATACTAAATAATCTAAATTACTACATACTTTACCGTTACTTACTCTATCTTACCATTTATTCCGCAAGAAAAATCCATTTTTTCACGACCTCGTGCTGCTGCAAATGTTCTGAATGACAGCTGAGTCAATTCAAGAAAATGGCAGGGTATGGTGTGTTGAATAAGCACATACAGTGTTGCCACGTGCGAAAATTCAAAGTAGTAAAAAACTTGGAAATTTTATTCAACCTTTTGAATGTTCCACCTTTTTCTTTTTTTTTCAAAATCAAAACAGAACGATTCCTCAATTCTAGATAATTATTTAGATGAGTGTGAAACCAATCGTGGCGCGCCATCTACAGTGGATTATTTTAAATTTATTCAATTCAACCATCTCGACTTAGCCAAGGACACAAACCAAATCGGCTAAGATCGTAAATTTTTCGGGTTGCAGGCTATGGTGACAGACAAAGTCACCACTCATATTGGACAGCTAGTAACTAGGGATGTTCAAGTAAATATTCGAAAATCTCACTTACCATGCAAAAAAAAAAAAATGATTGAATGAATTTCTCAATTATTTTGAACTCAATTTAATTTCATTTAACTCAATTCACTTACCATGAAAAACAATGAATGAATGAATTTTCAATTGTTTTTAATTCAATTTAATTTCATTTAATGCAATTCAAGTTTTTCACTTCACTTACTACTACAAGTAACAACAATTCGTTAACCAGAATTACAACTTTAGCTGCCCACGGTAGGCACAAAGGGCCGGACCTCCACACTACGTAGGCCAATGCCATCAGCAGTTACACGCAGGGTCATGCGTGGTGGCAGCGGGACGGGGTTCGAGGCACCCAACCCAATCCTGGGTTGAGTCGGGTCATCATACCATTGGCAAACCACCACCCGACGTATTTCAAGGCCCCGGGTATGCACAATCACGCGCATGGTTACGACTTCCTTCACCGGGGTCAAATCTCCCAATTGATTCCTGAGAAAAAAAAAAAATTATATATATAATAAAGAAAATAATAATAAGCGAATAAAATAAAAATAACCATGCAATACGTAAATTGCTACTTACAAATTTGGATTATCCATAACTCAGTTCAACCGCGTGCTGTATGTTATGCTGTAGGTTATGCGCCAAATGACCGCTAACCAGTTAGGACACCGGTCAAGTGTGGGTGGTGAAAACCACTCACACAGCGTTGCCATACCATATCTGTATTTCCGATACAAGATATCTAAATAAATGTTGACAAACCGATTTTACGCGTAGTACCTCAAGAATGGGCACCCTCAGCACACCCATTAGCACAAAGTTTTACGCCTTCCATAGCTCGCCGGTAATTGGCAGTGTAGGGTTTATAATATATGTATCTACTTTATTAATTTAAACTTGTTTTAATATTTTTATTTTCATATATAAATTTGTCTTTCAATATTTTTCAATTTGATTTTTTAATAATTAATTTTCTGAATGTATAAAATAAAAGTTATAAAAATAAAATTTTTTAAATAGAATAAAAACATATTCTATATTGGCGATCCTGCATTTATAAGTACTCATTTTAAAAATTCATCAATAACCATCATTGAAACAATAATAACAATTGTGAACCCGTTCGTGTTTTCACTTTGGTCACTTACTCCCGTTTTTACATATAACGCTACAAACCGACGCACCATATCTTGCAGTAATATTTCACAAGAATTTGTAATAAAGGGAAATCATCGATTCAACGTGTTATTCAGCACCAACAATCCGCACAACATCACTTCAAATATTCACATTTAACGTCGCTACAACCATCACAGTGTCTACAACAACGCAATAACACTCCAGATCATCTATAATCTCTTTTATAATTACAAATACTACAACCATTTTTTGCTGAACATTTTGTGTGCAATCAAGTTCGTATCTTAAATCTTTTATTAAAATAAAATTATTACAAATATTAAATATTAATTCTTAATATTAATATTATTTAAATTATTATTATTACTTATATTTAATTTACTTTTGTAAACTTTCTCTCCAATTATTTTTTTTTTTTATATGCCACTATCACGTTCACCTATACGTACACGCAACTTCACAACAATGGAAAACCAAAATAACAATCCAACTTACACTTCAGACTTAAACACTACACAAAATATACACAATGATAATTTAACTCAAAACACTAATAACTTAAGAACAAATTTTTCAAAATCAATTAAATTACCTCCATTTTGGGAAGAATGTCCTGAAGCTTGGTTTCTTCTTGTTGAAGGACAATTTGAAATCAATAATATTCAAGACGATAATATAAAATTTCAAAACATACTTATTGTTTTACAACGTGAAACAATTTCCAAAATTTTGGATGTTATCAATCCACCTCCTTTTATGAATAAGTACACTACTATTAAGAAAGCGTTGTGTGAAAGATTTTCTCTTAGCGAAGAAAAAAGATTAGAAAAGTTATTTTCAAATACAGAACTTGGCGATCGTTCTCCATCAGAACTTTTTAGATATATAAAGTCTCTAATAGGTTCTGATTCTATCGTCAGTAAGGAATTACTTTTCAAATTGTGGATCCGAAAATTACCACAACAGATACAAATTCATTTAACATCAAGTAATAATCAAAATAAAGATGAAAATTTTATTCTTGCAGATAAACTTTTTGATTTATTAAATCAATCTCAATCTTCTAAATCTTTGTCAATAGCAAGTGTTGAAAATAACATCCTCGAACAATGTATTAAAAATTTAACAGAATTAACTACTGCAATTTATCAAAATTTAAACAAAATTACTTCTGATATTAATGAATTACAAATTAGATCAAGATCTAGAAATAGAAATAGAAGTAATTCTAATTCAAGAAGATTTTCTAGATCAAAAGATAATATTATTCAAACCATTTGTTGGTATCATAGAAAATTTAAAAATAATGCTTTAAAATGTATTAAACCCTGTAGTTTTAATACAAATGAAAAACAATCAAATCAAAACTGTTTAAACTGAAACGTTCCATTATGACGGTGGCTAATAATGGAAATAACATTAAATCATCACGCCGCCTATTTATTTATGATAAATTAAATAAACTAAATTTTTTAATAGATACTGGCGCTATAGTTTCTGTAATTCCTTCTTCCAAATTCAAATCATTTAAAAGAAATTCCGATCTTAATTTGACTGCAGCTAACGGTTCCTCTATTAAAACATTTGGTACCAAACTTTTAAAAATTGATTTAGGTCTTAGACGTGATTTCGAATTCCCTTTCATTTTAACAGATATTTCAACTCCAATTATAGGTGCTAACTTTTTAGAGAAATTCGGGATATTAGTGGATATCAGAAATAAAGAAATTACTGATTTAACAACAAAATTAAAAGTTTCTGGATCTTCTGGATTTTGCGATATATTTTCACTCAAAATACCAATTTCTGAAAATAAATTTACAACCCTTTTAAATAATTTTCCTTTAATAACCTGTGAACCAGATTACACTAAACCAGTGCAACACCATACGGTTCACAGGATTGAAACCAAAGGAGTTCTACCTTTTTCAAAACCTCGTCGTCTAGATCAAATTAAATTTAAAATAGCAAAAACTGAATTCGAATTTTTAATAAAAACTGGTATATGCAGACCTTCAAACTCTCACATTGCATCTCCTTTACATTTAGTTCCAAAAAAAGAACCAAATGATTGGAGACCTTGTGGCGATTACAGAAGACTCAATTTTATAACGATACCTGATCGTTATCCATTACCACATATTCATGATTTAACTATAAATTTACATAATAAACAAATATTTTCGAAAATTGATCTTGTTCGTGCATATCACCAAATTCCAATGGCTGAAGAAGACATTCATAAAACAGCAATAACCACACCTTTTGGAATGTTTGAGTTCGTACGGATGCCTTTTGGTTTACGAAACAGTGCCCAAACATTTCAACGTTTTATTAACGAAGTATTTTCCGGTTTAGAATTTGTATTTGTTTATATTGATGATATTCTTGTTGCTAGTGATAATGAAGAACAACATTTAGAACATTTAAAACTAATATTCAAAAGACTTGAGAAATATAATTTAAATATTAAACCTTCTAAATGCATTTTCGGAACTAATAAACTAGATTTTCTCAGTTATGAAATTTCTAATCAAGGCATTAGACCATCTTCCGATCGTATTGAAATCATTACAAATTTTGAAAAACCACTTTCAATAAATAAATTACAAAAGTTCTTAGGTATGGTAAATTATTACCATAGATATGTGAAAATGTTAGCAGCAGAACTTAGTCCTCTGCATGAAATGTTAACATTTGCAACTAAACAAAAACTCAAACAGCTTATTTGGACAGAAAAGACAACCACTGCTTTTGAAAACGTTAAACAACTATTTGCTCAACAAACTTTACTTACTCATTTTGATAAAAATGGTAAATTATCACTTGCTGTAGATGCATCAAATGTAGCAATTGGTGCAGGTTTACAACAATTTAGTAACAACACTTTAGAACCACTTGCTTACTTTTCACGAAAATTATCTTCTACAGAAATGAATTACTCAACATTTGACAGAGAACTTTTAGCCATATACAATTCAATTAAATATTTTAAACATTTTCTTGAAGGTAGAATTTTCACAATATACACTGATCATAAACCTTTAACACATGTTCTAAATTCAAAAACAGATAGATCACCTCGACAAATTAGACATCTTGAGTACATTGCACAATTTACAAATGATATTCAATACATTTCTGGAAAAGAAAACATTGTTGCTGACACACTTTCACGTATTTCAGATATTAACACAATTTTAACTCAAGATATTAATTTTCAAACTTTGTATAAAGAACAACAAAAAGACCAAACTCTTCATGACTTAATTTCTGACAAAAATTGTAACAATAATTTAAAAGAAATTAATATTCCAGTTATTAATCTCAATATTTGGTGTGATATTTCTCAACAACCTTTTAGACCTTTTGTTCCAAATTCTATGAAGAATATAATTTTTGATAAAATCCATTCTTTATCACATCCTAGTGTTCGTACTACTAGACGTTTAATTCAATCAAAATATTTTTGGCCTAACATGCGTAAAGAAATTAATAGTTGGACTTCCGCATGTATTAACTGCCAGAAATCAAAAATTTCTAAATATACTAAAACACCAGTACAAAAAATTAATATACCATCTGGACGATTTGAACACATACATATGGATCTTGTTGGTCCATTACCTGTTTCAAAAGAAAATCGTTACATTTTAACTATAATTGACACACATACACGTTGGCCGGAAGCTTATCCACTTAAAGATATTTCAGCGAATACAATTGCCAAAACATTTGTACAAAATTATATTCCCCGTTTCGGCGTTCCACTTAATATAACAGTAGATCAGGGATCACAATTTACATCAAAATTATTTACTGAATTAACAAAATTATTAGGATCTCACAAAATTCATACATCTCCTTATCATCCTCAATCAAATGGAATGATTGAAAGATTTCATAGAACCTTAAAAACTGCTATTACAGCATCAAACGATTCAATTCACTGGTCTGAAATTCTTCCTTGGATTTTATTGGGACTTCGTATATCTATTAAAGATGATTTAAAATTTTCTTCTGCAGAATTAGTTTACGGCCAAACACTTAGATTACCTGGAGAATTAATCGTTTCAAATAATAATAACAATAATGAATTTGATAATACAATGGAAACACTTTCCAAACTGAGAGAACATTTTTCACACGTTCGTTCAAAAATTGTACATCATAATAAAGAAGATTTTTTTGTTCCCAAAAATTTGGATACTTGCGAATATGTGTTTGTTAAAGTTATTCATAGGTCAAATCTACAACCACCTTATGAAGGCCCATTTAAAGTTATCTCTAAACACAATAAAGTATTCAAAATTCAAAAAGGTAACTTAATCAAAACAATTTCCATAGACTTATTAAAACCTGCACATACAATTCCTAATTCCAGTTCACTAACACTTCCAAAGAAAACCAAAAAAATTACATTTAATATTAATTAATTTTTTTTTTTTTTATTGGAGGGGGAGTATATGTAGGGTTTATAATATATGTATCTACTTTATTAATTTAAACTTGTTTTAATATTTTTATTTTCATATATAAATTTGTCTTTCAATATTTTTCAATTTGATTTTTTAATAATTAATTTTCTGAATGTATAAAATAAAAGTTATAAAAATAAAATTTTTTAAATAGAATAAAAACATATTCTATAGGCAGCATACCAGAAATCTGGCATGAACCTTTGTTCGACCCTCTGGCAACTGCCTTAAAAGGGGCAATAAGCAAAATGCAACTCTGAACATACTCACCTCAGACTCGAATAAAACCTTATAAGAAGCCTACACTGACGAGTTTTCGTCAGCGATTCGAGATCGCATGTCGACTCTGCGACAAGAACCACGGATTACGGTTCTGCCCGATATATCGGAAGAAATCAGCGGAAGAGAGGCTCCGAGTGGTCATCCTTCACCGGTACTGCACCAACTGCCTACCCCCGTTTCATCACGGGGAAATATGCGGCAGCCAGGGTCGGTGCTTCAGGTGCCACGACAAGCATCACACCACTCTGCATCTCGACGAGGAAGATGCTCGCCGATCGCCAAGCTCCGCAACGCTGCCGGAAATGGACGAGGTATTGTCACTCGACCTCACTGGGCAGACGTTGTCCTGGGCGCAGCAAGTTGAGGAGGCGGAGAGGCTGGAAACGGAAGAAGTCGAAGAATCTGCGCAGCCGATAACTACGGAAATATACAGACTAAGGAGATTGCGTCCGAAACTGCAACACGAAAAGCACGCAGACGGCTCGGAAACCCGTCCTTTCCGACCGTCAAAGCAGCGCGGCTCTGGATCACGTCCATTCAGACCGCCTGCTCAGCGGCGTGTTCGCCACACTGAGGACAGCTCGGAAACTCGTCCTTTCCGACTGTCAACACGCGAAAACCACCAACGTATAGGTGGCTCGGGAACACGGCCTTTCCGACCACTCCCTCGCACAACGCGCCACGATGCAATCGTCCCTCGTGAGGCTATACTGAGGCGACTCGGCCAACCGGCCAGCTTCCGAACCGGGCGACTCACCTGTTCTAACATTCCCCCCCTAACGAGGGTCTTTGAAGCCGTGGCACCAACTATGGTGGCCAAAATAGGAGCAGGGGGGGCCCCATCTGGCCCGAGCGCTGGTCGATCCCTGTGCGTCGTCCACGATAATAGACGATGAGCTGGCGCGAACCCTCCGACTCGAGCGCGCCACAACAGAGCGCGGAGCGATGTGCGCACTGATACTCAGGGGAAGACATGGCGTGGCGGAAAGAATTACGACGCAGGCGACCGTTGCTGAATATTATAGCCGCATCGTTCCGCGGGAAACACTGGACCCAAAGGTGGCGATCCCATTCAGGCTAATACGGCTTGCGGACCCGCAGTTCTACCAGTCCACACCCGTGAGACTAACCCTGGGATGCGATGTGGCCCCCCAGATTATGCTGAGCGACATCCTTCCTACGACAGTCGGCGGTCTCCTCACACAGGCCACAATATTTGGTCTGATGGTCTCCGGTGCTCACCAACGTTAATCATTTTCGTACCAAAACCGTTGCAGATATTACTTAAATAAATTTTTCAGCAAACGAACGATCATGATAAATTAAAATATGCGTAAATTAAAAATTCAAAAAAAAAAAAAATTTATCGGAGGTACATATTATTATTATTATCAACATATTACACACTACATGTATATTTACTTATTTGTAAGCTATTTAGCAGCACTGAAATTCATCCATAACCACGTCCATATCGTAGTATTTAAGTTTATTTTTTCATAGAATTATATTCCCGCACGTGAACGTGGTGGCGCGCACTTCTCTGTAATTTTGCTGACAGCAAGGGGGCCGGTATGTTTAGGCTTCCGGCCTAAATCTCATCGCCACCTTCCTTCGACCGACAAATCGTACGCGCAACCCTAGTAAGCGGTTTGCGTGTACACACACACACATACACACACTTTCAACACACACACGCTTTGTTTTTCCGATCGGTCGTGTATAAAAGGGCTCCTGAGTTAAGAACCCGAAAGTGCAGTCAAAGTGCGAATTTTACCCGCGTTCTAAACCAGTGAAGAGTGCAAAAGTGTAGTGCTTCGTTTCATACAACAGCGAAAGCGCTACCTGGGACACAAGACAAAATATAAGTGTTTAAAATAATAAACAAAAAAAGCAACAAAAGTGGGTTAATGAGCGCCAAATACTATCGCGCTCCCGCGAATTTTAAGGCCCTCAAATCAGCTGTTCTAAATCAGCTGTTCTTATTCAGCACAATTGTGAACTAGCCTTATTTTCCTCTGTACGGGTGCGTGTCCATACTGCAAGAAGGTTGGTGTCGTCGATAAACGCAAGGTGTCTCGGATGCAACAAGTCTGCGCTTAAAAAACAGCGCAATGGAAAAATTTTCGCCAGCCACCAGTCTGCAAGTTGCAGAAGGAATCGCACAAGATCCCTTCGTGCGACGGTCGCGACTGGGACATTCTCCACCCCGTTCAGCTCCATCGGTTATCGCACCTGCTCTCTGCGTCGCCGACCCAGAGCAGATAAGAAGCGGTGGCAATAACGAGGAAAATGCCTTCGTTTGCCTTGGTAGGCTCTTTGGCGACCTCAGTAGTATTATGGAAAGCGGCAAACGTTCAATTAACCAAAATTTTAGAGATTTGGTGAAGGCGATTGCCATCTCTTACGAGCAAGTCGCAGATGAAAGAAAAGAAGCAAACTCAAGCGTAAAGGATGCAAAGCAATCGCAGACAACTCCTTCGTTAAGGAAAACTGCACATGGCACTGCAAAAAGGTCTCGCGAACAAGCTGCAAGTGAATCATCTCCTCCGCAGGGCCCAGCTAAAAAGGAAAAAGGGGTTTTCATAAACACAACAAACAATGTCGTTGCTGCTGAAAAGCCGGTCGCTGGAGGAGCTAGAACAATAGATGAAAGCGAACCGTGGCAAACAGTTACGAAACGGAAGCGCCAAAAACCCAAGCCAGTACGGCCAGATGCCCTCATCGTGAAAAGTGCGGGCGAATGTTCATACGCGGACATTTTGAAGGCTGTTAAAAGAGAAGAATCCCTGAGTGGAATGAACACGATGGTTCGCAAAATCCGGAAAACTGCGAACGGTGATCTCCTTTTTCAACTTGCTAAGCAATCCGATGAGAACACAGCGAAATTAAGAGAAGCGGTGGGGCAAGTTCTCGCAGGAAAAGCAGAAGTGAAATGCCTCAGGGAAGAGTCCGTCGTGGAAATACACGATATGGACGAAATAACCACCATCGAGGAAGTGTGCCTGGCGCTAAACTCTCAGCTTCCTACCTTCAATGTAGAGCCCTCGAGCATCAAATCAATGCGGAAAGCATACGGTGGAACGCAGACAGCAACGGTTTCTCTGCCCGCTGAAATAACGAGAACGCTCTTAGCAAGCGGCAAAGTCCGGATTGGCTGGGTTGTTTGCCGCATTCGCGCAAAAATGCAGCCCAAACGCTGCTTTAAATGCCTCGACTTCGGCCACATAGCAAAGAACTGCTCCAGCCAAATAAATTATAAAAGTGCATGCTTTAAATGCGGAGAAGACGGCCATGTAGCGAGGATGTGCACAAATCCCCCAAAATGTTTATTGTGCGAAAAGAGACAAGAAATACGCACTGACCACTCTAGTGGTGGCATTAAATGTCCAGTATATAAAGAAGCGATCCAAAAATTAAAACCACTATGAGATTATTGCAGCTAAATCTTAACCACTGCGAAGCCGCGCAAGACCTCCTGTCGCAAACAGTTCTCGACTTAAAGGCCGATATAGCACTACTGAGCGAGCCTTACAAGAGAAAGTCGATCAATTGGACTCAGGACATCTGTGGGAAAGCCCAATATGGTCTTGTGGACAAAATCCCGCATATATAGGAAATGTACTGAGTGAAAGAGGTTTCATACGCGGTAAAATAGACGATATTTATATATACAGCTGTTACATTCCGCCAAGTACCCCTCTTAACATGTTTGAGGAAATCGTCGAAAAAATAGCCATAGATGCCATAACAAAACAGCGGTTCATAATTGCAGGCGATTTTAATGCCTGGGCCACATAGTGGGGCTCACAGCGAACGACTCCAAAGGGAAGAGCGCTGTTGGAAGCATTTGCCTGCTTAGATGTGGCAATACTGAACACCGGCGCAGAGCACACCTTTTCGAGAAATAGCTTCGGCTCCGTCATAGACATCACACTCGTAAGCTCCAACCTTTACACGCGGTCCAAATGGAGTATAAGCGCATGCTACACTCAAAGCGATCACTCGGCTATTATATGCGATATAAAATTAAACAGTAGCAAACCTGTTAAACGACAACAGCGACTAAAGCGCCAAGGGTGGAAAATCAGCACCCTCGACCAAGAGGTGTTCAAAGAAATGCTACAAACTACAGAATACACGGGGTGTGCGAACAACAAGTGCATAAAATTTATGAATAATATTCGAACAGCATGCAATGCGTCGATGTCTCGCAAGTCTGCCACCAAGCAACACTCTCCGGTTTATTGGTGGAACGAGGACATACAAAACCTTAGAGAAGAGTGTATTAAGTCCAGAAGACGCTTCCAAAGAGCAAAAGGAAGACCACACTTCACAGACTTCAGAGAAATTTACAGATTAGCGAGGCGCGCGCTGAAGATTGCAATTAAAGAAAGTAAGCGTCAATGCTTCCTTGAACTCTGTGATGTAGTTGAGAATAATCCATGGGTACAGCAGTGAACATACTTTTTCCAGAGCAAAGAAGGCTGGTATCATCTACCCCAAAAACTAGAGAGCATGTTTTCCGCAAGGTTACCGCTGAAGAAGTTATTCAAGCACTAAAGAGACTCGACGACAAAAAGTCTCCGGGTCCTGACGGAGTTCCAAACAAGGTGCTAAAACTGGCCTTTACCCACGTGACATCAACAGTAGTAGATATATTTAATACCTGCTTGGCGGAGGCAACGTTCCCATCGATATGGAAGCGACAAACGCTGGTACTTTTTGTACGCTTTTTGGAGTACGCAACATCAGCGGGCGCGAGAAACTTGAAAGTCTACAGGCGGTGTTCCACAAGGCTCCGTACTCGGACCATTACTCTGGAACGTCATGTACGACGGGGTCCTACGTATAAAACTGCCAAACGAGGCAAAAATAATCGGATTAGCAGACGACATCGCTTTGATTACTACAGGTAAACACCTGAGCGAAATTTGCGACACCACGAATAGAGCTATAGCATTAGTTCAGTCGTGGCTGGCGCAAAATGGACTTAAACTGGCGGAGCAGAAAACAGAGTCAGTGCTCATATCCAGCAGGAAAAAGGTGGAGTCAGTCACAATAAAAGTTGGCGACCACGATATAACAACACTGCCAGCAGTTAAGTACCTGGGAATAATGATAGATAGGAGGCTATCGTTCAAATCGCACCTCGAATACGCCAACGTAAGAGCACAGTCCAAAAGCAACGACGACGCCAATTAATTGCAGGCACAGTAAAGAGCCAAATATTATACGTCGCTTCAGTCTGGCACTCGGCATCAAAGTGCGCATCGTACATGCGTGGCATAAAAGCAACATACCGCCTATGCGCGCTCCGCGTGTGCTGCGCTTTTAAAACGGTTTCCGACGAAGCAGCACTAGTAATCGCGGGGATGTATCCTATCGATATACTAGTGAACGAAGCGGCAATCATTGCGGAAAACACAATGGAGCGATCCCTTGCAAGAGAGGCCAGCACGCATACCTGGCAGATCAGATGGAGTAACGCAACAAAGGGTCGCTGGACATACCGCTGTATTCCAGATTTAAAAAGCTGGTTGACCAGAAAGCACGGCGAAGTAGACTTCTACTTAGCACAGTTCCTGACGGGACACGGGTGCTTTAAAGCATATCTCTACCGCTTCAAACACGAACCGGACCCGATGTGCGATTACTGTGGAGGAGACGCAACAGAAAGCGTCCACCACGTATTCTTTGAGTGCACGCGATTTGATGACATCTCACGGAAAATTCGTAACATAACCGGGTAGTGAGGGTAGGGCGCTACCACAACGCCCCTGAAAAATAAAAAAATACATACATGTGTATTGTACGTATGCATAGGGTGTGCGTCTGCGCTTATGAACACATATGTATGTATGTATGTATGTATGCCAATTAGGGTGGTCCTTATTTGTATGGAGAAAATTTTATCATCAGATTTCCAAAGTCTCGACCCCTAAATCGATAGTAATATAGCCGAAGATATCACACACAAAATTTTATCCCGATTGGAGATGGTTTAGGTGTGTCGCAGGGTCAAAGTTGAATATGCTCTTAGATACTCAAAAAATAAAAGTGATTTTTCTTTTTATCTAATACTCGAAATCGGTAGCCCTATGGTAGAAAATATCAGATGCAAATTCTGGTCCCGATTGGAAACGCCTAAGGGGTGTCGCAGGGGGGGTAAAAGTTCAGACTACGCTATGGAGACACGAAAAATAAAAGTGATTTTTCTGTTTATCTAATACCCTAAATAGATAGCACTATGATTGGAAAAGCCTAATGCGTGTCGCAGGGGGGTGAAAGTCCAGATTAACCGATGGAGGCTCAAAAAATGTGAATAATTTGTTTTTATTGAGTTTTCAAGTTATACAAAATAAAATAACAATAAATTCATGTTCGTTCATTTATAATCATAACACAGGTCAACAGTGATTTTGGTGCCGTTAAAAGTAAAACTGATTTATAGGGGCCCAGAACCCCTTTTTCTTCGCTATATATAGTAACTTATGGGGTTTTTGTCAATATTATAAGCAAGTTAATTGCATAAAATAAATTACGTTTTCAAGTGATCAAGAACTGAAGTTGATATTTCGTTTCAATATGGTATCGCGACAAAAAATTAATATTTATTAAGTGGGCCTCATCGAAAACCAAATTACGGGTGCCAAGTTGCCTTCTAATGGGCAAGTGTTACGGGTTTTCTTCTACAATACTAGAAAAATAAAATTAAGTGTTCGCGAGAGTGCATATCTTGTGATAAAAGAGACGGAAGTGTTTTGGCAAAAAGCACGCATCCCTCTCAAGCCTAAACATCATAGTGCTGCGAAGTTAGAAGCGTTATATATGAGATGGCGTTCGCTTTTTAAAAGCAGTAAACGCCATTCTGCACACCAAAATGCGAAAGAATCGAGATTATGCAAAGAATTGGAAAATTTATTTGATATAGCACACGAAAAAGCATTGAAAATGATCAGCAACCAAACTGATAAGGAGTTTCTTATCAATCAGAGGAAGAAAGGACGTTTAGGCGCATTTTCAAGAATAAATTGTACCGGAAATAATAAAGAAGTGCTTAAAAAAAGCTGCGATGTAGACTCGCCTGGAGGTAATAAACATTCTTTGTTACTTTTTACAATTATGTAATTGCAAATATCATTTCAATACTGCGTTAGAAGAAGCCGTTGAAGAAAGCGAAAATGAAGATTTTGATCGGGGAAGCAATTGCTCACTAGAAATATCAAGTCAAAATGAACCAAAGAACAAAAGAGAGCCGAAAAGTTTAATTACACCCAAACAAGTATCAGTTCGTAATAAGTGTAAAGTAAGTTGCTCACTAGAACGATCAAGTCGAAAAGTCGCAAAAAACAAACGAGGGCAAACAAATTTTATTACACCCAAACTAGTATCAGTTCTTGACAGTTGCAAAGTCAGCGATCGAAATGCAGGCAGAATACTAATAGCAGTATCCGAAGCCCTTGGAGCAAATGTAAAAACTCTAACCGTAAACCGGAGTAGTATCCGACGATGTCGTCTACAAAAGCGCCGATACACAATGAAGCAGCTAAAACGATCGTTTCAAGCCAAAGCAATTACGTCAGTTACCGTTCACTGGGATGGGAAGTTGTTGCCTGCAACAGAAGGAATAGGGAAAGTAGACAGGCTTCCAACAATTATTTCCTGGTAAGATGGAGAACAACTACTCGGTGCTCCAGCAATTTCGAACGGAAGTGGAAAAGCAAAAGCTTCTGTAGTATACGACTTACTTGTTAGGTGGAAAGTACACGACAAAGTTGAAGCGGTATGTTGTGATACAACGGCGTCAAGCACGGGCAGGTTACAGGGAGCTTGTATTTTCTTGGAACAAAAACTTGGTAAAAGCTTGTTGCATTTGCCGTGTCGTCACCATATATACGAAATAGTGTTACGCAGCGCTTTCGAAGCAAAAATACCCTTATCAAAAGGACCTAATATTGAGATCTTTAAAAACTTAAGAGACGCCTGGTCCAATTTAGACAAACGTAATTTCAAAGCAGGAATTGAGGACGGCTTCGTCAGAACAGCAATACCTAATAAAGAAGAGCTTGTAGATAGCTTCCATCACATTTTATTATCAAGACAGCCTCGTGAAGACTATAAAGAATTTGTAGAACTAGCAAAGGGTATTTATACTCTAAAATTAGAAGATTACATATTGGAAAAAAATTTAGAAATAGCACTTCGGGATTTATGCATTTTTATAGTTAAAATTTATTTAGAGAGTGCATCCTATTGCACGCCTCTAAATCCATAGCTGACCCAGGCGCTGACTTCTTTTTTGTTAATGAGTTATACCAATACAAAAACTTTGACAAGGTGATAGGTGAAGCCACGTTCTCGAAGTTCAAAAGTCATTTATGGTATCTCTCACCGGAAACAGTTTGTTTGGAACTATTTGAAGAAAAATTTTTAAAAGAAACAAAGCAAAAAATGGTTGCAACTCTAGGAAAAGACAATTACTTTGTAGAAAAAAAGTATGACTTTGTAATAGGAAGTGAAGAAAGAGTATTTGCCAATGATCTAGATCAGTTTGTAAGTAAAAGCAGCTTAGATTTTTTCGATAGGTTTTGCATAAATAAAGAGTTTCTTCATTCAGACCCAAATTGTTGCGCAACAAACGAAAATTATATTAAAGCTGTTGATAGATTAAAAAATCAAATTAAAAACTCAATAAAAACAAATTATTCACATTTTTTGAGCCTCCATCGGTTAATCTGGACTTTCACCCCCCTGCTACCGATTTCGAGTATTAGATAAAAAGAAAAATCACTTTTATTTTTTGAGTCTCCAAAGAGCAATTTCAACTTTGACCCCCGTGCGACACGCCTAAACCATCTCTAATCGAGATAAAAAATTTTTGTGCGATATAGTCGACCGTGGTGCAACCGAACTAGGGCGTGAGACTGGAAAAAATACTACATTCGATTATAAGGACCACCCTAATGCCCATACATGCATACATACATATATTCTATTCCTGCAATTGTGTTCCTATATCATATTCTGTATACCTTTGAAAAAAATGGAAGTGCACTATAGTTTCAATGGTATTATAAAACATATTCATACATAAGACTTTTTTCGATCGTAGCCAATTCTTGGTGGAAGTGTTCGCCTTGTTCATCACTGAACTGGCCCAGATTATGTGGGAAGAAGTCCAAATGCGAATGCAAGAAATTAGTTTTTATCTACATGTTGCAACACATTTCACCATATGCACTTAAAAATTCGTTTACAACCGTGATGTGACGTGACGTTTCTCAATACAGCTTAACTTGTTCATAAAGGTAACGTCGCTCATAATCTTGCGAATTTGAGGTCCAATGAAAATACCTATATACACATATTATAAAAAATAGTAGGTATGGAAACAAATTAATAAATACCGGCTTTTATTTTAGCTTCACTTAATTTTGGGAAGACAGTTTTAAGATGAAGAAAAGCTTCGCTATTAACATCCAATTTCTTTACAAATTGTTTTATGTCTCCCAGCTTTAAGTGTAGTGGTGGTAAGATAACATCCTCAGATTTTACCAATGGGAGGCTTAAAATGTTTTTCCTACCTATCTGATGTGACTCTCGAGATGGCCATGCTTTGCGATCATAGCGATTGGATGCCCGACTATCCCATTCGCAAAGGTAGCAAGGATATTTTGTGTAGCCATCTTGCATGCCAAATAAAATTGTCAACACTTTTAAGTCAGCGATGACTTTCCATTTATGCGTGGCATAGTCGATCAACCGTAAATGGTAAGAGATTTTCATTGTGTAATAACACAGCTTTAAACCTAAGGGTGACATTACAGACTTCATTAAGGGAACACGAATGTATTTTTTTTTATTGTACGTTCTTTTACACGATCCATCAATGAAAAGTCGCCATTCATCTGCATTATAATTATAATTAAAAGCCGAAAATAATTTGGGTACATTTACACAATGTACTAGATCACAGTTATTGCCATCAGTTTTAAAACTTTCTCTAAGTATTAAAGTGCGGTCGCTTTTTCTACCCGATGTTATCTGAAAATATTTTTCCACTAAATTCCACTGCTTTAGTCGTGAACCGAGGACTTCAGATTCTCGTTTCGATAAATGCAAATCACGCACGAGATCGGCGACATCAGAATTTGAAACCAAATGCCTTTCCGTTAATTTTGATTTACAAGCAAGGAATTCTTCCTCTACTAAATATGTTTCACCAGCATCAATTGACTCACTTTTGTAGGCACTTCGGCATTTAAGTATTTTGGTTTTGTAACCGGAACAACATTCGCATACTTTACGTTTTTACGCGATTTAAAATTGTGACCTGAAACGTTTGTTTTGCAAAAATAGCAATCGTATTGTTTATGATATGCCAAGACATAGGCACAGAAAAGGGCAAAGTAATTGATTGTTGAACTTTACATTTTTTTAATGTTGTGCAGCAATATTCACAAATAAATTCTGGATCGTACCAGCGACTCGCACTATAAAACCTTTCGAAAATCTTGTTATATATTTTTACAACACCAATATTATTTTTAAAATCACGCCGTAAATAAGCCACAAATGTAGCAAAACTTATTACGCTTGTCGCACATTTTAGTTTTACTTTACCACGATTTTTTTCCAATTTAACAGCAAACACAACAAAAGATAAACAACACGTTCACTACAGTATAACGGAAATTTATAAAGACTTCAAAATTGAGTAAAAACTCAAAAATTAGGTGATAATTTCGTTCTTATAAAAAGTAAAATAACTCAGTCACTTTTCGGCTGACTTTTTAAAAGAAACATTTATTGAACTCGGTATTAAACGTACTCATTGCATCTAATCAAAAGTTATTTTGTGTTTTTATAAAATAGTGTGCGAAAATATCGCCAAAGTCAAAAAAAGAAGAAAAAGGGTAGCAAAATTTAAGTTTGTTGTGCAAAAACAAGTAAATTTCTTCGGCTTTATTAAGACGTGTATATATCTGAGGTCTGAGTTTCTTCTTTCTTAAACCATTCTTAGAATGAAAATCGGTTGTTAATTAGCTAAGATATAGGCTAAGAAGTACGCAAAAGCACGAAAAATCGGTTTTTTAAGGTTAAGTCGAGATTTTGGGGGTGTTTCCAAAATTGGATTCTCGTTCTACTCGATAAGACCTACAAGGAAAAAAACATCACTTCCTAGGTATTTCGACTTCATTCTTTTTTGTAGCACTGTGTTATAGAGCGGCACTTCTTATATTGTCCAACGATATTTTTTGTTCCGAATGAAGCACAAGGAGCTACAGGTTATGCAAAATAAGGCCATGAGATGGATTTTAAACATGCGGTATGACACCCCAGTAAAAAACATGATCGATAAATTAAAGGAGTTGAGCGTCAAAGAGCTAATTTTTTATCATAGTATGAAATTTGTTTTTAATATTAAGATTGGTAACCTACCAGAGAATCTGAGTGAAAATGTTAATTATGTTAATGAAACTCACTCCCATGGAGTGAGGGAGAATAATAACTTTTTAAAACAGAAATAGACAAGCAAAATATTTTTTATAAAGGTTTAAAAAGTTACAATGAACTTCCTAATTATATAAAGAACAGTAACGATTTCAATAACTTTAAAAATAGTCTATTTGAATACTGCCGAAGCCTTCCTCTCAGATGAAATTTTTCCTTTTTATTTTTTCACGCTAAACCAAACTCATCGATTATCTGAGTGAAAGAAGCCAATATGGGAGAGGTAGGATTTGCTTTTATATAACATATTTACCAAGCGGGACTAACCTCGCGCTGTCACCCGTGTTGGCCAAAAATATAATAGAAAATAATATAATATAATATAATCAAAGTGCTATTTAAGAATGACAACTTAAACCTGCAAGAAGACCTCGGCTGTCTCTGTAGATATTTAAAACTCGGCATCCATAGCGCTTTGATAATAAAGTAAGTGAGGCTAACACTGTCCACTGTAATGAATAAATGGAAGAGGAACGCGATACCTAAATGTATCAATTGTCTGATGGAATGAATTATATTAAATATTAAAATAATATTGAGATGAGACTAGCACTGTCCATTGTAATGAGCGGAATCAAATATCGCGATGTTTGCTGATGGCCATTTTCTCTGTATTGAGAC
Source organism: Philophylla caesio (assembly GCA_963971545.1). Lineage (NCBI taxonomy): Eukaryota > Metazoa > Arthropoda > Insecta > Diptera > Tephritidae > Philophylla > Philophylla caesio. The sequence goes on from OZ020606.1 coordinate 61,273,102, forward strand.
CTCGTCAGTCTCAAAAGACCTTAACAGTAGCCGCCTAAAAAGCAGTAATAAGGAATTCGAAATCCAAAGCATAGCTATATTTTAAATTATAATTACTTATAATGAATTTTATTTATTAAACTGTAATTACATATGTATAATGGATCTTGTTTACAGTTTGTTGTTTTATGGTACACAAAATCAAATGAAATGAATTAAGTGATTGTATAGTTGTAAGTTTTAGGCTAAGAAAGCCGTAATAATAAATAAATAAATAAACTGACGGACGAGGTCCAGACTTACGTACGCCTAACGCTGGACCTAAGGACGTACCCACAATGTCTAGGCGACATTCACAACCACCACCTGTAGCAGCTGAGGAGCTCCAGCTGCCTCGTGAGACCCATGTTAATCTAACTAACTAACACCGCTCTTCCTATGGTCCGACCCTGTTGAAACGGCTTGTTTCCTGTACCTCTCGTTAGTAGAGCTTGACGATAACGATTGAGGGAGAGCCCGTCAACCCTGTGGGGTGTAGCTAGCAGCTACAACAACAACAACATCAGTGACATTGGTAAAATTTAATTTACTTCCAAAATCATGTAACTTATCACAATCAAGTGTAAAATCAACACTTTCTTCTGGTAGTTTTATTGAAAAGTACTCTTTCATACACTCAGTCTTCAATGCATGTTTCACCCCATAATTTTTTAATTATTCCACAGCACTTTAGGTTGAAGGTTAGCATTGACTTTTCTCTTGAAATAAAATCTCTTAGCTTCAGTTGCTCTCTTTCGCATAAGTTTAAACACAGCCTAATTTTATTCGCTACTGTTTTGTTTCCAGAAGGAATAACTTTTATTTCGAGCATTTATCGCCTTTCGAACAACCCTGGTGAGCCATGGCTGCCTAGTTCTTTTTAATTTAACTTTCCTTAGAGGTATAAATATTTACTTAAGAGGTAGTTAACTAGCGTGGAAAAATTATCAACCTTTTCATTAATGTCAGCCAAGAACCAGCAGCCATTCCAAGGTAGGCTTTAGGCATATTTACAGCAACCTTTAACCGTACAATATTACATACAAAATTTAATCAAGGTCACTAACACTACTTAGAGAAAGTACTGTCAAAGTGTAATACTCAAAATCTCACATATTTCGATTTTACTTGTTCGCCTTAAGTCTACCTACATAATTATAATTTGTTTAAATAATATGATTTTTTTGTCGCTTGATGTGTATTTGGTTTTGTTTATCCCGCGTCAACTGCCATATGACAAAAACATGTAACATGGAAATTTTGACAGTTCTCCTCGTAATAAGAGCATATATGAAATGTTGTAAATAATAACCCTTTAGTACTTTCTTTATTCCAAGCAAAAACCCTTTTGGGTGAGTTCTTTAATATTTAATGCAATAGATGTTTATTAATCAAAAGCCAAAAAGCAAGTGTAATAAAAGGTTTCAAAAGAAAATAGGTTGCGTGAATAAGTGAGTTGACAAAAGAGTTGCATTTCAACATGAAAACTTTGTTTTTTCAGTACCGACGCCACCTAATTTTGTTTAACTTAGTAATTCGAAGCAAAAATGTTAAAATAAGAGGAAACATTATGAAATTTTTAAAATGCTCTGGAGAATAAAGTTTTATTTTTGTAATTAAAGTCACTGGGTTTATTATACTACTTAAGTGACATTTTGCGGGTTGTTAATTAAATATTTATTTACTTATTTTCAGGGTTATTAGAATTAGCACATCGAGAATACCAGGCTGTGGATTATGAAAGTGCTGAAAAACATTGCATGCAATTATGGCGGCAGGATAGCACAAATACAGGAGTGTTATTACTCCTATCATCAATTCATTTTCAATGTCGGCGCTTAGATAAGTCTGCGCAGTTCTCAACACTTGCAATAAAACAAAATCCTCTTTTGGCCGAAGCATACAGGTAAGTTCAAATATTGACTTCATACATGTAAGTTATCGTCAAGGACAGCAATTAAAAAAAAAATGTATGCTTGATATGCAATATGTGTGTTTTCATCTAACGAGTTAAACACTTAAAAGATAATATTGATTTTTAATGAAATTTTTTTTGATCTGCCTTATTAGCCGAAAAGCTCTGAACTTTGTAAGTCCTTTGCACCTAGCGGCTGTTTTTGTAAAAATATATTGTAGAGTCAGATTCGTTTCACCCGAAAATGATACTTAAAATATTTGCTTAAATTTTTTTAAATGTAAATCAGAGCTGTCCTAAACTCACATATTCATATATTTCAATTATGCTTATTGATGAGCGAATGAAGATAGCAAGATGCTCTTTCTCTGATGCGAGCAGTTTTGCCAACAAATTTGAGATGCAAATTTGAAGGAATTTGATACTTTAATATTATTTAATATTAAAATAATGTAGGACTTCGAACATGTATGTCTAAGTACCTGCATTAGCACTAATAAAGCCTTGTAACTCAACACCGAATCTCTTGTCTGTGCTGCATCAGACTAAGTAGGAAATTTGGCGGTAAGTTCTTCACCCTATAAGTTTACATCCTATTGAATGGTCCAGAAGCTGTAGAAGCTTTACAAGGCCATGAACATAGGGAACCGAATTATGATACTTCTGTATTGCTCTTATATGTCTATATAGAATATATGTATGTCTATATAGAATACATATATGTCTATATACAATGAAAGCAACAATTTTTATTCAACTGTGATAAGGAGTCTCCCCATCTAAATCGAAAACAAATCGATTTTTGTTTAATCTGTTCCAAAACTATCTGTTAACATCCCCTCAAAATTACAGCCCTGAATTCCACGTATTTTAGGAGATATTACCGGTAATGTGTGCACGTGTCGAACTTCGGTTTGCCAATGTACTAAAACTTCAAAGCGTTTTTTCTCAGAATCACATTTTTGCAACTTGTGTACACGATATTTGACCTATCGACATGATTCAACCTACATTTTGTAGAGTTTTATGCACCTTGTTTTTCATAATGTAAACAAAAAAAGTATACAAAAATTTTGAGTTAAAATTTATTTTCCAGATTCAAAACGAGAAAAAAAATGTATTTGCTGTTTTCACCGGTTTATTTAGGCCCATATATGTATGTAGAGTGAAATAGTATAAAAATTAATGCGATACAAATTATTTCTGTTTCAATTGAGAATTACGGACGCTATCTTGTACACAGTTGGAACAATTCATCAGCGCGACAGCAGCTTAAAAGTTATTTCAAATATATCTTTCGATTAAACAATTTACATACATCGTTTTCCCACCTCACATGAGGATACCCCCTTCATCTTTCGATTTTAAAAATGTTAGTATCCGACAAGGGATATACTAAATTTTGAGTGAACTGATTTTTTCATAACCACTCACTATAGTTGTATCTAGTGGAGATGGTTGATAATATTCACTGTAAAGGTGGAACAGTGTTAAGATACCATTATTATTTTATTAGTAATATTAAACAAATGTTTTCAGGAGTTAGCGTAGAGATATCTATCGTAAGTTTAAAATCTCCGCTCCAAAATGGTATTTCCGACTAATAACTTGAGTAATGAATGAAAATATATATTCACTAAATGATGCGAGGTAAGCTTCTAGCTTCTAGAGTCTTTCTATCTCAGAATCAAGCTTTGGCGCGGATCATTACCTTGTTGTAGCTAACGCCCGCATGAGCTTCGCTGCTCTGAAGAATGCTCCACTCTCAATCCTGCCAAGGCAAGCAACTTCTTATCGCCCTGATATTAACGAGCAATGTTAAGAGAAGAGAAGAAGAGGAGTGAAGAGCATCATCTTTTCAAGAGGAAGAAACGAGAGGCGGAAACGCGTGAGTGCGAAGAGATTGATATGTTAGCATGCAGGAATGCGGGCCGTAAATTAAATCAAAAATAAGCCAGCAAACAAGTGGTTTCAAGACTAGGGCTGGTTCCTGCAAAGACTAACATGGAAATATGGTGACAGACGTTCAGAGAACAGATTTATGGAGGGAGCACTTCTCAACGCTATTGAATACGAATTCTGAGAACGCGTTTGAAAATAAACGAATAAAAGCTGCCTGTACGATGCCATGGCTAAATTTGGAGTGCTTGCTTAAGTTATACGGCTATGTAGAGGGACCTTGAGCACAACTTTTAGCTCCTTCCATGTTGGGAAGGACCTTTTCTAGCCGTTCAAAACCCAGCGAGATTTTAGACAAGGCACCCTCGTTCGTGTAACTTTTTGAATCTAATGCTGGAAATCGTATTAAGAGCTGCCAATCTGAGTCGCCGTGACACTATATTAAAAAATGGTACGACGCTGCTGGCGCTGGCCCTAACAAAAGTGCAGCATTTTCCAGTCTAGAGAAGGAAGCAAAAGAGGTTGGTCTTGCAGTAAACGAGGACAAAACAAAGTACCTTTTGGGAACTAACAAAAAACCCTCTCGTATTGGGACCCACGTCACTGTTGGCAGCTACAATTTTGAAGTAGTCAAGGATTTTGTATACCTTGGATCCAGCGTTAACGCCACCACTGCTGTCAGCCTAGAAATCAAGCGAGGAGTAACGCTCGCTTACAGGTGCCTTTTTGGGCTCAGTACGCAATTGAAAAGCAGAGCGCTTTCTCGTCGATCGAAATCTCGCTCTAAGAATCCCTCATCCTGCCCGTCCTTTCATATGATTAGCAGACCTTGGGGGATTTCGAAAGAAATGTTATTCGTAAAATTTATGGCCCTATGAGAGAAGCGGAATCTAGCAGATGCGTGTCCTAAGTTATGGCATCTCTAAGGCTGTCTATAGCTTGACAGAAATTTACCTTAGAAATCCACCGGTAGGATATTTAACCTAACCTTCAGAGACTTTGAATATTTTTTTTTTTGAACCGACTCCCCGGGACTGCTATCGAATTACATCAGGGAGGGGCCGTGGCATATATTATGCCTTTCTCCAGAACACAATTTCCATACTCCCCCATCCATATTCAAACAAGTACTCTCGGAAGTTCCCATGTTCACTCAGAAGTTGGCTCGCAATCCGATCAGTAGGCATTGTACCGGCGATGACACAGGTGGCATCATGAACAACCAGCCCGTAAGCACTACATATCCGCATAGAAAGATCGAGTTTACTTTATTAGCATACGACTCGTGCTGGTGTGCATGACCCCAAACAGGAGCTGCATACATCATAATCGACTGTGTTACATTACTCAAGAGTTTTCTTCGATTGTGGCCAAGACTACCTATGTTTGTCATTAATCTAGCTAACGAACAATGAACTGTCGCCGCTTTTTTACCAACTGTCTCAATGTAGATTTTGTATGACAACCTAGCGTCTATCATAACACCTAAGTATCTGCTGGGAGATTCTCAAATATATACCCATTGACATTCAAACTAGTACTTTCTTTTTTCTTCCTATGAGTCTTAATATCCTTCGGTTTTATGAATGGCTAGTTGCAAAAAAAATTTTTTAAGCCAATTGTCGATGACTTTTGAAGTGCTTGTGGTGACCATCGGCACATTCTCAACATCTTTTGCTACGACAACTACCGCAATATCATATGCGTAGCCACTTACTTCGACGACTTTTGACATAGGTAGGCGTAAGGCTTCGTCGTAGGTAACTATCCACAGTATAGGCCCTAGAACTGAACCTTGAGGAACATATCTGCTGACTATTTATCCCTTCATACCTGTAGAAATGCTATATGTAAGAACTCTATTATACAAGTAACTATTTATTAATCTTATTAAATACTCTAGAGTTTTGATCGACTTCAGCGCATTGATTATATGCGGGCAATCCAGGGTTCTTAACATCTAGAGTTACTACAGCGCAGTATCCTTTTGCTTTTCCGTAAACAATACTGGGAATCAGAAAAACACTGAGCAGAATCAACATGGTCCCATAAACGGTCCTAGATTACACGCTCTAGTAACTTACCTAAGTGGCAATCATACAGAGGGGCCTATAAGAGCCGGACTCCCCCTGTGACTTCTGTATTTTCCATATACTCTGAAAGACACGATCTCCAAGACATGCATTAAAAACTTTTGAAAATGCTGTTGGCGAGGCAACCACTGCTTCTTTAATGGCAATGTTAGGAATACCCTTGTTGTTTTTAAAGCGCTTGGCCGCACTTTCGATTTATGCTTCTTTTACAGGGGGAACACGGGCGTTTGTCAGATAGTCTATAGGCTCTAGCAATTTTTGAGACTTTGCCTTTGGAAAAAGGGTTTCAATCACTTCTTTAAGTAGCATCGCGCACGTTGGCATCTGCATTTGGCTACCTTTTTCATCACTACTTCGTAAGCGCCGCCCCAAGAATATTCGTTAATTTCATTATAAAACTTCTTTAAAACAAGTTTTTAGTTTTTATTGCAACTTTTAATTTCTTTCGAACAGCGTTAAAAGCATCTCTTAGTTCCTCCGATCTAATTATTTGAAATTTCCTTCTAGCTTTATTGCATTGTAGTCTTAACGATGCTATTTCAGCCGTCCACCAGTACTCGTATACAGGCTTGCGGCCAGTTCTGCGAACCTTTCTAGTCATGAAAGAATCGCATGCCTTGATGATATCTTGTAAAAAGGCCTCGCAGAGGTTTTCTGCATTTCCTTGCATAGTAAACACATTGTTTATATTGTTAAGTACTAATTTAAACATCTCACGTCAAAAGATTTGTCGCACCAGCCCCTTACGTCGTTTTGAATAATTTGGCGAGACCCCGCAACTACGTATCCTATTTCAATAATAATAGATAAGTGGTCGCTTTGCGTATATGTATCACTTACATATATTCCACGTAATTTTTTTTGCTAGTAATAAACTACAGAAAGCCAGATCGGTAATGGTGTTCTTGTTGGGTGAGTTTAACAGAAGCAGGTCTAGAGACTTGGTGTGCGTGGAAGACTATGTGCCCATAATAATCATGGAAGCCGTCCACTAGGCTCTCGATAAAGTCCGTCCATTATATGGTGACCCTCTAAATTAAAATGGGTATCATCACAGCTGTGTACTAAATGGGGTTATATCCCTATCTATTTTTGCCTATAGCCGTCCAAGAGGTTAACACAACATCAGCAGCTTTCCTGAAGCGGTCTTCGATGTTTCGCTTCCAACAGAGTTTCCTATCTGTTCTTACTCCAAGCAACTTGAACTTGGGTATTATAAAAGTCGGAAAGTTACATTTGTCGTCGGTATATTGTATGGCAGATTGTAAACAGACGATGAAGGCACCCTCAATACAAATTAAAACTCTCAGCTTAAACTTTGTGACCAATCCTTTTTCAATCGTCGATACGATTTTATGTCTGCATGGATCTTTTCTTTTGAATGCGCGTGTGGGTTTGAAGAGATGTAATCTCTTTAAATATTCCGCCGAAGATATTCATCAAAGTACCTCTAGAGTTTTTAGAAAAAATTAAGTAAGACTTACTGGCCTGAAATCTTTTCGAGTCGCGAATGGTCTTGCCCCCTTTTGGTAAAAACCAATTTCGCCTTCTTCCTAGACATGGACCTCGAGTTCATTTCGAAAATCGGTCAACCTAGTTTAAATTACTAAAGTGAACTAGTTCATTCTCGATAATTTTAGTTCACAAAATGTCTAAATTTCTTCAATGAAATGATTGAAAAAATACACCACACAAGTCTTTGCGAGGTGTACTAATTGCTGAAAATACGAATTTTTAGCACTTCTTTATTTTTAACAATTGATGACATACAATTTAAAAGTACAGTTTTGTATGTTACTGTGCCAGGGCGAGTCGTGAGATTGATTTTAGGGAAGGAACTTGGGGTCAAAAATTTTTCGGGTATAGATATGATAGTTATCATATTTTACTTTAGTTCAAACATCTTTACATATATTTTATATTTTTTAAAATCGTCTTTTAAGATATAAGATACAATTTTTCGAACTTTATTATTGGTATATCTTATTGCTTGTATGACAGAAGCTCACCATCTTGTGAAAAATATACTCTTATTAATTAACTATAAATATTAATGACTACTGAAACACGAATTACAAAACCATTCGGTGTGCTCCAAGGTTTGCAAACCGTTCGACGATACCTTTTGTTTTCACTACAATATCATGATGAATATGCAGTAGTGCTAAACCGAAAAGTCTTTTTTGTTGCAATGTTGAAAAAGACCGCTCGGCGCTAGCATTTGGCACAAATTGTAAAAAAAATTCTTAGTAAAGTGTGAATAGTTGGATAAACATCTTTGTTACAACTTTCCAAGTTTTCCAAAGCACTAGATGGTAATGCAGATTTCTTATGAGTAATCTGGGTTGCCTTACTTTTCCAATGCAGTTGCCAATGGGTCATTTCTCCCTTGAGTCTAAGATACAGGAGTTTCTTTGAGTTCTTCCAAAGATTCCCAGGTAAAAACGTAATAATACAAATATGTACAGATAGATGCAGATAATACAAATGGATGCGGTTAGAAATACAAATAGATATACAAATTTGTATGGTAAAATGTATTTCGGTTTTTGTGTTTAGAATTTTTAATAACCAATTTCATTCTCAATTGTGTTTTTTCTTCAAAAAATACTCATGAAATATTAAAAAAAGATTGAAAGCAAGTATCTACAACTGGTCTTTTAGCACGCACTGTTCCTGAAATCAGATAGTCATTAAAGAAACTTCCATTCTAACATTCTTTGAAAATTTTTATTATTTATTATTGTCATTGAATGTTTGTTTATTTTTCTGTTGGCCTAGTAAATGTTAATTCTACAATCTTTATTGAGCTCAAGGCCAGTTTATGGAAGATTTTTGTGAAAAAACAACAACAGTTTTTTAATGGTAGAAATTATAGTGCTATTTCGGAAATCTCCACATTTCTTCATCAGGCTTCTTTTTATTACATTAATTAAATTTATTTTTCATAACCACTTCTCCCAGGCTTTGAACCTTGGAGCTCGGAGTTGCAGAGCCAATACGCTACACATTGTGCTACGCTGGCCGAGTTGGCTGTTGTGCTTATTTCATCTTCCTTAAACAAACCAACTACAAACAAGCGCCACTGACCTGCCGCTATGATCTGGTTATGAAAAATAAATTTCATTAATTTAATAAAAAGAAGTCTGATGAGGAAATGTGGTGATTTCCGAAATAGTACTATAATCTCTACCATTAAAAAACTGTTGTTGTTTTTTCACAAAAATTTTCCATAAACTGGCCTTGAGCTCAATAAAAATTGTAAAATTAAAATTTACTAGGCCAACAGGAAAATAAACAAACATTTATATGCAAGGATGAGCATGCCTTAAATGCATTCTAATATAAAGTAAATTACTTGAATACAGAATTTGCAAATAAAACACAAACAACAACCACACAAACAAGTTAAGCGGCATTTCAGTTGCTCTTGTTTGCAGTTGGTTTGTTTAAGGAAGATGAAATAAGCACAACAGCCAACTCGGCTAGCGTAGCATAATATGCAGCGTATTGGCTCTGCAACTCTGAGCTCCCGGGTTCAAAGCCTGGGAGAAGTGGTTATGAAAAATAAATTTAATTAATTTAATAAAAAGAAGTCTGATGAGGAAATGTGGTGATTTCCGAAATAGTACTATAATTTCTACCATTAGAAAACTGTTGTTGTTTTTTCACAAAAATATTCCATAAACTGGTCTTGAGCTCAAAAAAAAATTTTAAATTATTGTCATTATATCATGTCATTATTAAATGCACATCACGTACAAAATTATTCCAGAATTAGTATTGTCTGAAAATATTGAATATCTTATACATTTTTCCACGTGTGAAGTACAAATCCTTAAACTCGGATTTTCCAACTGATTTGGATTTGTGGTGGGGGAAAATTTTCTTCATTTTCCCCCCGTAGATCCGCCCCAGTACTGTGCAAAAATATTAAATTTTGTACTTTACTTGGCTTCAATAATGTTCACCTGCCCCTTCGAATTTGACCTGAACTGGAGAATACACAAGGTACTGAAGCAGCTACTATTCAAAAGTGTGTTAAAACGTGTCTGTACGAATCGGGACATACTTCTTTACGCTTATGCCACCATTCTAAAGGGTCTTGAGTACGTCCTGAGCAATCCGAGGCGGAAGCAATACGGTGCCCGCTGGGAGTCATGAAAAGGGAACTACATTGCAATTTTGTGCGAACAGCAGGATTAAGATGGAGCAGGTTAACAACGAGCAAAATCGCGAGAGAAATTTGGCCTACCTATTATCGATCAAAAACGGTAGACCTTCTCAATAGATCAAGGAAAGAAATATTCCGCCTAGCAGCTACGGGCCACTGGCCGAATAGTGAGCATGCGGCCAAGACTGGCCTTCCATTCGATAACCACTGCAGGAGCTGTAAACAGTAGACAGCAGAGAAACCACTTTTCACTATCTGTGTGAGTGCCCAGCTCTGGCACGCCTCAGACAAGAAACACTGGGGTTTCTTCCAAAATGAGGCTCAATTACACAGTGTGACACTCCAAAATATCCTGGGAAGTGATGTTATTTTTCTTGTAGGTCTTATCGATTAGAACGATAATCCAATTTTGGAATTTGTCGAACATCTCCAAAATCTGGAATTAAGCTTAAAAAACCGAATTTTCGTACTTTTGCGCACTTATTAGCCCATATCTTAGCTAATTATCAACCGATTCATTTAATAACGGTTTAAGAAAGAAGACCTTTCGAATGATATATAGACGTCTTAATATAGCTGAAGAGATTTGATGTATGTTGGAACGATTTGCCGTCATCCCTTGTCAAATTTGGTTTTGTAACATACCGGTTTCGGCGTTGTGCCATCTTCAGTGTCGTTTTCGACGAAAACTTCCACCCTGCCGGAAAATCAGAAGAAAATCAAAAAACCGCAAAGATTTATTTGTTTTTGCACAACAAACTTAAACTTTGTTATCCTTTTTCTCGTTTTTTTGACATGGGCGATTTTTTACACATTATTTTATAAGAATACTAAATAAGTTTTGAATTGATTGAAAGAGTACGTTTAATATATCGAAAGGTCTGAGTTTCTTCTTTCTTAAATAGATAATTAGCTATGATATGTGCTTATAAGTGCGAAAAAGTACTAAAAATCGGTTTTTTAAGCTTAACTCGAGATTTTGGTGGGGGTGTTAAACAAATTCCAAAATTGGATTCTTGTTTAACTTGATAAGACCTACAAGGAAAATAACATCACTTCCCAGATTTTTCGACTTCATTTTTTTCGTAGCACTGTGTTACAGATCTATACACCATAGTAATGTATCTTGTACTTAAGTATTTACAGGTTCGTTGAGTGAAGTATAATTTTTTAGCTATCTTTCCCATTCTATAATCAATGTGCTATCAAAGTTCAGTTTATCATTAAGTTTAATTCCTAGATATTTCAACGTTCTAACTTTTTCAAAAATTTCGTTGTAAATACTTAGATTTTTCAATTCGGTTTCCTCAAAATTTCGCCTTGATATGACCATATATTTAGTTTTATTGACGTTAAGTTTACGTCTGTGCAACCATAACCAATAATAGACCCCATTTAGGTCTTTCTGCAATTTAGTTGATGTGTCTCTGATATTATATCCACTTAGCATCAGCAACGTATCATCAGTGAATAATTTGATATCGCAATATTTAGTGCAATTGTTATTATCATTGATGTAAATATTAAACAGAATCGGAGCTAACACAGATCCTTGTGGAAGTCAAACTGTAACATTTCTTTTATCGGATAGTGCCGATCCAATTGCTGTTTGTTGATTACGCTTTATAATAAAGCTTTCAAATCATTTTAGTTCAATGTTAGCGATACCTGTATTGGATAACTTTTGTATGAGCAGCTTTAGTTCAATTGTCTTAAAGGCACGTTTCAAATCTAAAAAAAACAGCTACTACATATTATTTTCTTCTCAAGTCTGCTTTCCAGTTTGCAATGACTAAATTTAAAGCACTTTCGCAAGAATGCCTCTTACGAAACCCTGATTGCTGTGGTATAATAATTTTATTATCCTGTAAATATTGTACAAGCTGGTTTTTTATCACTGTTTCGAGTATCCTTTCGTCACACGGTAACGTATTAATAGGCCTTATGTCATCAGCCCTGTTGGTATTTTTTATGTTTTCTTATGGAACTACAATGGAGGTTTTCCATAGATTGGGGACAACGCCTTTCTCTAAGCTTTCATCTACAATTTGAGTGTAAAAGTATCCGGTATATGTTATGGAATCCTTAATGACTCTTTCAGATATGAGTTTTTTACCACCAATTTTATTTTTTAATACACTAACAATATTAAGTATGTCTTCTGCGATAATTTTTTGAAATTTAAAGGAAATAGTGCAATTTCTACTTATAGCAATATTATATATATATGTAATATAATTTTGGCGCGTACACTACGTACGCGACTCCGAACGGCAGATGTATTTAGGTGACCGCTATTAGAAAAAACTTTTTCTATGATTAAGATTTTGCTTGCCCTGACTGAGATTCGAACCTCGAACTCACCGGCATATCAAGTTATAGCACGCACCGCTACCAACTCGACCACAGCGGCCACAATATTATACGGTGTTTTAATATTTGTGCTGATTTCCATAACACTCTTAATAATGCTCTTTTTGTTTCATTTTTTTCTTTGTTGTTGTTGTTGTATCGGCTAGCTAAACGCAACTAAGGCTAACGAGAGGTTCAGGAAACGAGCAGTTCCAACAGGGTAGGACCATAGGGAGAGGGGTGTCAGTTGAGTAGGTTTGGTCGGGCATGTGAATAGGAGATTGTTGTCGTGCGGGGACTCTTCACATGCCGGAAAAGTGTTGGGCGTTTCGTGGTTGATCCTGGAAAGATAGGAGTTTAATCTGCTACAATATCCAGATCTATTATTATTATTATTATTAGGGCAAAGTAGCGCTGCGACCTTCTAAGATCTATTGCCGTTTATGTTTGTCACTTCATCCTTAGGCTACTTACGAAGTTAAGCACTTTGAAGGGTGTAGTTGTTCATATTCTGGATGGAGACAATAGTCGCTCCCCAAGGTGTTCGAGCCTGAGTTCGCTTATTGTTGGGCATTCACAAAGTGTATGTTAAGAAGTATCCGCATCTTAGCCGCAAAAGCTCCAGTCTGCAGCCTCGGAGAGTCCTATTTTTTGACGATGGTATCTCAGCCTGCAGAGACCTTTCAAGAACCGGTGAGAGTTCTTAGACCCTATCTGCTGAGGTTGAGAAGTTTTTCAGATGTTTCACGGGATAGACTTATAAACCTCTTAGCTTGTCTGTTCCCCTTTGCCGATTGTCCACTGGGTCCTGCTAGTTCCAGGCGACCATATTGGCGCAGCATAGTTTAGAACCGAACGGCCAATCGCCTTGTATGTCGCCAACAACGTTTCTTTGTCTTTGACCAAGGTGCTGCAGGCGAGCGACTTGACCTTGTTGCGGCTCTGTACTTTATTGACGATCGCGGCTGTGCGCGTTGAGAAGGAGACCAGGCTGTCAAAAGCGACCTTCTTCGGGCGGTTAACCGTCGGAATGGGGGTACCCTCAATGTGAATGTCGAGGTGCCGTTAAGACCGCAGTTAATCTATGTATTAATGGTGGTGGTTAAAATACGGGAGCAGCAGTACCTCAAGTGTCTCGACAACTGGAGAGAGCATGGAGATCGGTCGGTAGGACTCGCCCTGGCCGGCCGGTTTCCCTGGCTTCAGCAGTGGTATCACCCTGCTCATTTTACAGACGTCTGGAATGACCAGGGTGGATAAGGTATGCTACTCCCACAGAGCCGAGCATGCCTAACCCGTCAGGGCAAATGGATTTGGAGGCTTTCGCGTTCCCGATGGCTTCCTTCACTTCATTGCTAGAGAGGACAATTGGTGCGTTAGGTTTTTGTTTACGCAGCCTTTAGGTGACTGACCGCTTGGTCCTATCCGCCGAAGCATGCAGAATGAATTGCCAACTAAAATAGCACGTGCTTTCGATTCTGTCGGCACGCCTCGCCGGGTTGGACAGGGATCTCATGGTCGACCATAATTTGCCAACTCCACCCCCGAAGTTGCAGGACTTCAGGTGCTTCTCCCACTTGAGCCGCTTCTGTTTGTCCACCAGGAGTTGGATTTCCCCGTTTATTTCCCTAATACGGGGTTTCCCGGGGTCCGCCAGGACAAGGTGGTCACGTTCATCTGCAAGAGTGACCGCTTCACCCGCGAAGTTCGGACGGATCTCCGGGTTCATGCCTGCCGGGATGAAACAGGCTGCGGAACTCGAGCTCTCAGTAAAATCCTCGAATCGTGAAGACTATGGGAAGGTGGTCTGATGCGAGCGATAGCATGATCGCTATTGATTGATTTGTCGAGCAGCTGTAGCTACCCACAATCCTGGTGGTGGCATCGTCATTGATTGTGCAGAATGTCGATTTCTAACTGCTCTGCCAATATATTTCATTTGGCTTGAAAACCAAATATCGTGGTGCGCATTGAAGTCTCCGACTAACAATCGGTTTTCACCACTGAGGAGCGCACCTATGTCAAGGTGATATTCAGCTTGGCAGCTTGGGGGTATGTTTATGTTAAAAGTTTCGAGCTCAACATCGCTTAACCGAACTGCTATACCCTGGCATTCGAGGGTGCTGTCCCTTCGGTCGATAACTTCATGGATAAGACGATACTGGATGGTGTTGCAGAGAGCTCCTGGGGCCGGGAGGCTAGAGGGTTGAGCGGGGGCACCTGCGCTGGGGACGCAAGGGGGATGCCGTCGAGGCTTGGGGCGCTAAATTGCGCGAACAACTTAATTGGCGCATCAACAGCCTAAGCGATTTCGGCTGAGGTCAACAAAGCACGCCAGCTGTCCCTATCTCTTGCTAACTGGCGCCAATTGGAAATCCTAAGTATAGCCAAGTCTTGTTCCACTTGGTTTTTCCAATGCAGCGGATGTCTTCCTTTTCCTCTGCTACCACCAGCGGGTACCGCGTCAACAACTTTCTGGGCTGGAGCCATTTCATCCATTCGAACGACGTCACGTAGCCAGCGGAGCCGCTGGTTCTTACTCCGCTGCACTATGTCTACGTCCTTGTACAGCTCGTACAGCTAATCGTTCCATCGTACGCGGTATTCACCGTCGCAAAGACGCAAAGGTCCATAAATCTTTCTCTCGAACACTCCAAGAGGCCTCTCATATGATGTTGTCATCATAGAAAACTTCTTATCGTGCTGTCGAATGCGGATTTGAAGACGACAAAAAGATGGTGTGTGTCGATTTTTCTTTCTCGGGTCTTTTACAAGATCTGGCGTATTGGGAATATCTGGTCGGTGATTAAGTCCAATCAGTTCATTGACGGTGGGCTTATGTCTTTCACTCAATACACTCTAGAGTAGGCCGGGTCGATTTGTGGGGAGGCAAAAAAATCGCCCATTGCTCTATGAAAATCATATTCTAGGGATCAAAATAAGAAACTTTGCCGAAGGAACCATACCTCTAAAACGAATTCTGATGTCCCCCAATTTGGGTCGAACTTTTGGGTAGGGGCAAATTTTGTAAAATTCCACTTTGACCCATTTAGAGTGCTCCAATCGAGTCCAAATGTATGACCGACCCCCACTAACTTTGGAGGGCCGATCCACCTATGCCAGTGGCACACCCCCTGCAACCCCCCTGGGGGTTCCCCATACAAACATTTCAAAAAATCACCATTTTTGGCCTTTACATGAAAAAATCAGCTAAAAACTCTTCCGGTAAGTTATTGCTATCACTCATTTATTATAATTGTCAACCATTTTTAATTATTTTATTATTATATATTTTCAGGTGGTGGACGGCTTCCAGAAAATTGAGTTGCAAATTATGCCCCCTGCTTCAGAAAAAATTGGATTCTCCACCCATTCGAAGTACCTATACGACATGGCCCATGCAATTTCTAGCGGCGTGGTTCCGGTGGATCTGGCTAACATCAAACCAGGGAAAATTGTACATTCTCGGTGGCTCACCAAGGCTGCTAGATTATTACGATTATATGTGACAACGGAAAATCCAGATGCAAATTTAAGAATTCTTGTTGAATTTATAATTAAATGTTATGTGCCAATGTACTTCAATATCAAGTATTACAAGTCTGTCGTGTACGGCAGTGCATTATTTTCAAGTTCATTGGGTGGTCACGATTTCTAGAACCTCGTTTACGCAAAATTGTCAATCAAGTAATTAAAGATAATTCATATTATGCGCATTCGGAAAATATCTTGTTATCAATGTTGTTTGATGATAGCAAAGAAAAGCGCGACTGTGCTATCAAGAAAATTCTACGCTATGAACCGATGTTGACAAGCCAACGGAACTTAGAGTTTATAAAAAACCAGATATAAACTTTAATTGCACAAGTTATACGGAAATGATCAATTTGAATTATATAAATATTAGAGATGAAACGGATAGCAGTTTGGCCGGATACCGGATACCGGATATTCGGCCGACCAAGTGGCCGGATAGCCGAATATCCGGCGAAACTTAGCCGTTTGCGTAGGCGTCGCGCGAACGATCGGGTGGACTCGGTAGGATTCGGGTCTTTTCGTTGATGAGTGAAGTTAACAATTGTATCATTCATTTTATTATTGTGTCGATTGCATGCAGTGCAGACACGTGCGTGATTGTTTTTAGGTTATAAATTATAACGCATAATTTTATTTGTGCTCTTATTATTTGAAGTACATACAACATATACACATAAGTCTAAAATATTTAGCAACGAGAAATGGCATCGGTGAAGAAAAGATCGCCTTTACGGGAATACTTTAACCCTTATTTTTGGTGGGCAGCTAATGGCAAACAATACCCAAATTTAACAAAGTTTGTCAAAATCTACCTTTCTGCTCCTTGCACCAGTGTGTATAGCGAAAGACTTTTTTCTGAAGCTGGACTTATTTATGAAGAGAAACGCCCGCCTGCTACCTTTCAATGCAGAAAAATTAGTGTTTATTCACCATAATTTGCCCTTAGTGCAGTATGAGTACTAAATGTACTAATTCATTCATTTTCCTTGAATTACATTAACTTACTATTGTGTAATTAAAAATTTAATACTTAATCTGATTATATTTAAGTAATGTGATTCTTACTAAATAAAGCAAATAATTACTCAAAAATATGTTTCTTTTATCCAGCTCTTTTTTTTAATCGCCCGGATGTCTATCCGGCCGAATGGTAGCTATCCGGTATTCGGCCGGATAGTATTATGGGGGCCGGATAGGCCGGATACCGGATAGTTACCGGATATCCGTTTCATCTCTAATAAATATCGTATTTGAACCACCATTCACGCGAAGCTTTCCTTACGATACATTGAAAGAATATTTAAATCAAGATGATCCACCGTTTAATGATCCAAAAATTCCATCACACATTCATGGAACGGAACGACATGTTCAATTGCTAGCTAGCATTTCCAAACGGGTTATACCGGAAAATGTAGAGGCTGTTATGGCGACGACATTAGAGAGCCGTGCGAAATTGCCCAGACTTGAAAAAGACTTCAAACAATAATTTTTTTTAGTTTCTTTTCTATAACTCACTTAAATTAATTTTTTCATTTACATATGTTCTGACTAAATAAATTTCTTAAGAGAAAAAATAGATATTGTTATAAATAAATAATAAATATTATTATAAATAAATAAATAAAAATAAAGAAAAAACATAGCCATTTAGCTGATTTTTTTATGTAAAGGCCAAAAATGGTTATTTTTTGAAATGTTTGTATGGGGAACCCCCCAGGGGTGTGCCACTGGCATTGGTGGATCGGCCCTCAAAAGTTAGTGGGGGTCGGTCATACATTTGGACTCGATTGGAGCACTCTAAATGGGTCAAAGTGGGATTTTTCAAAATTTGCCCCTACCCAAAAGTTCGACCCAAATTGGGGGACATCAGAATTCGTTTTAGAGGTATGGTTCCTTCGGCAAAGTTTTTAAATCGACCCGCCCTACTCTACAGAACCTTATACGAGATGTTAAGAAGACTAATCCCGCGATAATTGGCGCAAACTGCAGGATCACCCTTTTTGTGGATTGGGCAGAGCACACTTAAGTTCCAATCAAGAGGCATGCGTTCTTCCGACCATATTCTAGAAATGAGCTCGCGCATGCACTTAACCAGCTCCTCTCCGCCGTACCTGAATAACTCAGCTGGTAACCCGTCGGCCCCGGGGGCTTTGTTGTTCTTCAGCCGTGCTATCGCTTTCCGAATTTCGTCATTTCATTTCATTTCATTTATTAATTTATCAAACACACAACCAAAAGTTATTTTACAGTGTTTGAAATTAAATAACTGATCTTAATATTAACATAGAGTAAGTTCATAGTGGATAAGAAGCGAATTAGCAGAAGAACTAAGTAGGAAAAGTAAAGTATAAAGAATATTATATATGAAATGTTAAGATTGTGAATATATAAAAAACAGAGAAAGAAGGATTTACGTACATATTAGCAATTACTTTGCAAAGTAGTGTAGCAGCTCACTCCTAAAGCGCACTGTGCTTCTGATGGTTTTAATTTTTTGCGGTAGGAGGTTCCAAAGACGGACAGCGAAAACAAAGAACTGACGTTCGGTTACACGGCAACTATATCTTATACCAAGGAAGTTCAGGGATCGAGGAGATTTAGTAAATTGAAGTCGCTCCATAAGATATTTGGGTTCTAGGGCAATAACCACTTTGTGAAGAAGTGTTAGACATTTTAACTTTAGCAAATCGTCAAATTGTACAGTACACAGACTATCACAACTAGCATACAGTTCACACCCGTATAGTAATGTTGGTAATAGGAAAGTTTTTGCTAAAATCAACCGAATTTTCACTGGGGTGAAGTGCTGAGTGGTCCACAATGATCGCAGCATGCCATAGACTTTGCCTATTGCACTATAAATGTGGTTATTCCATGTCAGAGTTCTATTGAAAATTAATTCTAGGTTCTTTGCTGTGTCAACGAATTTTATAACGGAATTGCTCAATTTCACTTCATTGCAGTCGTCAAGTTGAAAAGTCTTTTTGTAAATCACAATGCACTGGGATTTGTTTGGGTTTAAGAGCAACCCATTATCGCGGGCCCACTTATTAACACTCTCTAAGTCGGTGTTGAGATTATTAATACAATTATTGACGGACACAATGGGACAGCTAACATATAATTGAACATCATCGGCATAAACATGAATACTACAGTATTTTAGTACGTTCTAAAGATCAATAACATATAGTACAAACAAAAGCGGGCCAAGAATAGAGCCTTGTGGAACACCCTTAGTTATGGGTAAATAGCTAGATATGATGTTATTAGCACATACAGCTTGCATACGACCACTGAGGTATAATTTTATTAAATTCAGTGCTGGCCCTGAAAAGTTAAATAAATTTTTAAGTTTCAATCCAAGTAGTCCGTGATCCACGGAGTCGAATGCTTTGGAGTGGTCCAGAAGTGTTAGAAAAGTTGCGAGATTGTTGTCAATGTTAAGTCTAAAATCGTCTGAAACCTTAATAAGCGCCGTAGGGCAGCTCCTGTTTGATGTAAAACCGGATTGGTACGGACTTACTAATGTGTTGCGACTCAGGAAAGAGTTTATCTGGGAATGCATTATCCGCTCGAGTACTTTTGAAAGGAAAGGTAATATTGTGATTGGTCTATAATCTCCATCAGATTTCTTAATTGGAATGACCTTACCCACCTTCCAAAAATTCGGGAAGACAGACGTAGTCAAAATGGTATTTAAGGCATAAGTAACATACGGAAGAATTTTTGGTAGTATACATTTAAAGAATTTAGGATGAATGCCGTCTAGACCCATAGCATTAGACTTTACACCAATTACGGACTTAACAACTTCACAATCATCGACATTTTTGAAACAGAAACCGGGTATCGTACCATAAATACACTCTCTGTACCGTTCATGACATATATTACTATTGGTATCAGACAATTGTACAAATTTCTCATTCAATTCATTAACATTTACTTGTTCGGAAACATTATTGCATTTATTACCAATCCCAATCTCACGAATACATTTCCAAGTTTTTTTGGAACCTATCGCCATGCTAAATCGATACACATAGTATTTGAGTTTTTGTAATTTAATGGCTCTGGTGACTTCTCTTCTGGTAGTCTTAAAAGCACTATAAGTTGTCTCACACTTGCATCGTTTCCACTTGCGATACGCCATGTTGCGCTTGTGAATGAGGCCCTTTATGTGTCTGTTGAACCAAGGACGGTTGCGAGCGTTGTTAGATTTAGTTACAAGCGGTACATATTGTTCAAAAAGGGCATTTATATTCGTTTGAAGAAAGGCGATCTGCTCGTTAGAGGATATGTAACTATAAATTGATGTCCATGGTATTGCATCAACAGCTTCTTCAAGTTGTTCATAGTCTATATGCATAAAATATCGATACGAGTAGGAGACTGTATTACTTGTGACCCTAAAGTCAATTGTGGTAAAAATTAAGTCATGCTTTGAAAAACTTGGGACTGAAAGCTGATTGAATATAAGAATTTTCGATTTATCACTAACAAAAAATATGTCCAAGAGAGTGCTGCTGGATTGGGTGAAATGCGTAGGGGCCAAGGTATTTACAGGAAATAAACCAAAATTATGCATAGCATAAGAAAATTTTCTTTCAGTGAGCAGGTCGCTGTTAAAATCCCCAGCCAATATAATATTGCTAAATCTAAGGTAAAGATTTTCTGTAAAGTCAATAAATTGTTCATAAGGGGTCTTCTTATTTGGCCTGTAGACACAACCTACGAGAATTTTATCATTACTTGATATTAATTCTATAAATAGATACTCAATCGAATTTTTGGGCTCCGAGGTACAAACAATTTTACAGGACAAACTAGATTTGACAAATATAGCAACACCACTACCATTCCCAATTCTATCCGAACGAAAGAGCTTATAACCATCAACACAAAACAAACTATCACTATGCCACGCAGAGAACCATGTGTCAGAAACGCACACAACATCAATACCAGACGATTCAAAAATGTATCTAAACTCATCGATTTTAGCTGGTAGGCTTTGCGCGTTTAGATGGCATATTTTTAAACCTTCTCTTTGCCTACCCAGTATGCGTATCATATTATATGTGCTGTCATTGTCATTGAAACCAAAGCGGCTTCTAAAATTCATAATTATAATAATAATGAATACACTGCACCTTAATAGCGAACAATACAACACAACTAATGGCAACCAAATTGCAATATGTAAAAGCAGAGTGAAGTAAAATCATAGATGAGAGAAAAGAAAAATTGATAAAAAGTCAGCAAAAAAAGGAAAAAAGATACGAGCACATATTGAACAAAAAATGTATAAAATTAAAACTATGTTAAATTCTAAACTTATCTCTAGAGAAAACAAAAAATCGTTGATAAAATATAAATTATTTTTAAGAGCGTATTTACTTTTTATTTGTTGTGCTAATAAGAGCATTCACATCTGCTCTGGTGCACACCAGTTGGCACTCTTCGTTAGGCTTCCGTCTAATATATACTTTCCCCCTAATGGAGAACGCAGATGCTAACAATTTCTGTCGCCGGAGTTCTGACGCATATGACATTACCTCACGCAACACTTTGGGCAAGCTCTTATGCAGGTAAATGTTTCCATAGCCGGGCTGGCCAATATCTGAGAGAGCGAGCGATCGCTTACGGGATTTACTGACAGCAGCGATGTTTTTAAATAGCTGAGTCTGATCATTGGGAGAGAACAGCTTTACGACAATGGGCGCATGGTTGTTGTTTCTTTTGCTCTTGCTCTGCAAGCGAAACGCATCACGCAGTGGTGGTGCTTTGTGCTGCGCTGCACTGCATACCTTGGCGAAAATGTCAGGCAAGTTTTCATCAGTGGCTTGTGGGATGCCGTTGATTATGACGTCGGTAGCGACTGCACTGCTTTGAACTTCAGTAAGCTGTGCACGAACCGCAGCAACTTCACCGCGTAAAGTTAGAATGTCGGCGCAAGAGTTCTCAACTGCAGTTACTCTCTTCTCCATAGCGGTTAGTGAATGCTTTAGATTTGCAATGTCACCGGCCAACTCACTGAACTTCTGCATTACTCTTTCCTCTGAGGTCTTAATAACAGCTGTCAGCTCTGCAACTATGGAAGCTCTCTGGTCATCAATTTTACCTTCCATGTTTATGACTGCAGATGGAGTAATTAAAGGTGTTTTTGGCGATGCTGGTTTGCGAGATGGATTTTTCCGTGTTGTGGACATGGTAAAGAAGCAATTGAATTTTGTTATATTTAGAAACAACGTTGACACACTCGCGCACGCAGATATGATGCAGGCGGCAATTTTTTTTTATGGTGACTTTATAAAAATGTGAAAAATCGGGAGCACAACAGAATCGCGTCTTATTCGCACAATAACATTTCTCTTTCATAGTCGGGTGATGGTACATCGCGTCTATCATCATTTATTGTGGATTCGGGCTCAACATCTTCTCCAAGGTTGTTGCAGCTGCTTCCATTAAGCAGTGTGGAGAAGTGCTCCCTCCATAATTTAAGTATGCTGTGGACATCAGTCAGCAGGACGCCGTTGGTATTCTTACAGGAATTCGCCCCGATCTTGAAACATTCTGTTAGCCGTCGTCCTTTCTGAAAAAATTTTTGGGCGCTTTTCCTGTCGGCCAGCATATCAAGCTCTTCGCACTAACGCATTTCGGCCTCTTTGCTTTTCGCACGAAAAATGCGTCTTGCTTCCTTCTTGAACTCACAATAACGCTCCCGCACAGCTCGCGTTGCACCCGATCGCCGTGTGGCCCTGTAGGCAGCGTCTTTACGTTCCGTAGCGGTCCGCCATTCCTCGTCATACCAGTTGTTCTTTCGGGCTCGCTGAAATCCAATGTATTCCTCAGCGCCGGTATGTAGACAGCGAGATATATGGTTCCACTGTTCGGAAATATTGTTCTGTTGATTATTGTTCTCAGAGAGCAGGAGTGCAAGTCGGGTGGCGAAGTTTGGGTATGTCTGTTGCGATTGCAGCTTTCAGACGTCGAGCTTTTCTTGTGTCCATTTGCGCACGCGTTTTGCTGACCAGAGGTGCGTGCGGATCTTAGCTACCAGAAGAAAATGATCCGAGTCGATGTTGGCTCCTCGGATCGTGCACAAATTTAGGACACTGTAAGCATGCCTTTCGTCGATCACAACATGGTCGATTTGGTTTCATGTCTTATCATCTGGAGAGAGCCACGTATGCTGGCGAGTCTTCTTATGCTGGAATCTGGTTGGTTGATGTGGCGAGTTAAAATAACACAAATTGGCACCGTACCATTATGTGCCGTACTACAGACGACCATTTCTCGGGCCCCGGCGAAATCTATAAGTCTCAATCCGTTATCGGGCGTTTCGACGTGGAGACTGAATTTTCCGACTGTGGAACCAAAGATGCCCTCCTTGCACACCTTGGCAGCGGCTAAGGAGATCGTAAAAGCGATCTTTGGTGCCATCGGCCTTCTCTTCCGTCGGGGCGTGGGCGCAAATCAGGGATATGTTGAAGAATCTCGCCTTGATGCGAATTGTGGCAAGACGTTCGCCGGAGTGAACGACAGTACTTAACGGCGAAGTCGCTCTCCAACCACTAATCCGACACCAAATTTGGGCACTATTACATGGCAGCTGTAGTAGATGTCGCAAGGGCCTACCGATTATTTCTCTTGCCCCGTCCATCGCATTTCTTGGATGGCAGTGATGCAAGATTTTGCTGTGCTGAGGACATCAACCAGCCGGGCAAAGGCACCCTCCCAAATAAAGGTCCGGACATTCCAGGTGCATGCCCTCAAATCAAAGCCATGGTCGTGATCCAAAAATGGGGGTCTCATCCGAGGCTTTGTTATCTGTTTCATTAGAAGTTTTTTGTTGTTTTTTTACTCCGACAAGGTTGAAAGTTGATGTATTTTGGAACGATTTTCCGTCGATCCTTGTCAAATTTGGTTTTGAAACAAACCGGTTTCGGCGTTGTGCCATCTTCAGTGTTATTTTTCGTTCTGTTTAGTTTACGTCTGGCGGTCCCTATTTATTGTGTTTTGTCCTTCGTAGGTATCGGTATCTGTCGTTAACTAGCAGCCAACAAATGTTTGTAGGTGTATGCTACCTGAGTTTAGGGTTTATTTGTCAGCGTCAAGTTTTTTTGTGGTATGCATGGGTAGGTAGAAGTCAGTAATTTTTGTCCTGCTGGATGTTTTGTGTTGGTCCTGTGCGTTAGTTTCTTTCGTAGTACCTAAGTTCGTGCTTTGTTTTTTGTAAACAAGTTTCAATGGCTCAAATATTACGTCCGAGTTGGTGTTCGTCTGTTCGTTTATTATTCTTCCGTCAAATGTTTTCTGTTTGTATATCTCCATGTTTTCCAGTGCGTTTAGGCGCCGACCTTTTTGCTGCACATGCAATACCTTTACGGTTTTCTTAATGTTTGCTGGTGTACATTTGCTGTGGAACATGTGATTTGCAAAGTTAGATTCAGGTGTTGTGGTGGGTTTCCGTGACTTCTTGTTGTAATCCCTTATGTGTTCGCGGAACCTTGTTCTTACTTTACGTCCTGTTTGTCCTATGTAGCTGTATTGGCATTCGCAGGTCAGTTGGTATACGCCTTGGCTGTTTAGTGAGTCCTCTGTATTTGTACTTGTCCGTAGTATTCGTCCTAAGTTGTTTACTGTTTTAAATGCTGTGTGAATGTTGTGTTTTTTGAAAAAATTTGCTAATTTATGTGTCGATTTTCCTGTATAAGTTAATACTGTCCATGTCTTTCCGTCTTTATCCTTATCGCTTCTTTTTGGGGTCCCATTGTTTCTTCTGATTTTGTCTATCAGATCTTTTTTATATCCGTTATTGACCGCTATGTTGTAAATAATGTTTAGCTCTCTCTTGTGTGCTTCTGGTGTTAAAGGTGTTCGTTCTAGTCTGTCAACTAGTTGCTTTAACGCCGCATTTTTGTGCTGCTGAGGGTGGTTCGAAGTGTTATGAATTACCGTGTCTGTGGCTGTTGGTTTTCTGTAAATTTCATAGCCAAGTTTTCCTGTGGTCTTGTCTGCCCTAATTGCCAGATCTAGGTAGTTAATCCTTCCTTCGCTTTCTGTTTCCATTGTAAACTGTATGTTTCCGTGTTGTTTGTTGAGATACTCCAATACTTGTTCTTCGTTGTTGCTGGTTAGAATGCAGATAATGTCATCAACGTATCTCGCGTAAAATGTAACCCCCAACTCGGTTGTAAGTTCTTTCATGTATTTTTCTTCCAAATTCTGCATGAATACTTCCATGAGTACGGCTGAGGTTGGGTTCCCCATTCCAAGTCCGTTCGTTTGTCTGTAGATTTTGTTATTAAATTTGAAATAGTTTTGTTGTAGTGTGGTTCTTAGAATTCTTGCGATCTGTGCAGCCTTGATTTTGTTTTTGGTTTTCTCCAGTATTTTTGTGTATACCATGTCTATTGTCTCAGGTAGTGGTATTGAGGGGTATAAGTCCTTAATGTCAAACGATACTAGTTTACTGTCCTTTGTGATGTTAACGGTCGTCAGTTTCGCTATCAGTTCCGTTGTGTTAGTTATTGTGTGTTCGTTTTCAAGTTCTAGGGTGTCCTTCAGTATCGTCTTTAGATGCTTTGATAATCTATATCCAGGTGCTAACTTGTAGTTGATTATGGGCCTCATTGGAATGTCCGGTTTGTGAATCTTCGGTAATGCGATCAGTGGTGGGGCTGCTGGGTTCATTTGGGTTAGTTGGTGTGCAAACCCCGAGCTTATGATGCCGGTTGCATCTTTTATGGCTCTTTTTATTTGCGTTTGGTATTTGTCCGTTGGGTCCTCCCCCACTCTCTTGCAACCCATTTTTTCAATGAGTTCTTCTGTCTTGCCTATGTATTCTTGTTTGCCGATGAGTACTGTTGTATTGCCTTTATCCGCTTTGGTTGTTACGACATTGTTCCTCCTGAGCTTCTGTTTTAATTCCCTTGCAACGTTTTCTTCCTTGCTGTTCTTTGTTTCTTGGTCGTTTTGTATTTGGTTGCTTATTATTTCTCTGCACATGTGTCTTGCGTGTTCCTGCTCTTCGCTCGGCATTAGTGATATTGCGACCTCTGCATCTATAATGGCTTGCTCCGCCCGTCTCTTCCTGTTATTATCCTTAATGTTGTGTTTGAGGCCTTTTTGTAATAGCTGTATTTCTTCTTTGTTTAGTGGTACTTCCGTTAAATTTGTCAGTCTAGTATGAAAATTGTGTTGTTGGTTTCGGTCTTTTGATTCGCGCTGTCCCGCAAGTTTGTTTAACTTCCTGTTCAACGTTCTGTATTTCAGTGTCATTTCGTGTTCGATGTCATTCCTTATGCGGTCGAATATGTCCATTAGGGTGTTGGTTGGTATGTAGTCCGTTAGTCTTAAATGGATGTTTAAAATTTCTATGTTCGTCTGTTCTTTCTTGGCGTATAAGCTTCTCACTTCATTTTTGATGAAGTCCTTCTCAGCCTTTCTAATCGTTTTTCGGCTTGCCTCTGTGTTGGTTTTGATTTTGATTTGTGCAAATTTTGGTGTAACATTCAGTGTTAGACATTGTTTGTTAAACCAAATATTCGCCTTAATCGTATGTATTTTTAGTACGCGTCGTTTGTATACTGTCAATAGTCCGCTGGTTTCTAAGTTTAAAGCCTGACTGGCATTAACAGTTTTTTGTTGTTTTTTTACTCCGACAAGGTTGAAAGTTGATGTATTTTGGAACGATTTTCCGTCGATCCTTGTCAAATTTGGTTTTGAAACAAACCGGTTTCGGCGTTGTGCCATCTTCAGTGTTATTTTTCGTTCTGTTTAGTTTACGTCTGGCGGTCCCTATTTATTGTGTTTTGTCCTTCGTAGGTATCGGTATCTGTCGTTAACTAGCAGCCAACAAATGTTTGTAGGTGTATGCTACCTGAGTTTAGGGTTTATTTGTCAGCGTCAAGTTTTTTTGTGGTATGCATGGGTAGGTAGAAGTCAGTAATTTTTGTCCTGCTGGATGTTTTGTGTTGGTCCTGTGCGTTAGTTTCTTTCGTAGTACCTAAGTTCGTGCTTTGTTTTTTGTAAACAAGTTTCAATGGCTCAAATATTACGTCCGAGTTGGTGTTCGTCTGTTCGTTTATTATTCTTCCGTCAAATGTTTT